>JAYESA010000011.1:15063040-15464495 GCA_036927795.1 Iris macrosiphon | reverse complement strand
ATATTATAATATATATATATATAGAGAGAGAGAGAATAAGGGAGGTGAAGGTGGCACCTCACTTTCAAAACAAGGGTGGCGGTGATGTGGCACAATCACAACCACACCAACGAGGAGAGGGGGTTAAGTGCAATTTGCCAATTATGAATGTGTGGGTTGGAATAGTGCCACGTCACCGCCCACCCTTGTTTTGAGAGTGAGGTGCCATCTCACCTCCCTTATTCTCTATATATATATTCTAAATAATTTTTTTTTAAAAATATTTTTTTTTCTCGAATATCAATTTTATCAATCAATTTAATAAATTAAAAAAAATTTAACTAGTTGAGCTACTTAAGTAACCTTAGTGACGATTTTTTTTTTCTAACAGATAGAAGCAAAATTATTTGGAAACAAAAGAAAAAATTAACTGTTAGAATAAAATAATTAAAATAAAATAAATAAATTAGTTCATCCCGTGATAATGTCTCTCTATGTATTTTTTGAATCTATTATTCGAATTATATTATTGTAACTTTGGTTACTAAATATTACTATTTATAAGTGGTTATATGTCCATCTTTGGACCGTTTTTTCTACTAAAGGAATTACTACAGAGTACTAACTTAAGTGGGGATTAAGCATGTTTGGGACTTCCCATTGCAAGGACTGGCTAGGGCTAGTAAGTAACATTGGATCATGTTTGGGGACATTGTCTATTGAAAGGCCTGGAACGGTCGTCCTAGCTCGCTCACCCCTCTAGGTCGGTTCTGCTCATCTGATGCGAACCCAGTTTATTTTGGAACTGAATTCCGACTTTGGACGCGTAGATCAAAGCTAAAAACGATTTGGGTTCTAGTTCACCTACATTTTTATCAAGTTTTGATCTCAATGCACAATGCAGACGGTAAGAGGCCAATACCAAAGGGTGATCGGTCCTGAAATTGAAAAACCTTGTAAAATAGAAAGAAAAGAAAAGAAAAGAAAAGAAAAGAAGAAGGGGCCTTTAAAAATATCTAAAATAAAATTACAAAATCATTTGCACTAAAATTTAAAATTTATAACAAAAATTAATAATCTTGATACCATACATTGTTAAATACGTTAGACAAATATTCCAAACAAAAAAATAAATAAATTATTGGAGATGGAGGATGAATTGATGAATAAATTATAAGTGGATTGTAGGCTAATATATACTTGTGATCAATACTCCTGAGTAGAGCAGCTTGTGATTGATTTTATTTTTTCACGACTTTTTTTAATAAAATTAATATTTTCAAATTATAAATGAAAAAGATCACTTTATGTTTATTCAAAATTTGAATCCGACCAGAAATTTGTTTGGGGTTCCATATATGGTAAAATCTGACCTGAAATTATTTTGAATTTTAGTTTATGTACATCAAGTCATTTAATTGTTACTTACAAATGTGATAACGGGACCTACATATGGGTCACTCACTTATTAGATCTACCAACCAAAAATGGAAAATTTTTAAGTTATATTCCACTTTATTTATCATAACTCAATGTGTATGACACTATTTTATTATAATGTACAACATCTGGTACTTTCGTTAAAAATCTAACAGACAACTTCGTTGACCGTTAATTTTTGACCGAAATATCCCTAACAATTATCATTATTACCAGTTCTACTCCTCAACCTGAAAAAAGAAAAAAGAGTATTTCGATCAAAAATTAACAGTCAGTTGACCGTTAGTTTTTGACGAAAGTGAAAGAATTGTACATTATGGTAAAACAGTGGAATACACCTTTAATTATGATAAATAAAGTAATAATGCTAAGTTTACTATCAAATGCTTATAACCTTCTTACAACCCTCTCACCCTTCCGCTTTGTGGGCCACCTCCGTCCCATCTCTCCTCCAATATGAACGATCGCCACGTGGCATTCTGGCCACGTGGCGACCACCCGGACAGCCACCGGGTACCACCTCTCCCTTCTCCAATGGATTGCCGCCACGTGTCGGTTGTAAACCCACGTGGCGACCTCCCGGACAGTCATCGGGTCCCACCTCTCCCTACTCCTCCAATGGATTGCCGCCACGTGGCGGTTGTAAAAGGGTTGTAGGCATTTGGTTGTAGATCTAGCATAGTTCTAAATAAAGTAGGGTGCAACTCAAATTTTTTCAATTGAATATAAAAATTTCAAGAACAATATTTACAAATATGCCATCAGTTTGAATTATAATTAGTGTACAACTACTTTTTTTTTATTTCTATTTAGTTGACAAGTCGCATTTGAATTAATCTATCCACGCGCATAATACACCCACAACAACGTCATACTTCGTCACATGAGATTAAGAAACACGCAATTCAATGCGGCCGCCAACTTTTAATAAACCTTATCTAATTCGAACCGGGTTTTGTCTCAAGTAACTTGACTAATATACCCCTCCTAGTTTAAAATTGACAAGTAAATTAACGTACATAATATGTAAAATAAATATTTTATAATATTATTAAAAAATAATTAAATATATTTAAATTAAAATTTGTTAAACAGTTTAAATATTTTTCATATTTTTTCTCTTTAACTTAATTTTCAAATTTAGTTATTAAATAATTTTAAATTTAGTTTTTAAAAAAATATTTGTGCGGAAGAAAAGAGAAATTAGTTTTTTTTTTGTTATTTTTTAATTAAATGGTGAGGATTTACCAACAACTTCGATTGTGTTTGATTGGACTTTTTTGTATGAAAAATATTTCGATCACCAAATTTTCACCAATTGTAATGTTTGATAGCTTATATTTTGTATTGAATCATTTTTCATATTTTTTCTCCAAAATGGTGAAAAATGAAACTTGTCCAACCCATAGAAAAATATCATTTTTCATGAAAAATGATATTTTTTCTTGGAAAATAATGGCAATCAAACACCAAATTAAGTTTTACATGAATTTTTTCAAAATTTTATGAAACTTTTTTTTCTAGGAAAATAATTACGTGGAATTATTTTTTTTCCCACATATTTTTCACCTTTCAATCGAACGCACCCTTATACGACTCAATTTTGAACCATTTCCAAGCCTCACTATAAGAATAGAGATATGATTCGAGTCTACATAAATTCTATACGGATTCAAAGTAAAAAAAACAATGATAAATTTAGATTTACGGTGTCCAACTCTCATCATTCGTCCAAATGATTTATGCAAACATTTAGATATAATAGTAAAGATTTAATGATTTGTAAGGGAGTAGATTCTTTTTAGCGTAATTCTATAGGTAGTTTTTTGCATGTAAAATAGGATACCGTCATTTGTATAGGACTAGAACATAATTTACATGCATGGGACATTTACCGACGTCCAAAATTTGTCCAGTATTCGTCGTCAAGACGCCGCTAGACCTAATTAGCAGCATTTAGACAACAGATTCTCCGTCGTTAAAAGTTCTGTATTTTTGTAGTGCACCTGGATTTCTAGTATATAAAAATAGATTTGTTATTTTGACAAAAAATAGTAGGATAATGAAGGATTGAGAATATGTCACGTCCCGCTTCCAGAATATTGGATAAATACGAGAACTAACATGGCCAACTACACCTTACAGAATATTGAAGTAAGCCGCAATGTGCTAAGGTTGTCTAGAAGACATGTGTGGACTCTAGCATGCTATGACGTCAGTCCTAAGGCCGACAAATCCTAGTATCTCAATCCATCAACAACAATCCAAGAGTATATCATACATAAAAGTAAAGAGGCGTCCCAAATTACATGTCACATATGATCATGAAGCTAGTGAATACAAAATGTTTGCACTAGCAGAGTATAATTATACATGATCAAATATACCAGTCATGATCTAATATATACATCATGTTGACCGTAGTCTCAAAAATAAAAAGAACTAACTATGCCCCTTGCTAATATACCACAAAACGAGTAATGAAAACGAGAGGTGGAAGGAGGAAACCCACTCGCGAGCTTCAGCCGCAGTTCTACGAGTGCGAGTCATCGTACTGGAAGTACAGGGTATCCTGGTCTCCTCGGATAAATCTGCAAACAAAATCAGTGGGGTCAGAACCCCCCAAGCAACAAGTACCACAAATGAGCTAAATGTGATAAACAAAATACAACACAACATTAGAAGAAAAGAGACATATTAAAATAAATGTGGATCGAGACTTGTACGGTACCAATGTACTCGTCTCAAAAATACTAACTGAAAGAACTGATAACAAGTGCTATAAAGTAAAGTAATGCGACGAGCGGCAAGAAGACATAGAAACTACTCTGGATCGAGACCACAACGCTTAAACCAAACAAGGACTGGGGTTCCATACCTTCACCCGAACAGAACTTTGCACTATAACCACACGTCGAAGAAACTAATGAAATTAGAAGAGTGAGCTATAAATGAAAATAAAAACATTCATTGCATGGCCAAACAGCTCTACGACTTGCTACAATTAACTAGCTAGCGTTGTCACATGCCTTAATTACTAAAATACATTGTTAAGAATATTACTACCACCGGCACTGCAGTCAACCCGGATGGCCAAGGATAATGCTTGTCAAGTAAACTAAAATGCGCAATCAACCATCACAACAACCATAACTGGTTACTTGTCATAAACAGAATTCGAAGCTTGTTAGTATAAACTAAAACTTGTAAACATAAACTTAAACTTATGAATCATAAACTTATCTTATGAACATAAACTTGTCTTGTAAGTGCCGCAGCACACGTAAACTTGGTCAATCATGAAGCCCTTTCCTAACAGGGTGACTCCATGCTGTATGGGGCCCTTGGAGATCGGGTTAGCCGGTAGCGCAATATTTTTTCCTTCCAATGATCTAGGTGAATCTTATCTTGTTTAATCTTACTAAATTGTTTTAAGTTTTCGAGTCGTGGACGCTCAAGAAATTTTTCTATATTGACGAGTTACGGGTACGAGCTTTTCACGAGCTATCACTGACGAACTTATTGTATCTGTGACACGCGATACATTGGGCAATACTCACACTTGATTGTCCGATGCCAAATGCAAAAGGTTAACATATACAAACATTTTCACAGTGTCGTGAAGATCAAAATCGTGTGTTAAAATATAAGAACACAACATCCAACTATATTCCAATATAATACTCAAGAAAAATAATCCAAGCAAAATGGAAAAGGGCGCATGAAAAAAAAAGGGAAACTAGGACGCCATGAGCAGCAGAAAAAACTGGGCCGCATGAGCAGCAGGAAATTTTGGTACGCATGAGCAGCAGAAAAAACTGGGCCGCAATGAGCAGCAGGAAAAACTGGGCCGCATGAGACTCCATCGTCCCAAAACAGCACTAACTCCATGGAAAAAGCTCCAAAAATTCAAAAAAAATCTCCTTAAATATCTCATTTTAACTCCAAATCAAGTGAACCAAAAGCCAAAATGCTCGAAATAAAATGCTCTATCACCCATGAAAACTATTTTTTTCTAAAATACCATGTTTTAATAGATTAAAACCACGAAAAACACATAGAATCCAAGGAAACTCTAAACTTTAAAATGTAGATCTATTCAAATCTATCTACTAAATAAAAAACTCCCAAGAAGTAAAAATGATCAGAGGCATAATGAGAAAAAAAATTTCATCAAACACATTTTTAAAACAACACATATTTAAAAATTCGAAAAACAAAGCTTCACCATTGAGTAAGATGTACTCGCCTCGAGTGACTCCTAGCCTTTACTCTCACGTTCCAAGTTACAACAACTTCCCCTAGGGTTAAGATTTGGCTAGAGAGAGCTTGAGGAGAGGAGGAAGAAGAGAAAGCAAGAATAGTGAAATGAATAAATGAGTAAGGAGAGAGAAAAATACTCATATATTATAATAAGAGGAGAGAGAGATGATTTAGTCATAGGTTCACCTAAAATGATATGATCTATGACAATGCCAAAGGGTATTCTACTAGTCTCGGGTAAGTCTATCTCAAAAATAAAAAAATAACAATAAATAAAATGACATGAACCAACATGAGAAATACAACATGAATACATTACCGATTTTTTTTTTTTAAATATCATAAATTCGAAAAACACCCAAATCTGAAAAAGAGTGTCACAGAATAAAATATAGAAATAAATTGATGGCCAAGAATGACAGGTGCACATGTTATCTATACAAGTGTCATGATTAAAAGAGACTTCTCTTTTTTTAGACAAAACATCTGTCACGATTAATATATAAGAATGATTAGAAATATAATAGGATATATAAATGATAAATAATTTACAAAAAAGAATAGCAAAGAATGTCATTGGCACGATGACTTTAGTGCCAAAATATAAAAGTATAAAGAACTATCATAATTAAAAAATAAAAATATTTCCAACAAAACAAGAAATATCATGATTAGAACAGAATAATCTTTTGTGACAACAAGTGTCACAGTAAGTCAATAATTATAAAAATAGTATTACTAGATAATATAAATGATAAATATTTTCAAAAACTAATTTAGTAAAATAATATATATAGTTAAAACTTTCTAATTGTCAAACGTATGAAAACATAACATATCATTGCTGGATGATCGATCTCATGAAAAGCTAATTATGATGTTTGGATGATTTCCATCACACAGAAAGCCAATTATTTCCTCCAATTAAAGACCTCTGTATACTTGCAAAAAATCCTATTCGAATTTCTTTTCATGCGAATCCGACAAGAAATTTACATTAAAAAAAAATGCAATTAAAACACAATTTACAAAAATGCCAGCATCGTTAATATAATGTACAAATATTTTTTTATTTTTTCACATGTGAGTTGACAGACAGGAACTGGCCTCTGTCTGTCCTTCAACATGCACAAGATTCCCTCCAAAGAAAACAAAAACCACCAAAATACAAACAAACCACTCTCCCTATATATTCACATCATCCCTCCCATCCAATGTTTGTGTTGTGGCCCCCACTTCAATCTCTAACTTAACCCCCTCACACTTTCCAATATTACGTACAGGTCCCCCATCCTTCGTGCCCAATCAATAATCTTCTGCCACGTCATCTGTGGTTCCACAGACAAGTCCAGCTCCTCCCACCTCGTTGCCAGCTGTAACCCGTTGTCTTCGTGCGTCCTACGTGTCGGACTCCGATTGGCTCCTGCCTCGGTTCCTCCTCCACGACCGATCGAGCTTCCCCTCCAATGCCCTCACGATCTGCCACGTGGCGTCCCCTTCTCTCATTGGTACGTTGTAGGTCAGCGCCCTCCTGACGGCCGGGTCCCACAGGTTGTGCTGGATCTCGGAGAGGTTGGTGGCCGCCACGTGGTCCAGGACGGACTCCAGCCTGGCCACGTCGGCCTCCGTTACCGTCAGCGAGATCGAGGGCCAGTCAACGGCGTTGGGGAACGGGAGGCGGATGCCGTCCGCGATAACGACGGGCACGCACCCGAGCTGGACGGACTCGACCAGACGCGGGCTCCAGGGGGCCCAACCGAGCGGGCACAGGCAGAAGACCGACCGTGCAATCTCCGACCGGTACCCGTCGAACCGCTTCCTCCGCAGGTGGAACCGCCGGTTCCCGCTGAACCGGTTCCATATCTCAGTCCTCACCTTCCTGTAGGCAAACGAGTCCAAAATTGTCCATAAGTGAAAACACCATTCAACATTTGTCATGTGCCACTAATAGATATTGTAATAATTATTTATGATATTCTAATGTCGTGGTGTTAATGTGAGAATAATTTTAGTATTAAAAAATATTGATAAAAAATAAAATATTAAAAAAAATAAAAAATAAAATTAGAATATGATAAATAATTATTTTTTAAAAATGTCATACGTAATACTAAAATCGTTATCATATTTATGTCATATCAGCACTAAAATATGTCATATCACACCACATTTTAGTGTTAAAAAATATATCACCAAAAAAAAAAAAAAAAAAAATCTTACGATAGGATTCAAAAAATAAATAAAAATATCATTGTAACGCTAGAAGCGTAGTCAACTCAGCACCACGCGCCACATCATCATTATGCTATGGATAATGATATCACAAAAAAAAAAAAAAAATTGGATTATGAACAATATTTTTTTATAAAAATTATAAATTTATCATTTATATTATTTGTCACTAAAAAATTTAAATATGTTATCTTCCATTACGTGACATCTAACATAATAAATTTTAACCGAAAAATTAAATCTTTCTAAAATTTAGATTTAAATTTAAAATTTGTTATGTCAATACAATATCAGATGTCACATCATCTATAAAATTTAGATGACAAATAACATTTTTGTAAAATTATTTTTTGAAATGATACAAATAGGATATTTGCTTCTTTTACCAAATAAAAAAATAAGAAGTTAATGCATGTTGTTACAAGCAATGTACTAAAGTCTACAATGTTTTTTAAAGTGCAGCAACATTGAAAGAATCGATAAATAAGAGAATGACGCCATAATTGTTGCAAGTGGCGTTGAGGTGATTGTGTATGAACAGAGAAAACAACGAAATGGTATGATAATGATTGTACCTGATGTAAATATAGCGACATTAGCATTAGTTACAGTACGACTTCCAATGCGACACTAAAATGAAGCATTTAAATAAGAAAAAGAAAAGATCGGACTTACTTGCTGTAAAATTTGCCGCTGATGTTCTTTGGGTGCACCTCCATCTTCCCGCGGAAGAACACAAATATGTCCCTCTTGACCACCTCCGGCCGCGGGGCCCACTCCGACACGTCGGGCGACACGTAAGGTGGAATGACCACGTGCTCCGCCTCCTGGCACCGGTGCAACGACTGCACCCCGAACGTCTGCAGCAGCACCGAGTTCCTCATGAACTCCGGTATCCCGTCCGCCACCGCCACGTCCTCCTACAAAAACACCATCATCCAATCAATCATCATCACTCCAACATCGCATCGTCGTTCAAAATTTTAAACTCTACCGACTATGCTATGTTTAGAAATAACTTGCATCACTCGTACTAATAACAAGTAAATTTACACAATAATGATATTCATTCCTTTAAAATGTTTTTTTCAAATCATCCCGTCTCTTCTTATGTGACAGCTGAAATAACGGTTAATGTTATTAAAAAAAATTAGACTCTAATTGCTGTTTTACTTCGAAATAAATGACATCACTAGTAGTAAGAGTAAGACAAACTCCAATAAAAATTTCTAAAATTTAGTTTATATCCTACTTTATTTTTTAAAAACAATAATAAAGTTTCAAAATTGTACCAATAATAAAAATACCCCCCAAATATTCTCCTATGTGAATTAATTTAATGGACTAGTTTAAAAGTACGATAATTTTTTACGTGTAAAAATTCATATAAAAAATAATTTTCATCTTACATCAGCATCATCACTTAGAATGAAAATTGATTGATATAAGAAACTATTGTTAGAAGAATTTTTTTTCTAAAAATAATATTCAGCCTTAGAAACAAGAATGATGGAAATCCCAAATAGTCGAAATAATTAATATATGGTGTAGTCTTATTTTGAAGATGCTGTCGGTAGAATCTAAAAAATTCGAATTAAAAAAATTGACAAAAATAGCACACCATGGCATGGAAGCAGGCTCCGAAGTCGTGGGAGGCGACGAAGACGTGGTCGCGGCCGGCGGACCGGTTCCAGAAGGGGTGCAGCGAGGAGATCCGCTCGACGGCGGCGCGGAGCAGCGGGCGGGCGTGGGCGAGCGAGGGGAAGCCGTTGGCGGTGGAGAAGTTGCAGGAGACGTAGACCGGCACGAGGAAGAAGTCCGCGTCCCCCGTGTCCGACACCGCGAGCGGAGACGCCGCCAGCGCCTCGTGCACCGCCACCTCCGCCGCGAAGAGGTGCGTCCGGCACCTCCCCCCGCCGGGGCCGGCGAGCCAGTCCCTGTTGTAGCTCGCCGGAAGGTCGTACACGTAGATCGTGGGGCCCGAAGGGCGGCGGCGGTGGGCCCCCCCGGTCGAAGAGGTGGGGAAGAGGGGGGTGGAGTAGAAGAAGTAGAGGGAGAGGGAGAGCCAGAGCACCCACCTGTAGTACTTCTTGAAGAAGAAGAGCTTCTTCAAGTGGCCGGGAGCTGGTGCTGATCTCCTTGGGAGGAGCTTCGTCTTCTTGAGCTCTGCTTTGGACATGGATGATGATGGTGGTGGTGGTGGTGGTTGTGGTGGAGGTGGTGAGGAGTGGAGAGGAAGGGAAAGTGGTTGGTTGGTGCTAGTTCTTTATCAGCTCTTTATTTTTGTGACATGGGTTTGGTTGGTTGGTGCTTGTTAATGGTAGTGGAGGTGGTGGTGGTGGTGGTGGTGGTGTTGTGTGGTTATTATTTTTTAGTTATTTTAAGTTTCAAGATTGGGGGGTCTTGGTCAGAGGGAAAGGTGTTGGTGGAAGGGTGCTTTCTTAATTAGCTTTGGTTGGTTGGTTTTTTTTCTTTTTTTTTTTTCTTATAAGATGAAAGTACATCGGTGCCCTTTGGTCCTTGCATTTTCTTTTTCTTTTTCTTAAAAGAAAGGGGATGTGCGTTTTTATCCTTAGGAATTAATCATTTTGGGTGGTGTAACGAGTTTGGTTTGTTAAAAGATTTTAGAATCTCTTTTACATTCCTCTCCACGAACCTCACCCCACACTTTTCTTTTCTAAATATTATAAGGTTGTGTAGGATTTGGATTCTGAAATAAATTTACGAAACCTGACGAGTAAACATTTCTAAAGAAAAAGAAAAAAAAAAGGAAGGAAGGAAAACCTATAATTGATGATACATGATTTGCGGTGTGGCGGTCAGCCGAGAAGAAAGAGACGACGCAAGAGGTACTTGTCGGTTGTGCGGGAGGTGAGACACTGGTCACAAATCGATGTGTGATAAATTGCGGGTCGATCCGAAATTCGTCACGGTTTCGGTCCGATCAAATCCGGTCAGGGTCGATTCGGATTCGATCAACGGATCGGTCCACTCCTCCCACATGTCCGGATTGGATCGGAGGATCCGACCCCCAAGTCCGGTCCGATCCGATCAATCTACCGTAAGGGCCAAGTCAAATTCGGACGGTCCGGTCCGGTTCGATTATTTATTTATTTATTTATAAAATAGTCGTTTGGGAGTATTTTGACTAAAATATTTCCGTTTTAGTGGCAATTTTTTGTCCGTTTTAGGAATATTTTGATCATTTTGCTAAAATGACCAAATTATCCATTATAACTACTATTTTTAGGGTATTTTGGGTCATTTGGCAAAAAAAAAAATTCTTTAAATAGTCCATAATTCATGAAAATTAATCACAATACAATTTATTCTCTTATATAAAAATTATTCTCTCTCTTACAAAGTTTAGAAGCAAGGCAATTACAAAGTTTAGAAGCAAAGCAATTATTAGAGTCCAACTTCTTCTCTCTCAACACATTTGCTTGTGATTTTTTTTGGAGACTTCTAGCAAACGTTACAAGTAACTTTAATATTACAGAATAGTTTTTTTCCTGATTTGAGATTTTTCTTTATTCTCTCTCTCTCTCTTTTGATAGAGAAGTAACTAATTTTGCTCTAATTTTTTTTAGAAAATTATTTTTTTAAATATGGACGGACAAGGTTCAAACCAACCTTTTGAAAATTATGACTATTATAATAATATGTTTGAAAATAATCCTATTCATGATATTGCGCCACCGACACAAATATCACCTCCTGAAGTTAGGAGTATGATCACGGCTACAAATGTTGCCAATAGAAAAATATCTTTTTTGTGGAAATATTTTACAAAAATATTTGTCACTGCTAGTGAGGGCGCACCGGTTTTAGATCCAAAAGATAAAAAATCAATACCTAAGGCTTCGGAATGTAAGAAATGAAAGCGGGTTTACAAATGGAAAAAAAATGATGGCACGGGCACCTGAAAAGGACTACGAAAGTTGCTATGGCAAAGACACACTGCATGCTACACAAACACAGCTAAGTACCGGTGGTCAAGGATCTTCTTTAGGTAACTTTACTTATTCTGATGCTCGTAACAAGACTAAGTTAGCAAGATTTATGATTTGTGAGGAACAACCATTTACATTCGGTGAGAGTGATTTCTATTATAAATATGCAAGTAATGTCCTTAATCTTTGTTTTACTAAAGTTTTTAGATCTACTGCCAGAGTAGAGGCTCTGAAATTTTTTCAAAAATATAAGGCTGCTTTGAATGAAAGTTTTATATTGTTAGTAAATTTGCTTTAACTTTTGATATATGGACTATTAAGCAAAATTATGCTTATATTTTCAAAAATTATGCTTGTATTAAAAGACATGTAAATTTTTTTACAAGCTTTATAAAAATAAAATATTATTTACAAATTTCTAATTTTTTTTTACTTAATGTTATAATACATTTATAATTCTATTGTCATTAATAAAAAAAAATAGCTTTTTCTTACTTAATGTTGTTATTTGTTTACATTTAACTTCTTTATGTCTATATAAATAAATTCTTTAAATTTCAAGTTATAAATTTATATTTAAATTAAAAAAATAGATTTATACATTTTTTTATAAGTTATTAAAAAAAATGTAAAAAATATTCAACTTATAAATATTTAGATTTTAATTTATACTTAAAATTATATAAATATTGATATAAAGAAATTAAATAAATTTTCTAACAAATAAATTTGTAAATTTTAAATTATACTAAACATATAACTTATAAATTTTAAATTATACTTAACATATAACTTATAAATTTCAAATAAATTTATACTTAAAGTTATATAAAAAAAATCTACGAATAACTTATAAATTTTAAATTATAAAAAATAACTTATTAACAAAATCCTTTAAATTTTTACTTAATTTTATTAACATATAACTTATATCATATAAATTATATATATAAAACATATATAAATAAACAAAAAAATAAAAAATAAAAAAATCAGGCCGCCCCGGCACACCCGTGAACCGGCCCGGACCCAGACCGGTTTGGCCCGGTCCTACCATGACCGGATCATGGACCCGAGCTGGATCGAGATTTTTTCGACCAGGCCGGCCCGGCCCGCCTCTCCTCTCGGGTTGAGCCCGGCCCGGACTCAACCCGGTTGACTCGGGCCGCGGGCCTGCCCAGACCGACCCAATACACCTTGAGTCACAAATGCTCCCAAATGTTTGTGGGGTGGAGGAGGGAAAAAAACATGAAAAGAGATGAAAGGATAGGAAAATAAGTTTGCGAAAGAAGAAAGAGGGGTCCCACAAGTTTGAAAACACGGACTTGCATGGGCCACCATTAAAACCTTATCACACCCCAGTACAGGAATACGGAGACGGACATTGCCAGTTCCCCCGTACAAGTAAAGAACGTCGTACGACGGCCACGACTGTAACTAGACAAGGGGGTGCATACTACAAGCAAGTCACTTAGGGTTACAGCATATCTATTATCTCAATCAGTCAAGCAAGAACAGTAAACATAGAACATATATGACAAGGAAGTAAGGCGTCCCAAACGTCCTGCCACGATATTCTGGAAGCCATCTGTGCAAAATAAGAAAGCTGGAGAGTATCAAAAGTATATGACCATGATCAGCTGCAGTCTAATTAATTACAATCGTGTAAGAAAACTAAATATCCAGATCCACAGCTAACAAGTGCCGGTGGCTAAACGACCAAAATAAGTAAATTGTGCAATAACTAGCAGGGAAGAAGAAATCCACTCGTTCCCTTCAACGATCATCCGTCTGGTGCGCGCCATTGTTTGTCTCATAGTTTCAATTTATAGTCTATCATGACACAACAATCTAACCCCATAACCAAACAAGGACAAGGGTTAAATTATCACACCGTGATAGTCCATGTCCCTAGACTATTCGACAGCAGGTACAATACACAAACAAGCTCATTTACATAATCAGCCAATCATTTATACGGTTTACTAGATGGAGTCTGGGTTATCCCAGAGATATTATGTATATAGGATTCCTCAGATCGAACCAGGTACTAGCACGGTTAGTCGAGCCATAAATTGCCGCATAGCATATATTATTGCGCACCGATCCCTCGTAAGGCCACCGTGCTAAGATCACATAGAACACATAGTATAGTATAATAGTCGGATATTACCATCCACTAATGAGGACTTAAACAATATCCATGGGGACTATCCTGCATACCCCAATTCAGATGACTGGAGGTGCTTAGTTAGGCACGATATCGAGATTCTATTCTCTCCCAATGTTCTAAAAGTTTAGTTGCCTAGTTAACCATATTATTAACTGGAATCACATGGCGTGGTCACATGGTATTCCCCTTATATGATGTATCATAGTAAGACCACGCTAGATACGAATCCACTTTGTCACTAGATAGCCCAACTTGGATTCGCCCCAGCGAGATGCAACAATCAACAGATCCAAGCCACGCTTGGTCATTGACTAAACCTTATGTCCATGTTGGAGATTAAGTCATATCACATGTTACCTAGCGCATAGGTACACCACAGCGTAATCATATAATATAATCGCGTAAGAACACTTAACATGTAGGAACGCATAACACGTAGTAAGTGTATCAGCACGGATACAAGTGGTCGGGTCATGACGCATAGATGGGTCTAATTCTCTTGTGGTCATCAAGGTCACACATATATCCCATAAAGTCAAAGGACCATTCAAGAAAACCAGTACAATAAAGGGTGTACAAGGGGCTGCATGCGAGCATAAGGATCAAGGCCGCATGGGGATTAGATGTCGCATAGAAAGTCGGGTCACACAGCCGCATGGGTCACATAGTCTCTGACGACAGAGGTCACATGAGCTCAAGCTGCATGACCGCATGAGTTCAGACCGCATGGCCGAATGAGCTCAAACTGCATGGTCGCATGAGCTCAGACCGCATAGCCACATGGTCGCATGAGCTCAAACCGCATGGCCGCATGAGTCTAGACCGTATGGCCGCATGATCTTCGTCTTCTCCAGACAGCAAGTTCAGCCATGGCGAGAACTCCAAAAAGCGAAAATAATGTTTTATTCATAAAAACATTATTTTAACTCTGAATTGAGTGAACCGAAAGCTAAAACGCTCAAAATAAAGTACTTTATCCATTCCAAAAACTATTCTTCAAAAATAATATGTTTTAGTAGATCAAAACTACTAAAAACTCAAGGAACCCATGAAAATCCTGAGCTTAGAATGTAGCTCTACTCAAATTCATCCATTAAAATCGAAAACCTCAAGTACAAAAAGTATTTAGAATCATCCTGAACACATAATAGGCTAATAAAATGCAAGGAAAAAGCAATAAAAAAATTAAGAGATTTCACCATGTGGTGCAAGATGTACTTGCCTAAATGAAGGAAAGAAGAGAAAATGGAGAGAATGAGGGAAGAGAGAAAGATGTTGGGTTTTATAGTTAGGTTTTAAGGTTTAGACCATAGGTTCAAATCATGAATGAACCAACCCAACAATTAAACCATGGGTTTAATTGAACCAAAGAATGAGTCTAGTCTCCATGCATGCAACCTAATTAATCATGTAAGCAAAAAATACTCTAAGTATGAAATAGATACAAGCAAGAAATAAATATATCCTAAAATATACATTTCGGGAACGGGGAGTGATATCTCTACCCACCTTGAAAAATTTTTGTCCTCGAAATTCAAACTCAAGGCTAGCTAGAGAAATTAAAACAAGCACTGCGCTAACTACAAGCATATCTACACATGCAATCAATTCCAAGCATATAATTAAGAAAAACAGTATCGCATAGCATGGGTAAACGAATTGTGAGATTCGAGATACGAAGGCATAAGAACGAATATACCTTCCGTGTTGAACATGTGCGAATACCAAGATCGGATATCGTCCTCGTGCTCCCACATTGACTCTTCCAAAGGGTGATGACCCCAAGCAACCCGGACAAGATGAATGGTCCGATTCTTGAGCACCTTCTCCTATTGGTCCAAAATAGATACGGGTTGCTTCTCGTAAGACAAGTAGGTACCAATGACTAGCTCAGAATGGTCGAGGATATGACTCAGATCCGGGACATATATACGTAATTGAGATACATGAAATACATTGTGCACCTCATGTAGCAAAGGCAAAAGGGCAAGACGATAAGCAACATCGCCCCTCGAGAATATCGAACGGACCGACGTATCGCGGACAAAGCTTCCCATGAAGCCCGAATCTAAAGACTCCACGGGTTGGCAAAATCCGCAAGAACACGTGGTCGCCGATACAAAACTCTAAAGGCCTACGATTCTGATTTGTCCAATGCCGATGCCTATCTTGCGCAACCCGAAGTCGCTTTCTGATTTGCTTGACAACTTCTACTGTCTGTGTGATCATCTCTGGGCCTAACATCTTTCGCTCACCTATATTATCCTATGCCAATGGTGATCTATAATTTCTCCCATATAATGCTTCGAAGGGTGCCATCTGAATACTTGCTTGATAACTGTTGTTGTATGAGAACTCAACGAGATGAAGGTGATATTCCTAAGACCCTCCAAAATCTAAGGTACAAGCTTGTAGCATATCTTCTAGGGTTTTGATGGTTCTCTCTGATTGTTCGTCTGTTTGTGGATGGTAATCGTACTGAATCTCAACTTGGTGCCAAACTCTGGTGCAAACTCTTCCAAAAATATGAAGTGAACCGAGTGTCTCGATCAGATACAATACTCACTGGTATGCCGTGCTGTCTTACTATCCTGCTCTATTTGGAAAGGAAGAAAGTGATCTATTTTTGTGAGACGATCCACTGTTACCCAAACTGCATCACGATCAGTCGGGGATCTAGGTAAACCGGTCACAAAGTCTATCATGATATATTTCAACTTCCACTCCAGAATAGGAAGCGGATGTAATAATCTTGCTGGTCTTTGTTGGTCGGCCTTTACTTGATGACATACCAAACACCGAGAAACGAATTGTTCTATCTCCCTCTTCATCCCGTTCCACCAAAAATGTTGCTTGATATCTTGATACATCTTGGTACCTCCTGCCATATTAAGTTCTCAACTCTTTATTTAATTTAATGTTTATCCTCAAAATTTAAGGCACATTGTCTCTCTTTGTCAAGTCATAACCTCTTCATTAATCTTCACTACGGTCAAACCCCCAACAATCAAGGTCTAAGAAAATTCTACCTACAGTCATTCGACATGCAATCTAGAAAAATATATGTATGGTTTATGGTCGGTTTTGTCATGGTATTGCAGTCTCTGCTAGGATGTACTACTAACTACATTCTAGCAAAAAAATATTGATATAAGCTACGGTACTAAGGAATAAATTAATCCATCAAATGGGCAAAAAAAAAGAACAGAAGGAAAGAACAGAACAGAACATGCTAACACATCACCTGTACATCTTCAACTTCCAACATATACTTAACTCTGGCACATTCACTCACTAATTCATATCCTTATACACGGATACCCATATCAACTAATCACCAGTCCATAAGATATCCATGGATACATCCATGTTACACACACATGTCTATTAATACCAAAATCTGATACCAAGGACCTCTAACACAATCATAGGTCAAATGATGCATCCAAAGTTTGATACCACTATCCTTTGTACCGTTGTTTCTACTGCAAGCATACCCACTGCTAACTCTCTTACCTACTGTAATTGCTTATACTAGTTGTTCTTATCACTCAAGTTTATATCAAGTGCAACACAGCACACTAAGTATTACTCCCTCTAATACAACTCTAGATGGACACCCAAGTCAGTTTGCAGTGCCATCTCAAGCATGCTCAAGCCAACAGAACCTTACACATGCACTTCATTCACTTATATACTGATATACCATAAAATTTTATCCTCAAATAAAAATCCTCAAAATTTAACTTCTCGAACAATCTAAAATAAAATGCATATACTTTCCTCAAAGGCAAATATTCAAATATTGAAACGAAATTTTAATCACTTCCAAAAATTCTTATAACTTTGTTTATATTTATTGAATTGAATCTGAATCCTCAAATTTTTTAATAACATAATATCTCAAATCCTCAAAATTCTTAAAAATTAAAATTTATTTTCAATCTTCAAATTATAATTTAAATCCACTTCTTATAGTCCAATAGCTATAATGTTAATCTTTCTCACTGTCCTCATCAACATATGTCATCAGATGATACCGTAAAATAGTCCGTAAAATTTATCTCGATATGAAATCAAACTCAACAATGACACCAAGATTTTAATTTAATAACTGATCAACAAGAATCAAATTCAATATTAACAAGTGAGAACGGACGAAAACAAGGGAAAGGATTTAAATTGGAAATTATAATAAGATTCTCAAGGGTCGTCCCAGAAATCTCTCAAATTTTTTTGTGATTGAGTATCCTCTCTCATCCTAGTATCCTATGTCCTATATCCTATCGCAGGCACGCAGTAGTACAACTAAGACGTCACACTACCACGATATCGCACTACTTGTGTAAACCCCATCGACCAGATTCCAGTATTTTAGGAATATTTTTCACAATTTAGGATTTGTTGCAATATTTTAATTTATTTTGCTTACATATCCTATTGACTTGTGCACCTGTCCATCACCTAATTATTTGGAACTTTATCTTGACCATTATCCCCGAACAAAGTTCGCATACCTCTCCTAGACATGCCAGTCTACCATCCTGCACTTTGTGCAACTCCAAGATACTCAGTTTTGAGCCTCGTATGAGACGCACAAATCTCGTTACAAACGCCCGTATTTAATTCCTATTTTAATTCCCAGACCTGTACCCATCCCTGTTCCAATAGAGATTTGAGGCCCAACATGCAACCGTTTTGCCCAGACAAAAATAAGTTATTTTTCTACACTGAGTATACTACATTTAGTATATTGACACCGTAGAAAAATTATGGCCCTACCTGCCTCTAGATAATTAGAGAACACCGTGCGCAGTATTTATTTATTAATAAATACGATGACCCGTATCACCCAGAAAACCAGGCCCAGTCCCTGCCCAGACTCACCCCCACCCCCTCGGGACCCTCGCACAGCTTTTTCCTTCAATTCGGTGAAATTTAGAATTTTCGGGAATCGGGAATTTTCCCAGACAATTTCGTAATTGTACAATTTCCCAAAATAGGACCTTTGCGCAATTTATGAAATTATATGGACTTTTCTGCAAAATTTGCATATGAGGTGTCATCTCCTGATTGGCCGGTGAACGTGCACCGTCCATTCCAAAAGAAGTCCAGATTCGATGTATTTACATTAAGTAAATATCTTAAATGTAAATTACCATTTTTACCCTTTAATTATTTCTATAAAATAAAAGAAATTAAAAGAAAAATAAAATCAAAACCTAAAAATCTACCCCCCCCCCTCCCCGCAGCCGACCCCCCCCCTCGCTGGAGCGGCAGCCGACCCCCGCCGCCGGAGCCGCTCCGCCTCGCCGGAGCCCCCCCCGCTGGCGATCTCCTCCTTCTCCTCCTCCTTTCCTCCTCCCCGCCGCTCCCTCTCTCCTCTCTCCCTCTTCCTCTCCTCGCCCCCCGGCCGGAGCGGCGAGCCCCGGCCAGAGCCGCTCCGCCGACCCAACCCCCGCCGGAGCGAACCCCTCCCCGGCCGCTGCGAGCCCCCCCGCTGGCCCCTCTCTCCTCAGCTCCCCTTCTTCTCCTCCCCCTCTTTCCCTGAGCTCGCTCCCCCCCCCGCCGGCGTTAACCCCCCTGACCCGCTGCTCCTCTTCCCTCCATCGTCGCCACCTCCAAGCTCGCCACCGCCACCCCGCAGCCCCCTATCACAGCCACCACCGTCATCATCATCATCAACCACATCCACCACCACCACCCTCCATCACCAGACTCCTCCTCCTCCTCCACTCCGCCGCCACCACCATCCTCCACCACCAGCACCAACGCCACCACCACGACCCACTCCTTCTCCTCCTCCTCACCATGGAACTCCTCCCCCTAACCCTAACCTCGCCCGAGCCGCCACCCCCCCGGCCGCTGAGCTCAGCCCATCGCCCAGCCGCCTTTCACCTGACTTCTCCCCCACTGCGGCTTCAGACTCCGGCCACTGTCCAGCTCCGACTCGCTGTGCAGACTCCGGCCAACTCCTGAACGATGCCCAGAGCTCCTCCGTCGACGAGTCGACGACCCCGGAGCCCTAGCCGCAGCGCCATGCCCTGCCCGGACGCCCCGCTGACCGACGAGCTTCGCCTGAGCGCTTCCAGCGAAGCCCCGGCGAGTCTCCACTGGACTCGGACTGGACACAGCGGCTGGACACAGCCCGGACACAGCAACCAGGACACAAAACAGTCCCCCAGACACAGGGAAAATTTATTCTACGGAGCCCTGTTCAGGTAACCCGTTCTATCTCCTCGTAGTTCCGTTTTTAATTCCGTCAATTGTGACACGTAGGCTATGTGACCCTCTCGGTGCCCGTGCAACCCGCTCGGTGCATCGCGTCCTGTGGCGATCGCGGCACGCGATCCAAAAACAGGAAAGCAACGACCCGATTCACCCCGGAACTGGGTACGTCCCGCCAAACGGGACGACTTGGTCGCACGCGGTCTTTACGAAACGTGCGCGACGTTGATACGGACGTGTAGGAATTCGGAGAAGTTGATTTGGATGTGCGTGCATACCGGAATCAACGCGTATCCGCCGACACCGTCCCGTATCCGTCAGTTCTGGAACATGCTGCAACTTTGTGAATACACGTCGAATTGAAACGAAACTTGCGCCATTGGACTCGTAGCAATACGCTGGTCCTATGATCCAAGTTTGGTTCGATTCTGAGAACGTTGACAAAATCCCGTATCGTGGGCCCCACAGGCTCCACTTGACGGGCGATTTTGTGACCGGCTCATCGGAATCCGATTCTGGAAGTTCCATTGGGTTCATATCATCGTTCCTGACTTGTTGACACTAAGTTTGGCGAATTTGTGATCGGATACGTTCTTCGGTGCAAAGCGGCCCACATGTGGACCCCGCTTTGACCGGAAACTGTCATTTTTGCCCTTGTGTCCAAATTGGACGAAAGGACAGACGTTTCTAGCTATTTGATATTTTCTGAGACTGTTAGTGATGTTTATTTCAGTATCCGGAGACATTTATTCTGAGGCCATAGTTCTGACTTTTGGCATTTGACATCTGGACATTATATTTGCAGCTCTCCTGCCAGGCAAGTATACCTTGCCTTGTTGTACTGTTTATATTCAGTTCTTGCTAGTTACATATTTATTTATTTTTATATAAATGTGCGCGTCCGAGAACACTCGGGTGCAGTCAACGAAGGCGTTGACGTTAGGATTGTATCTGACCTAGTGTCTAGTAGACCCACCTAAAGTTGTGAAGTTATTGATATGACTTCCAGGCCTTGACACGTATCATTACACGTCACAGAGTGAGTTCATGTAGGGACGTGTGCCTCATATTCGACTGGCCATCGGTGTGAGCAACATGTGTAACGGTATTTAGCTTAGTTTATTTCTATGGAGACTTGCATCATTATACGAGATGTCCACGTCGTTTTCACGACTTGTATATCCTTGGGTGGGGAAGATATCTAGTAGACGTATGGGACACCCCCTTCTTGAGTCTTTTATCCTTCGTACCATGCTCCTCGGAGATGGTCGATTGCAGAGCTACCCGTGTGTCCGGGGGCATATGACACATATACTAGCCAGTCATGACGATTGGTGAATTACGTCAGCATATGTCAAGCCTACACATTCCCATGCGTACTACAAGGTCTTTAAATTGCATTCACTTAGATGGTTAGCACACCCTATTTATTTATTCAGTATTTACATTATGGCATGTCATTTTTATGTATCTTGCTATGTCCCTCTGAGGACCTGGTCCCCTGCCAGGTGTATATTTTCTTGAGTATTCGCAGGAGCACAGACCCGGACATGTTATGTTTATCCCGAGGAGGTCTTCTCTTCGAGCCTCGAGATTGTCAGATGTTGTTCTTTATGGTGTGTATTCTGGTTCCTTTTGTATTCTATTTCGGCAGTAGATTTGATTTC
Source organism: Iris macrosiphon (assembly GCA_036927795.1). Lineage (NCBI taxonomy): Eukaryota > Viridiplantae > Streptophyta > Magnoliopsida > Asparagales > Iridaceae > Iris > Iris macrosiphon. The sequence goes on along the minus strand of JAYESA010000011.1, from coordinate 15,442,560 downwards.
ATCTGACTGTCATTCTTAGATATCTGTATTGAGATCTAGTTACATGATTATTGGTTATTCATATTTGATTCTGTGGATGAGATTTAGATATTACCCTGTGACTTGTGATCAGTTTTACCACTTATGAATTATTGTTCATTATACAGCGTACGCACGTATATATGGTTTCCATATATTGGAGTTGCCATATATACGGGCCAGCTAGCATGGTTACGTGACCTAGTCCTACGTATTTTGGGACTGGGGCGTGACATGTTTTTAGTGGTGGCCCATGCAGGTCAGAGCATATTGTCTCGGTTACGTTACTGTACCGAGCAAGCCTGCACCTAGGATTAGAATATAGAATCTCATCCAAATTGACTATGACTTATCTTCTTTCCAGTTCGTCCTACTTACATAATTGCATCATGCTTGATTCATGTGCTTCCCTGATAATTCTTTTAGTATAATCCCTGCTAGAATATAGGAACTCCGGTTAATAGAATGATAATTAAGGTAGCATTCCTAATAAGAATACCACTAGGGCTTTGACATATCCTTAAGTTCGGATTACTTAGTGAACCCTAGCCTTCCTGACTTCCTAAGTAAACCCTAGCCTTCCTGATTTCCTAAGTAAACCCTAGCGTCACTTACCTATAGATTAACTTACCCTTATCCCTTGACGTATTTATTTATGACTTGAGAATAGTAAAAACACTACTAGGATTAGTTAGAGATTGACCATAGTATTGCCCTTAGTCTTAAGAAACTAATAGAAATTCAAGGTTGGATACTAGGACAGAAACCCTCATCCTATGCTTGGATAACCAGAGTTTTACGCCAGAGACTCTTTACCCTTGTTGGCGTAAAACCCATTTGACCGTTGTTAGCATAAGAGCCAAACCCCTGCCTAGTTGGCGTAAAAGCTAAATCATGTAGTAGCTTGTCCCCTTTACGCCGCCCTTAGTCTTCCTTATCCTGCGTATGACGCATCATGTCAGCCACGTAGGTAACTGCCCTGCGCAAACCTGATGATTCATAGATAACCAGCGTAGAGTAACCTGTTTAGGCATAACATAAGAATAGGATGTTAGCGTATTTGTTACAGCCTTAGCTTTCCCCAGACACGACCAAATCCTGCGCAGAGATACGCCTCGAGCCCTGTGCAAAAAGAAACAGCTTTTGACGGGACATCTGGTTTTGTCTCACCTCGAGCGTAAATTGACTTATATCCAATACGTCCCTAAACGACAACCTAGATCTCCGTGCAAACCATCATCAAACCATCCCCTCGATCGTTGTACAAGTACTTTTGTCAGATGTCAGGATTCATTAACTTGACTGACAAATTCATGAATTTCTTGTACAATTTCACGCTGCAGCGTATGCTAGACTTTTTACGCTGACAGATATTTTTACGCAACCTTTAGGCAATACTTTACCCGCATACTTTTACGCCCAGACTTTCACGCAGACTTTTACGCGGACAGCTCTGAAGCTCTACCTTACGCTTCTCTGTTTTACGCGGATAGCTCTAAAGCCATGCGTTACGCCAAATTATTGTATCCCTGCATTACGCAGACAACCTCGAACCCCTACTTTACGTAGACTTCCTTAAATCTCTGTTTTAGGCGGACATCCTATAGTATTTATATAGATTGTAGAACTTAGAAGGCTACGCCTCTTTTGGGTCAACTAGCGACTTAGACCAGGAATTAGAATAGTAACTGTAGATTTTGTGGTCTTGTCTTTTTGTGAATTTGAATTGTTTGAAATTTCTCACATCATAATCTAGCGTACTTATATTTACCATACTACCTTGACTTATGCCACTATTATAGTCTAGTTTTGCAAGCTTATTCCTTATCAAGCTTGTTCTTGAGAGATGTATTATTGGAGTACTACACTAATACATTTCAGAATCAGTGTATTACGGTCTGATCAACCATAGTGCACTTGGTTCGCCCTTCACATAACTACCTTACGTGGATTGAGATATATAGTGATTAGTAGACGGATGTACTTGTCCGCTAGATATGTCTGAACATATCGTATCAGCTACATGACTGTACTGATACGAGCATGTGAATAGGAATTATCAAAATAGTATTTCAATCCACAACTGCCTTGACAATTCCCCTCGAATTCTTTAAACGCATTGATTCCCACGCTTCTAATCTATTACCACCCCCTTGAACTCTTGATTATTGTTTATCGTCTTTCCCTATTTCGGAAAGACGAAACCTCGTGCTTAGTATAAATACGGAGTGTTTTGTTTCTGTAACCATTTCTGTTTGTTTCTTGGGTAATTACCAAACTCTATTATTAGATTAGATTGCAGTTTAAAACGGTGCTATCTTTAGAATGACCTACCTACCTACCTACCTGCGTTTTATTACGTTCCTGATACTTGTATCCCTATGACAGCAAAATTTTATTTTTGCCTCGTAACTTGAAGCAAGATTCATAACTCAAGTATTATGAAAAAGAAAATATCATTTTGCTATCAGGAGTCTAAATGGATTTTTCCGGATGAATAACTGACTGACTCCTGAATGGATAACAGCACCTATGACTAGGTTGACTGGTAAGGATCCAGAATTCCTATGAACCAACGAGTGTCAAGCCGCTTTCGAGGAGTTCAAGAAGCGACTGACCACAACCCTCGTATTGATTATTCCATCCGGAGCAGGAGTTATGTGATCTACAGACGCATCAGGAAAAAGTTTGAGATGCATATTAATACAGGATGGCAAGGTAATGACAGATGAATCTAGACAGTTATGAGTGCATGGGAAGAATTTGGAACTTGCAACCGTCGTAATTACTCTGAAGCTTTGAAGACACTACTTATTTGAGGCAAATCGTTAGATTGCACGGCATACCAGTCAACATTATACCCGACAAGGATTCGCGTGACCAGAGTTGGTGATCAACACCGAAGAGACCGTTAAGTATATACAAGGACACTGGCGAGCAGTGCAAGACAGACAGAAGCAGTGGACAGACCATCGTCATCGTCCCTTGGAATTCAAAGAGGACGATCATGTCTTCTTGAGGTTATCACCATTAGGCCGAGACCTGTCATATCAAGAGCAACCCGCGGGAACCCTTGACCATCGAGAAAGGTATTGAAGAACCAGTCTATCCCCTTGATCCGCGTAGCATGGAAGCATGACGCGCCAGGAGAATCAACTCGGAAGCGCGAGTACGACATGCGTAAACGTCTTCGAACCTATTCTTAACCCAAGATATAAATTACTTGTTAAATTATATCTTATGACGTCTTTGACTTCTACCGTGGCTTAGTTTTAATTTCGAGGACAAAATTTTTATAAGTTGGGTAGATTATAAACCCCCTCGACCAGATTCCAGTATTTTAGAAATATTTTTCACAATTTAGGATTTGTTGCAATATTTTAATTTATTTTGCTTACATATCCTATTGACTTGTGCACCTGTCCATCACCTAATTATTTGGAACTTTATCTTGACCATTATCCCCGAACAAAGTTCGCATACCTCTCCTAGACATGCCAGTCTACCATCCTGCACTTTGTGCAACTCCCAAATACTCAGTTTTGAGCCTCGTATGAGACGCACAAATCTCGTTACAAACGCCCGTATTTAATTCCTATTTTAATTCCCAGACCTGTACCCATCCCTGTTCCAATAGAGATTTGAGGCCCAACATGCAACCGTTTTGCCCAGACAAAAATACGTTATTTTTCTACCCTGAGTATACTACATTTAGTATATTGACACCGTAGAAAAATTATGGCCCTACCTGCCTCTAGATAATTAGAGAACACCGTGCGCAGTATTTATTTATTAATAAATACGATGACCCGTATCACCCAGAAAACCAGGCCCAGTCCCTGCCCAGACTCACCCCCACCCCCTCGGGACCCTCGCACAGCTTTTCCCTTCAATTCGGAGAAATTTAGAATTTTCGGGAATCGGGAATTTTCCCAGACAATTTCGTAATTGCGCAATTTCCCAAAATAGGACCTTTGTGCAATTTATGAAATTACATGGACTTTTCTGCAAAATTTGCATATGAGGTGTCAACCCCTGATTGGCCGGTGAACGTACACCGTCCATTCCAAAAGGAGTCCAGATTCGATGTATTTACATTAAGTAAATATCTTAAATGTAAATTACCATTTTTACCCTTTAATTATTTCTATAAAATAAAAGAAATTAAAAGAAAAATAAAATCAAAACCTAAAAATCTACCCCCCCCCCTCCCCGCAGCCGACCCCCCCCCCCCCCTCGCTGGAGCGGCAGCCGACCCCCGCCGCCGGAGCCGCTCCGCCTCGCCGGAGCCCCCCCCGCTGGCGATCTCCTCCTTCTCCTCCTCCTTTCCTCCTCCCCGCCGCTCCCTCTCTCCTCTCTCCCTCTTCCTCTCCTCGCCCCCCGGCCGGAGCGGCGAGCCCCCGCCAGAGCCGCTCCGTCGACCCAACCCCCGCCGGAGCGAACCCCTCCCCGGCCGCTGCGAGCCCCCCCGCTGGCCCCTCTCTCCTCAGCTCCCCTTCTTCTCCTCCCCCTCTTTCCCTGAGCTCGCTCCCCCCCGCGGCGAGCCCCGCCGGTGTCAACCCCCCTGACCCGCTGCTCCTCTTCCCTCCATCGCCGCCACCTCCAAGCTCGCCACCGCCACCCCGCAGCCCCCTATCACAGCCACCACCGTCATCATCATCATCAACCACATCCACCACCACCACCCTCCATCACCAGACTCCTCCTCCTCCTCCACTCCGCCGCTACCACCATCCTCCACCACCAGCACCAACGCCACCACCACGACCCACTCCTTCTCCTCCTCCTCACCATGGAACTCCTCCCCCTAACCCTAACCTCGCCCGAGCCGCCACCCCCCCGGCCGCTGAGCTCAGCCCAGCGCCCAGCCGCCTTCCACCTGACTTCTCCCCCACTGCGGCTTCAGACTCCGGCCACTGTCCAGCTCCGACTCGCTGTGCAGACTCCGGCCAACTCCTGAACGATGCCCAGAGCTCCTCCGTCGACGAGTCGACGACCCCGGAGCCCTAGCTGCAGCGCCATGCCCTGCCCGGACGTCTCGCTGACCGACGAGCTTCGCCTGAGCGCTTCCAGCGAAGCCCCGGCGAGTCTCCACTGGACTCGGACTAGACACAGCGGCTGGACACAGCCCGGACACAGCAACCAGGACACAAAACAGTCCCCCAGACACAGGAAAAATTTATTCCACGGAGCCCTGTTCAGGTAACCCGTTCTATCTCCTCGTAGTTCCGTTTTTAATTCCGTCAATTGTGACACGTAGGCTATGTGACCCTCTCGGTGCCCGTGCAACCCGCTCGGTGCATCGCGTCCTGTGGCGATCGCGGCACGCGATCCAAAAACAGGAAAGCAACGACCCGATTCACCCCGGAACTGGGTACGCCCTGCCAAACGGGATGACTTGGTCGCACGCGGTCTTTACCGAAACGTGCGCGACGTTGATACGGACGTGTAGGAATTCGGAGAAGTTGATTTGGATGTGCGTGCATACCGGAATCAACGCGTATCCGCCGACACCGCCCCGTATCCGTCAGTTCTGGAACACGCTGCAACTTTGTGAATACACGTCGGATTGAAACGAAACTTGCGCCATTGGACTCGTAGCAATACGCTGGTCCTATGATCCAAGTTTGGTTCGATTCTGAGAACGTTGACAAAATCCCGTATCGTGGGCCCCACAGGCTCCACTTGACGGGCGATTTTGTGACCGGCTCATCGAAATCTGATTCTGGAAGTTCCGTTGGGTTCATATCATCGTTCCTGACTTGTTGACACTAAGTTTGGCGAATTTGTGACCGGATACGTTCTTCGGTGCAAAGCGGCCCACATGTGGACCCCGCTTTGACCGGAAACTGTCATTTTTGCCCTTGTGTCCAAATTGGACGAAAGGACAGACGTTTTTAGCTATTTGATATTTTCTGAGACTGTTAGTGATGTTTATTTCAGTATCCGGAGACATTTATTCTGAGGCCATAGTTCTGACTTTTGGCATTTGACATCTGGACATTATATTTGCAGCTCTCCTGCCAGGCAAGTATACCTTGCCTTGTTGTCCTGTTTATATTCAGTTCTTGCTAGTTACATGTTTATTTATTTTTATATAAATGTGCGCGTCCGAGAACACTCGGGTGCAGTCAACGAAGGCGTTGACGTTAGGATTGTATCTGACCTAGTGTTTAGTAGACCCACCTAAAGTTGTGAAGTTATTGATATGACTTCCAGGCCTTGACACGTATCATTACACGTCACAGAGTGAGTTCATGTAGGGACGTGTGCCTCATATTCGACTGGCCATCGGTGTGAGCAACATGTGTAACGGTATTTAGCTTAGTTTATTTCTATGGAGACTTGCATCATTATACGAGATGTCCACGTCGTTTTCACGACTTGTATATCCTTGGGTGGGGAAGATATCTAGTAGACGTATGGGACACCCCCTTCTTGAGTCTTTTATCCTTCGTACCATGCTCCTCGGAGATGGTCGATTGCAGAGCTACCCGTGTGTCCGGGGGCATATGACACATATACTAGCCAGTCATGACGATTGGTGAATTACGTCAGCATATGTCAAGCCTATACATTCCCATGCGTACTACAAGGTCTTTAAATTGCATTCACTTAGATGGTTAGCACACCCTATTTATTTATTCAGTATTTACATTATGGCATGTCATTTTTATGTATCTTGCTATGTCCCTCTGAGGACCTGGTCCCCTGCCAGGTGTATATTTTCTTGAGTATTCGCAGGAGCACAGACCTGGACATGTTATGTTTATCCCGAGGAGGTCTTCTCTTCGAGCCTCGAGATTGTCAGATGTTGTTCTTTATGGTGTGTATTCTGGTTCCTTTTGTATTCTATTTCGGCAGTAGATTTGATTTCATCTGACTGTCATTCTTAGATATCTGTGTTGAGATCTAGTTACATGATTATTGGTTATTCATATTTGATTCTGTGGATGAGATTTAGATATTACCCTGTGACTTGTGATCAGTTTTACCACTTATGAATTATTGTTCATTATACAGCGTACGCACGTATATATGGTTTCCATATATTGGAGTTGCCATATATACGGGCCAGCTGGCATGGTTACGTGACCTAGTCCTACGTATTTTGGGACTGGGGCGTGACATGTTTTTAGTGGTGGCCCATGCAGGTCAGAGCATATTGTCTCGGTTACGTTACTGTACCGAGCAAGCCTGCACCTAGGATTAGAATATAGAATCTCATCCAAATTGACTATGACTTATCTTCTTTCCAGTTCGTCCTACTTACATAATTGCATCATGCTTGATTCATGTGCTTCCCTGATAATTCTTTTAGTATAATCCCTGCTAGAATATAGGAACTCCGGTTAATAGAATGATAATTAAGGTAGCATTCCTAATAAGAATACCACTAGGGCTTTGACATATCCTTAAGTTCGGATTACTTAGTGAACCCTAGCCTTCCTGACTTCCTAAGTAAACCCTAGCCTTCCTGATTTCCTAAGTAAACCCTAGCGTCACTTACCTATAGATTAACTTACCCTTATCCCTTGACGTATTTATATATGACTTGAGAATAGTAAAAACACTACTAGAATTAGTTAGAGATTGACCATAGTATTGCCCTTAGTCTTAAGAAACTAATAGAAATTCAAGGTTGGATACTAGGACAGAAACCCTCATCCTATGCTTGGATAACCAGAGTTTTACGCCAGAGACTCTTTACCCTTGTTGGCGTAAAACCCATTTGACCGTTGTTAGCATAAGAGCCAAACCCCTGCCTAGTTGGCGTAAAAGCTAAATCATGTAGAAGCTTGTCCCCTTTACGCCGCCCTTAGTCTTCCTTATCCTGCGTATGACGCATCATGTCAGCCACGTAGGTAACTGCCCTGCGCAAACCTGATGATTCATAGATAACCAGCGTAGAGTAACCTGTTTAGGCATAACATAAGAATAGGATGTTAGCGTATTTGTTACAGCCTTAGCTTTCCCCAGACACGACCAAATCCTGCGCAGAGATACGCCTCGAGCCCTGTGCAAAAAGAAACAGCTTTTGACGGGACATCTGGTTTTGTCTCACCTCGAGCGTAAATTGACTTATATCCAATACGTCCCTAAACGACAACCTAGATCTCCGTGCAAACCATCATCAAACCATCCCCTCGATCGTTGTACAAGTACTTTTGTCAGATGTCAGGATTCATTAACTTGACTGACAAATTCATGAATTTCTTGTACAATTTCACGCTGCAGCGTATGCTAGACTTTTTACGCTGACAGATATTTTTACGCAACCTTTAGGCAATACTTTACCCGCATACTTTTACGCCCAGACTTTCACGCAGACTTTTACGCGGACAGCTCTGAAGCTCTACCTTACGCTTCTCTGTTTTACGCGGATAGCTCTAAAGCCATGCGTTACGCCAAATTATTGTATCCCTGCATTACGCAGACAACCTCGAACCCCTACTTTACGTAGACTTCCTTAAATCTCTGTTTTAGGCGGACATCCTATAGTATTTATATAGATTGTAGAACTTAGAAGGCCACGCCTCTTTTGGGTCAACTAGCGACTTAGACCAGGAATTAGAATAATAACTGTAGATTTTGTGGTCTTGTCTTTTTGTGAATTTGAATTGTTTGAAATTTCTCACATCATAATCTAGCGTACTTATATTTACCATACTACCTTGACTTATGCCACTATTATAGTCTAGTTTTGCAAGCTTATTCCTTATCAAGCTTGTTCTTGAGAGATGTATTATTGGAGTACTACACTAATACATTTCAGAATCAGTGTATTACGGTCTGATCAACCATAGTGCACTTGGTTCGCCCTTCACATAACTACCTTACGTGGATTGAGATATATAGTGATTAGTAGACGGATGTACTTGTCCGCTAGATATGTCTGAGCATATCGTATCAGCTACATGACTGTACTGATACGAGCATGTGAATAGGAATTATCAAAATAGTATTTCAATCCACAACTGCCTTGACAATTTCCCTCGAATTCTTTAAACGCATTGATTCCCACGCTTCTAATCTATTACCACCCCCTTGAACTCTTGATTATTGTTTATCGTCTTTCCCTATTTCGGAAAGACGAAACCTCGTGCTTAGTATAAATACGGAGTGTTTTGTTTCTGTAACCATTTCTGTTTGTTTCTTGGGTAATTACCAAACTCTATTATTAGATTAGATTGCAGTTTAAAACGGTGCTATCTTTAGAATGACCTACCTACCTACCTACCTGCATTTTATTACGTTCCTGATACTTGTATCCCTATGACAGCAAAATTTTATTTTTGCCTCGTAACTTGAAGCAAGATTCATAACTCAAGTATTATGAAAAAGAAAATATCATTTTGCTATCAGGAGTCTAAATGGATTTTTTCGGATGAATAACTGACTGACTCCTGAATGGATAACAGCACCTATGACTAGGTTGACTGGTAAGGATCCAGAATTCCTATGAACCAACGAGTGTCAAGCCGCTTTCGAGGAGTTCAAGAAGCGACTGACCACAACCCTCGTATTGATTATTCCATCCGGAGCAGGAGTTATGTGATCTACAGACGCATCAGGAAAAAGTTTGAGATGCATATTAATACAGGATGGCAAGGTAATGACAGATGAATCTAGACAGTTATGAGTGCATGGGAAGAATTTGGAACTTGCAACCGTCGTAATTACTCTGAAGCTTTGAAGACACTACTTATTTGAGGCAAATCGTTAGATTGCACGGCATACCAGTCAACATTGTACCCGACAAGGATTCGCGTGACCAGAGTTGGTGATCAACACCGAAGAGACCGTTAAGTATATACAAGGACACTGGCGAGCAGTGCAAGACAGACAGAAGCAGTGGACAGACCGTCGTCATCGTCCCTTGGAATTCAAAGAGGACGATCATGTCTTCTTGAGGTTATCACCATTAGGCCGAGACCTGTCATATCAAGAGCAACCCGCGGGAACCCTTGACCATCGAGAAAGGTATTGATGAACCAGTCTATCCCCTTGATCCGCGTAGCATGGAAGCATGACGCGCTAGGAGAATCAACTCGGAAGCGCGAGTACGACATGCGTAAACGTCTTCGAACCTATTCTTAACCCAAGATATAAATTACTTGTTAAATTATATCTTATGACGTCTTTGACTTCTACCGTGGCTTAGTTTTGATTTCGAGGACGAAATTTTTATAAGTTGGGTAGATTGTAAACCCCCTCGACCAGATTCCAGTATTTTAGGAATATTTTTCACAATTTAGGATTTGTTGCAATATTTTAATTTATTTTGCTTACATATCCTATTGACTTGTGCACCTGTCCATCACCTAATTATTTGGAACTTTATCTTGACCATTATCCCCGAACAAAGTTCGCATACCTCTCCTAGACATGCCAGTCTACCATCCTGCACTTTGTGCAACTCCCAGATACTCAGTTTTGAGCCTCGTATGAGACGCACAAATCTCGTTACAAACACCCGTATTTAATTCCTATTTTAATTCCCAGACCTGTACCCATCCCTGTTCCAATAGAGATTTGAGGCCCAACATGCAACCGTTTTGCCCAGACAAAAATACGTTATTTTTCTACACTGAGTATACTACATTTAGTATATTGACACCGTAGAAAAATTATGGCCCTACCTGCCTCTAGATAATTAGAGAACACCGTGCGCAGTATTTATTTATTAATAAATACGATGACCCGTATCACCCAGAAAACCAGGCCCAGTCCCTGCCCAGACTCTCCCCCACCCCCTCGGGACCCTCGCACAGCTTTTCCCTTCAATTCGGTGAAATTTAGAATTTTTGGGAATCGGGAATTTTCCCAGACAATTTCGTAATTGTGCAATTTTCCAAAATAGGACCTTTGCGCAATTTATGAAATTACATGGACTTTTCTGCAAAATTTGCATATGAGGTGTCATCCCCTGATTGGCCGGTGAACGTGCACCGTCCATTCCAAAAGGAGTCCAGATTCGATGTATTTACATTAAGTAAATATCTTAAATGTAAATTACCATTTTTACCCTTTAATTATTTCTATAAAATAAAAGAAATTAAAAGAAAAATAAAATCAAAACCTAAAACTCTACCCCCCCCCTCCCCGCAGCCGACCCCCCCCTCGCTGGAGCGGCAGCCGACCCCCGCCGCCGGAGCCCCCCCCGCTGGCGATCTCCTCCTTCTCCTCCTCCTTTCCTCCTCCCCGACGCTCCCTCTCTCCTCTCTCCCTCTTCCTCTCCTCGCCCCCCGGCCGGAGCGGCGAGCCCCGGCCAGAGCCGCTCCGCCGACCCAACCCCCGCCGGAGCGAACCCCTCCCCAGCCGCTGCGAGCCCCCCCGCTGGCCCCTCTCTCCTCAGCTCCCCTTCTTCTCCTCCCCCTCTTTCCCTGAGCTCGCTCCCCCCCGCGGCGAGCCCCGCCGGCGTCAACCCCCCTGACCCGCTGCTCCTCTTCCCTCCATCGCCGCCACCTCCAAGCTCGCCACCGCCACCCCGCAGCCCCCTATCACAGCCACCACCGTCATCATCAACCACATCCACCACCACCACCCTCCATCACCAGACTCCTCCTCCTCCTCCACTCCGCCGCCACCACCATCCTCCACCACCAGCACCAACGCCACCACCACGACCCACTCCTTCTCCTCCTCCTCACCATGGAACTCCTCCCCCTAACCCTAACCTCGCCCGAGCCGCCACCCCCCCGGCCGCTGAGCTCAGCCCAGCGCCCAGCCGCCTTCCACCTGACTTCTCCCCCACTGCGGCTTCAGACTCCGGCCACTGTCCAGCTCCGACTCGCTGTGCCGACTCCGGCCAACTCCTGAACGATGCCCAGAGCTCCTCCGTCGACGAGTCGACGACCCCGGAGCCCTAGCCGCAGCGCCATGCCCTGCCCGGACGCCCCGCTGACCGACGAGCTTCGCCTGAGCGCTTCCAGCGAAGCCCCGGCGAGTCTCCACTGGACTCAGACTGGACACAGCCCGGACACAGCAACCAGGACACAAAACAGTCCCCCAGACACAAGGAAAATTTATTCCACGGAGCCCTGTTCAGGTAACCCGTTCTATCTCCTCGTAGTTCCGTTTTTAATTCCGTCAATTATGACACGTAGGCTATGTGACCCTCTCGGTGCCCGTGTAACCCGCTCGGTGCATCGCGTCCTGTGGCGATCGCGGCACGCGATCCAAAAACAGGAAAGCAACGACCCAATTCACCCCGGAACTGGGTACGCCCCGCCAAACGGGACGACTTGGTCGCACGCGGTCTTTACCGAAACGTGCGCGACGTTGATACGGACGTGTAGGAATTCGGAGAAGTTGATTTGGATGTGCGTGCATACCGGAATCAACGTGTATCCGCCGACACCGCCCCGTATCCGTTAGTTCTGGAACACGCTGCAACTTTGTGAATACACGTCGGATTGAAACGAAACTTGCGCCATTGGACTCGTAGCAATACGCTGGTCCTATGATCCAAGTTTGGTTCGATTCTGAGAACGTTGACAAAATCCCGTATCGTGGGCCCCACAGGCTCCACTTGACGGGCGATTTTGTGACTGGCTCATCGGAATCCGATTCTGGAAGTTCCGTTGGGTTCGTATCATCGTTCCTGACTTGTTGACACTAAGTTTGGCGAATTTGTGATCGGATACGTTCTTCGGTGCAAAGCGGCCCACATGTGGACCCCGCTTTGACCGGAAACTGTCATTTTTGCCCTTGTGTCCAAATTGGACGAAAGGACAGACGTTTCTAGCTATTTGATATTTTCTGAGACTGTTAGTGATGTTTATTTCAGTATCCGAAGACATTTATTCTGAGGCCATAGTTCTGACTTTTGGCATTTGACATCTGGACATTATATTTGCAGCTCTCCTGCCAGGCAAGTATACCTTGCCTTGTTGTAGTGTTTATATTCAGTTCTTGCTAGTTACATGTTTATTTATTTTTATATAAATGTGCGCGTCCGAGAACACTCGGGTGCAGTCAACGAAGGCGTTGACGTTAGGATTGTATCTGACCTAGTGTCTAGTAGACCCACCTAAAGTTGTGAAGTTATTGATATGACTTCCAGGCCTTGACACGTATCATTACACGTCACAGAGTGAGTTCATGTAGGGACGTGTGCCTCATATTCGACTGGCCATCGGTGTGAGCAACATGTATAACGGTATTTAGCTTAGTTTATTTCTATGGAGACTTGCATCATTATACGAGATGTCCACGTCGTTTTCACGACTTGTATATCCTTGGGTGGGGAAGATATCTAGTAGACGTATGGGACACCCCCTTCTTGAGTCTTTTATCCTTCGTACCATGCTCCTCGGAGATGGTCGATTGCAGAGCTACCCGTGTGTCCGGGGGCATATGACACATATACTAGCCAGTCATGACGATTGGTGAATTACGTCAGCATATGTCAAGCCTACACATTCCCATGCGTACTACAAGGTCTTTAAATTGCATTCACTTAGATGGTTAGCACACCCTATTTATTTATTCAGAATTTACATTATGGCATGTCATTTTTATGTATCTTGCTATGTCCCTCTGAGGACCTGGTCCCCTGCCAGGTGTATATTTTCTTGAGTATTCGCAGGAGCACAGACCTGGACATGTTATGTTTATCCCGAGGAGGTCTTCTCTTCGAGCCTCGAGATTGTCAGATGTTGTTCTTTATGGTGTGTATTCTGGTTCCTTTTGTATTCTATTTCGGCAGTAGATTTGATTTCATCTGACTGTCATTCTTAGATATCTGTGTTGAGATCTAATTACATGATTATTGGTTATTCATATTTGATTCTGTGGATGAGATTTAGATATTACCCTGTGACTTGTGATCAGTTTTACCACTTATGAATTATTGTTCATTATACAGCGTACGCACGTATATATGGTTTCCATATATTGGAGTTGCCATATATACGGGCCAGCTGGCATGGTTACGTGACCTAGTCCTACGTATTTTGGGACTGGGGCGTGACAACTTGCGAAGCCTGACCTGCGATAGTCCTCATCCCTCACCATCCTCAATCGAAAACTCTAGCAACCAAGAACTCAATAAAACTCTAGCCATCAGAAATCATAAATCATATCTTAAGCAATAAAACAATCTAGAAAACTTTTGCCGGCACCTTTGAGAATATTTACGGATTCATTGTATGGAATGCTTATTGCGGCAATGATATCAAATGGCAAAGAACATCTTGAGTGGAAGCTAAGCAGTGGAATATCCATAAGATCGAGTTGCTCTGATACCACTATGTCACGTCCCGATCCTGCAAGGGGCCGTTCGTTCTCGCTTGGGTCCTTACGGGACCGATCGTCCTCATGTGGGTTTGATGCCGTGCAAGCCTAAGCTGCGCTTGCACAAGGCCAAACCATGAACAAGGGCAAGTAAGCACAGAAGCAGCAACACAATATTGCAGAAAAGTAAAGAACACAATGGCATAAGAAAATAAGCTCTTTATTGATAATCAAGATGTGTTACGAGCGGCGCTTGGCCATGAGTACAATTCGCTCAAGCTTTCTTTCTCTCGAATACAATGACATCGTTTCATACATTACATCCTTTTATACAAAAGCAGCTCAAAGCAATCTCGATACAGCTCAAGGCATCGACTCTAGATTTCCGGGTCCTTGGGATGAGGCTCGGCTATCGCTTCCTCGTACGATCCAACACCTGAGAACAAGTAAACTGTATGTGGGTCAACACTATGGAAAAATTACTAGTGAGTATAAAATTAACGAACAGAAGCAACACTCCCTGAAACCAACACTTAGTAAGCATTTGGTAAAATATTACATTACTAGTGATCTTGCTACTTTTACTTATATTCATTTCATGCAGCACAGGATTAGAGCTAGTTAACATCTTTTCGAAAATATGTCTTTGAAACCAGTTTATAAATTCAATACATACAAGCAAGCTATAAGGACAGTGTTCTATTGTGCAGTACACAACATGTATCGTGAGCCATATTTGATCTCTTAGGAATAAAAGTTATTTCTAGCGGACTGTTCATCTCGAATCAAGACAAGCATGAAGTGGACTATTCAATTCAATGCAATAGGGGCAGCAGCATATTCAAGTAAAAACAGATACATCTCATTTAGCATTTATGATAAGAACATAAGGAAATACAAGTGATCGCTTATTCAGTGATCCTTACCCATGGTCGAACGGTTATCCCTGCAGTAGACATACAAGTTAGCAACATATGCATATATAAACGAGGTTCTCTTTCCCTGTCTGTCTCTGTATCAAACAATTAGGTACAAGAAAGCTAGCCTAGCATACGTCGTAACTATATGATGGCACATGGAAACAATGATTAGCAGTTAGGACGTACAAGCCCATCTCACTAATGATATATCTGCTAATAGCTGCTGAGAAGCATTGTTGCTATGCACTAAAATATGCTCAAAATAGCAGCCATGACTCATGGTTCAGCACTACACTAAAAGTCATATCCTCCCGTAAATAAGGACTTCCAGCCTCAGGATGTTCCAGATCTTTCTCAGGCCGAACGATCCCCAATGCCCCAGGAACCGCTCGAGAGATAAACCTTGTGCACAAGTTATCAGACCGATGCATGAATGCACTTCTATCAGATAAATACTATATGATGCATATGATCATGAACAAGTAAGCAGGCATATCAATCAAGCAATAGAGTCGAAGCTCTCAATACTCTTGCCTAATAGCCACACCCTCCCGTAAGTAAGGACTTCAAGCCTCAGGGTAGACTATTAGTCTAGATGCACCAGTTCAAGCTATTCATACAGTTCTATCTCTTTACCGTGTGATCAATGAAACATGTTCAAGTAATCTAGTTCTTTTAACAAGTAACAGGCAAGAACAGTTCTATAAATCTAGCATACAATTCTATCTTTTTTAGACAAGCATTTAGTTCTACTCTAGTTTAGCATGCGATACAAGGATAAGTGCAACAAATCTTTTACCCTTTCTTATTACCATAGCAATGGTTCGTTCGATAGCGGTGCCCGTATAACTTAGTATGCACGATTTCAATCTTTTCTTGCATAACAATGGTTCTATCTCTTTAAATAAGCATAGAAGTTCTCTAGTTAGGCAAGCAGGTTTATTTTAATGACAAGCAATACGACTTCTCTTATTAAGCATGCAGAGTCAGGTTATATCATTCTTTTTATGAAACTATCTTCTTAGAACAAACAGTTGAAAACTCAGATTCATTATTAAGGCGTGCAAGAATCAGAGAATGAAGTTTTGTCCACTCACTAAGATCAATCGTCTTGTGTTTCTATCGAGGAACACTTTGAGAAGGCTTTCGCTCAAGCCAGCAAAATGATATCTCTTGTACATAGTGCCTACGCAGAGCGGGGACTACAATCTGGATTGCCATATCTCATACACAACCCATTGGCTGCCCTACATATATTTCTAGTATGGCCTCCTTTGCCACAATAAGTACATCAAGTCGATGCTCCCTGGCGTTGTTGTTGTTGTTGTTGTTGTTGTTGTTGTCGTCTTGGCTGCTTCTGAGCCGGCACTGTCATCGTCGAAACTCTCGCCCTCCTTGGTGCTGAATCATAGATGCGAATGCCAGGTGATGGTGCTGACATCCGAGGTACTCCTCCACCACCTCCTCCTCCACTCTGAACATGAGACCTCTTCTGGCCTCTTGTCCTTGCCGATAATCTCTTCATGGTAATCTCGTGCCTCGAGCTGCTATCAATACTTCTTCATAAGTCTCGTAGTCGTGCCCCTCTACCAGTTGTAGAATCTCTAGATGAAGTCCTTGATGGAACCTCATTGCTCTATCCGACTCTGTAGCCACCATATTCAGAGCGAATCTACTCAGCCTACAAAACTCGACTGCATACCCATCTGTCATCACCCTGATTTTTCAGAATATTTTTAAAACAATTTTTACACAATTTTCCATAATTTTTTGGAATTAAAACTAAGGTATTTTGTAATGAAATAAATTTTTTAATGATGTTAATTAATATTAAAATATTATGAAAATAATATTTTCTGGTGTAAAATAAAAAACTAGACATAGAGTAATTTTCCGGGAATTTATTGGACATCTGGACGTTACATTTTACAGCTTCTTGCCAGACAAGTATACCTTGCCATTGTATTATTATTTATATTCCATATATTGCATGCATCTTTATTTTCTATCTTTAGTTCATATATTTTAACTGTTATATAAAATGCGCGCGACGGTGTCGTCGCGGTTTATTTTTATTTATGTATTTGTATTAACCTTGTTTATGATACTACCCCATTATCATGTAGCATTTTTAGGTTCATTGGCCGTGACACAGTTGTTACACGAGTTGTGAGTCTCATATAGATCACGGACTGGCATGCAGGGTTTGGCCTCCTGTACGTGTGGGCCATGCGTTAGGAATAACTGCTGTTAGAAACTTTGCATGCTAGTAGACTTAGCAGTTATTAGAGGTCTAGGGACATAGCCTATTGTAGTACGGTGGTCCCATCCTTGTCCTTGTTTGGTTGCAAGATTGGGCTAGGGTACTAAGAATAGGCCATGAACCATATTGTGTCATGGATGTGACATGCTTAGAGCATGAGGTAGTGAGAACAACAAGTACCGCATTTGAGCTCCTTTACACTTTTTTTTCTATAACCCGGAAGCTCCGCTGGAGATACGGACGATGATGACCCCTATACTACTTGGCGGGCCTCCGTCGTTCAAAAGACGACGTGCCTTTGAGGCCCCTGGTTCTCCGAGAGAGTCATGCCAATCCCAGTTTTCGGCCAGATAGCTCACTTATGGGGAAAGTTATTCTTAACTGCATTCACTTAGACGGTTAGGTGACCCATTGGATATTTATTTCAGTACTTTATTGGCATGTGCTTTATGTATCTTGTTACGTCCCTCTGAGGACCTGGTCCCCTGCCAGGTGTATCTGTTCTTGAGTATTTGCAGGAGCGCAGATTTGGATGGTTATATGTTTCGTGGACGTCTTCTCTTCGAGCCCGTGATTGTTAGCTGATATTCTTATATGGTGTTGTTGTATTGTACTTATATTGTATTTGCTCTTATATTCCAGTTGGTAGTGGATTTCTTTCCATCCAACTATTATCTCCAGATGCTTTGTGTCTAGATCTAGTTCATAGATATTGGTTATTTATTTATATTTGATTTTCGTGGATGAGATTTAGATTATACCCTATGACTTGTGACATATGTTATACCACTGTGGATTTGATATTCATATTACAGCGTAAGTATGGGGTTGGTTTCTATATATTGGAGTTGCCATATCCATGAGGCTAGCATGCTTGCGTGTCCTAGTCCTACATATTTTTGGGAGTGGGGCATGACATATGTTTATGGTAGCCCATGTAGGTCGAGAGCATATTATTTCGGTTATATTACTGTACCGAGCAAGCCTGCAAATAGGATTAGAGTATAGGATCTCATCCACATTTGACTATGATTCATCTTCCTCCTATCTGTTCTATTCGAATAATTGTATCCTGCTTGATTCCTGTACTTCCCTGATAATTCCTTGAGTATAGCCCCCTCCTAGAATATAGAAGTCCCTGTCGCTAGATGATAAGTAGGGTAACATCACTATTAAGGGTACAACCAGAGTGTTGACACACCACTAAGTTTAGAATATCTAGTGAATCCTAGAATTTCTTATCTCTAGAATTGGTTTACCATTACCCCCTGATGTATTATGAAGACTTGAGAGTAGTATAGACACTACTAGTGTTAGTTAGAAGTTTACCATAATGTTTGACCCTAGTATTGAGGAACCAATAGAAAACCAAAAATTGAAATTTAGGACTGAACCTGACCTTCATAGTTAGATAGTATTGGAGAATTATAAACTTAGATCATTGTCTCATTATTAGTAGACAGCACCTTCGGAAGCCTAGAGGAATGTAATCAAACACTTTTTCTTGATCATGCCTCGAACATAGCAACTAGCATACCACCCCCTTAGAGAACCATGATGCTATCTAGAGCCCTCTATTTTAATTTCATACATTGCTCCTCTGCGACCATAGCACTCGCTAGTGTGCGACGACTGATTATGTTTCTTCTCTTCATCTTTCAATTCGTGCCATCTGACATCTCTAATTATAGACCAAGTGATTATATTCTATGATAGGATATATAGTTTGCTAAAGTTATAGTTGTAATCTTAAATTTTGAATTGTGTCTTGTAGTTAGAACCTGATAGTTGAGTTGTTCAATTAGATTGTGATGATTACCCCTAGTTGTAGATCACGTAATTGTACCCCACCTCGATACAAGTTGTATTCCTTTCCCCTTGAGACTAGTAACATTTCCATTCTTAATGTTGGCACATGTTCTATGAGCACTATGATTAAGACTTAAGGTGACCTTTACCTATATAATGCAATAGGAGACCCTAATAAGTACCAAGATCTTTTCTCATATACCCTAATAAGAGTTTCTGTTTTATTTACATGTGCAAGGTTATTTTGCAGGATCCTCTTAAGACTGTCACAGTATTAGTTTAATTCTTTTAAGTTGGGTAGTATGCCTCACAACCTAGTACCACATAGTCCACTTGACCCATCAAGGTAGTGTAACTGAATGGCATTAATTGTATGCTAGCATAAGACGACAGTGTTTATTCAGACAATAGAATTTAGAGGTCCATGCCCTATTTGGTCGACTAACGACTTAGACAAGGAGTTGTATGACAACTGTGGAGATTGTATAGTCTTAACTTCTTGTGGACTTGAAATATGTTGTGACTTCTTCCATTATGATCTAGCGCATTTATATTTCATATACTACCTTGACTTATGCTACTATTTTATAGCCTAGTTTTGCAAGCTTATTCTTTATCGAGCTTGTTCATGACATATGTATTATTGGGGAGGCCCACAATAATACATTTCAGAATCAGTGTATTACGGTCTGATCAACCATAGTGCGCTTGGTTCGCCCTTCGCATACCTACTTTACGTGGATCGAGATATATAGTGATTAGTAAACGAATGTACTTGCCCCTAGATATGTCTGAGCATATCGTATCCGTTACATAACTGTACTGATACAAGCATGTGAATAGGAATTACCAAAATAGGACTTCAATCCACAACTGCCTTGACAATTTCCATTTGAATTCTTTAAACGCCTTGATCCCGATACTTCTATTCTATAACCTCTCCTTTGAACTCTTTATTATTGATCTTTGTCTTCCCTTATTTCGGAAAGACGAAACCTCGTGCTTAGTATAAATTTGATATACAGATAGTACTAGATATACCCCACAGGTCAATCGTATTGTTTGGTGACTATCTTTTATAAATGACTAAGGGAATATCATAGATGATATGTTTGAGGATTCAATAGCATGATTAAATAATTTGGGGCATAGCTTTCTTAAGGTATATAGCCTTATGTGATAGATGGGTAAATTTTAAGTTTGGTAGCAGTGCATTGTCAACTCAAGAGGAATTTCTTTTAGATTGTGATCGAGTAAGATTAGATTGGGAGAGGTTCAAGTCATTTTAATTTTGAGAATTTTAGAAGAATGACTAAGAGGATGAGGATTAATGAATTTTAAAATCTTGATATTGAGGACCCAATATTTATACCTTAAGTACATAATTTAAATTTTTGAGTATTAAAGGTAAAAGCATCAACTTGAATTTGGAGGATAAATATAGAATTTCAGACTTGAACATTGGTGGACTGCATTTAAATTATTTTTCAATTTGATGATTTAAATTAAGCATTAAAATTTGATGGTTGGACTACCTATTTGAAATATTGAGGATGCGAATGGAATTTAAAAAGTTGAAGAATACAAAAATTTATCAGTGAAAATAGGAATAATATTGGACTCGAGTTGCTTTCTAGAGGAGATTATGATAGTGGGAGATCGCGAGGTAAAATTTATATGCGTATTTAAATCTTGAAGATGTTATATGGATTTAATTTAAATTTGGATGTGGATAATTTGAGAAAGTGAGAAGAGATAACCATAGGTTGAATGTTGATTGGAACAGTGATCATCTTAACCTTGAAGTGATTGCGATGGATATGATTAGGATTTTAATTATCGTAAGGAGATTGCGATTGACTTGCCTTATGTACATGAAGGATTAACAAATTATGCCTATTTTAATTTTGAGGACGAGATTGTTCTTAGTTGGCTGGATTGTGAAACCCCCTCACCCAAGAATTAGACCTACTTGGCTTAGATAGTGAGACTGAGGCTAGCTCGAATCCACTTAGAAATAGAACACGGTATTTTTTTTTCATTTAGTTTTACAATATGGTATCACTTAGCACACCTTACCATTGCTTCGATAATTGGAGCACTTCACTAGTTACTGCCTTCCTACAAATTTTACATCCTTGTCCTAGACATGCCCATCCTCCATTTTTATCTTTGTGCAACATTTCAATGTTGGGCGTCTTTATGCAAAAGAGCATTTAGGTGTCCACATCATTGACAAGACACCGGAAGAAACCTATTTTTCGCTCATGTGGATTTTTTCCATGATTTTCGGAATGTGCAACGTGCAACATCGCCCACTCCGTTAAACCTAGCCTTGCATTTTAACCAATGCAAATCTTAGACCATCCTTGACTTCTACCATGACTTAATTTTAATTTCGAGGACGAAATTTTTATAAGTTGGGTAGATTGTCATCACCCTGATTTTTCAGAATATTTTTAAAATAATTTTTACACAATTTTTCGTAATTTTCTGGAATTAAAACTAAGGTATTTTGTAATTAAATAATTTTTTTAATGATGTTAATTAATATTAAAATATTATAAAAATACTATTTTTTGGTGTAAAATGAAAAACTAGACATAGGATAAATTTTCGGGAATTTATTGGACATCTGGACGTTACATTTTACAACTTCTTGCCAGGCAAGTATACCTTGCCATTGTACTGTTATTTATATTCCATATATTGCATGCATCTTTATTTTCTGTCTTTAGTTCATATATTTTAACTGTTATATAAAATGCGTGCGACGGTGTCGTCGCGGTATATTTATGTATTTGCATTAACCTTATTTATGAGACTACCCCATTATCATGTAGCATTTTTAGGTTCATTGGCCGTGACACAGTTGTTACACGAGTTGTGAGTCTCATATAGATCATGGACTGGCGTGCAGGGTTTGGCCTCCTGTACGTGTGGGCCGTGCATTAGGAATAACTGCTGTTAGAAACTTTGTATGCTAGTAAACTTAGCAGTTATTAGAGGTCTAGGGACATAGCCTATTGTAGTACGGTGGTCCCATCCTTGTCCTTGTTTGGTTGCAAGATTGGGCTAGGGTACTAAGAATAGGCTATGAACCATATTGTGTCATGGATGTGACATGCTTAGAGCATGAGGTGGGGAGAACAACAAGTACCGCATTTGAGCTCCTTTACACTTTTTCTTCTATAACCCGAAAGCTCCGCTGGAGATACGGGCGGTGATGACCCCTATACTAATTGGCGGGCCTCCGCCGTTCAAAAGACGACGTGCCTTTGAGGCCCCTGGTTCTCCGAGAGAGTCATGCCAATCCCAGTTTTCTGTCAGATAGCTCACTTGTGGGGAAAGTTGTTCTTAACTGCATTCACTTAGACGGTTAGGTGACCCATTAGATATTTATTTCAGTACTTTATTGGCATGTGCTTTATGTATCTTGTTACGTCCCTCTGAGGACCTGGTCCCCTGCCAGGTGTATCTGTTCTTGAGTATTTGCAGGAGCACAGATTTGGATGGTTATATGTTTCGTAGACGTCTTCTCTTCGAGCCCGTGATTGTTAGCTGGTATTCTTATATGGTGTTGTTGTGTTGTACTTATATTGTATTTGCTCTTATATTCCAGTTGGTAGTGGATTTGTTTCCATCCAACTATTATCTCCAGATACTTTGTGTCTAGATCTAGTTCATAGATATTGGTTATTTATTTATATTTGATTTTCGTGGATGAGATTTAGATTATACCCTGTGACTTGTGACATATGTTATACCACTGTGGATTTGATATTCATATTACAGCGTACGTATGGGTTTGGTTTCCATATATTGGAGTTGCCATATCCATGCGGCTGGCATGCTTGCGTGTCCTAGTCCTACGTATTTTTGGGACTGGGGCGTGACACCATCCACTGTTCTATCGGCTTGCTTAAGACCGATAAATCTTTGTTAGAGCTCATATTGCGCTGCGACTCCAAAATATTTAGCCTTGAATCGAGCCCTGAAACTGTCCCATGAGATAGGATGCCTCAAGCCAACCTCTACCTGTCACGCCCCGATTTCGGCTAATCGATAATCGTCCCCCGGGTGTGATACCGTGCACGCGTAGGGCGCGCGTGCACAAGGCCTTAGGCATAAGGATATTCTTTAGAACAATGCAACAGAGTGGACATATAGATAACACAAGGTTGAGGCATAGAAAAGTTTCTCTTTTATTCATAATGAACATCTTTTTACATCGCTTGACTCAAAAGTATAAAATGCCCCACGGGCTTACAAACTTGGACGCAAAATGAGATAGCCGATCCATACATTATGTCCCTTTACATAGATTTAAAAACACAAAACACCTTGGGTGCGAGTAAGCACCATCGCCTTAGCGATATTCAGCAACGGAGAGAGTGAAAGGCTTCTAGCTTGAGCCTCCAAAAGTCTTGGCCACGAACCGCCAAGGATCCCAAAAGTCCGGAGAGAACTTCAGCTCCTCGCCGCGTTGCCTTGCGCCGGGGAACCTGCTACAACGAGGGTCAGTACTTCGAAAAGTACTGGTGAAGGCTAGCTGCTCAACTTTACCAAGCTCATGAGATGAGATCTAATGAGTATGCTACAATTATGTGCTTAGGTGGGTTTCTATTCTTGCCTAGTTCAGATTTCATTTAGCAGGTATGCAAGAACAAAATAACATAACTCCACATGCCACCGTTCGGTGACTTTACCTGTACCGTCTGAACCACCTGTACAACTTACCATAGCCTTCCCTATCACGAAGACATAGTTAGTCTGCACAGTTTAAATATACACAATATCTTTCTTTGTTGTTTAGGAGCCATCATGGGTTTAGTCTGGGCTGGCGGCGACGCTTGCAGCGCGGGTAGCTAGCCCCGCTACAATTCCCCGCTCCCTATGCTAACTCATTAAAGCACGACTAAGAAAGTAGATTCCGCCCGGGTCGAAACGGCCCGGTGCCCCGGTAACCGTTCGCAGGAACCTGGATCCCTTGTGCACAAGAATTCCCATGACCATTTCTATGAACCGAACTTCATAGATTTACTTACTAGCGATTTAAAGAACATCATGTACGAAACTGCTTACTGTACTATCACAATCAACCAACAAGTTATATGAAATAACATGCAGCAGTTTATAAAAGAACACTTGAACTTTTTTATAAATGCCAACCCATTAAACACCCAACGAACATGCATGCATCAATGAATTTATGCAAGGTTTTGTATGACAAGCAATGGATGTTCCAAGCCTACTTCTTATCTTATCTTGTTATCCAACTTGTTACTTAATTGGTATCGTTTGATTGAATGCACAACTGAGTCAATTTTATTATGAACGGAGCCCTTGGAAAGAAAGTGCTTATCGAAATAGAGCCACTCACGAGTTTGGTTGAATAGGAAGAAGAAGGAGAGATCTCTAAGACTCCGCTCGCGCGTCGTCTACACGATCACCTGCACGCACCAACGGATGATCAATACCTCCTGCTTCGGTCTCCAAGGCTCAATACGAAATGCGAAATCCTAAGAACGAAAGCAATGAAATCCATTGAAACCGTTCAAGAAAACGCAAGTCATAAAACCAACAAGAAAGCAACCAAGCGGCACGAAAACGGACAAGAAACCAACGCAACGGAAAGGCCCCTCTCGACTCTTCCGCCGAGTCCATCCTCGAGGCACAATCCATTGTATATGGGACCCGATTCCGAAGAAACCAATCCATAATGAGGAAAGGATCTTAATTCAATCTGTCCCGTTCGGACGGTCGTAAGTATTTCTTGGCCGCGCTCCCCGAATAGGGGGAACGGGGCATTACACTACCAACGCCCACCAGTCACGGACAAGGTCCTGAAGCTGCAATCGGACCTTGTCAACTTGTTCATCAGCCGGAACCTTCGTCGCCGCCAGAATGACTTCGATGTCTTGGAGCCATGCACCTGCCATGATGGCATCCTCCGTGCCATCAAAGTATCTCGGGTTAAGTCGGCAAAATCTAACCGACGCCCCCGAATCAGTCATTCCTCCTCTTTCTAGGGCTGTCTGCAAACCCTGACTCAACAAGACATTCAGCTCTTGTTGTTGAAATTGCTGATGCTGCTGCGTAGCCATCATTCCCCGGTGGATCTCCAGTAATGCCGGGGTGTCAAGTGCCACTGGTACTGGTGGTACTACTGGGGGTACGGGAATCTCATGGGCTGGTTGCTCAATATGTCAAACATCTGGTTCCACCATGCCAGCTGGTTCAACTACTGGCACTATTCGAATTTGACTCTGAACATGTGCTATCTCCCGTTGTTGCCTAAGGAAACCCTGTACTGCCATGCCTGCTGCTTTAGCAATTGAAGAAGTCCTAAATAAAATGACAAAAAACATCAAGAACATGACGGGAAGGATAAAGAAAATAATTGATTCGATAGTCAAGCAAGGCTTCGAGAAGAATGAATTCAGGATTTCAAAGGCACATGTTTGATTGAGACTCCTATGATTATAACACCCTACAAGTCTAAAAACATAAACCTGCATGGGCCACCACTAAATATTTAACTTATAAATATTTAGATTTTAATTTATACTTAAAGTTATATAAATATTGATATAAAGAAATTAAATAAATCTTCTAAAAAATAAATTTGTAAATTTTAAATTATACTAAACATATAACTTATAAATTTTAAATTATACTTAACATATAACTTATAAATTTTAAATACATTTATACTTAAATTTATATAAAAAAAACTTTCTAACAAATAACTTATAATTTTTAAATTATCAAAAAATAACTTATTAACAAAACTTCTTTAAATTTTAACCTAAATTTATTAACATATAACTTATATTATATACATTATATATATATAAATATATAAATAAACAAAAATAAAATATAAAAAAAATCGGGCCGCCTCGGCCCACCCGTGAACCGGCCCGGTCCTACCCTGACCGGGTCATGGACCGGAGCTGGGTCGGGATTTTTTTCGACTGGGCCGGCCCGGTCCGCCTCTCCTCTCGGGTTGAGCCCGACCCGGACTCAACCCGGTCAAACCCGGTTGACTCGGGCCGCAGGTCGGCCCGGACCGACCCAATACATCTTGAGTCACAAATGCTCCCAAAATGTTTATGGGGTGGAGGAGGGAAGTAAAAAATATATAAGAAAAAAGATGAAAGGATAGGAAAAGAAGTTTGCGAAAGAAGAAAGAGGGGCCCCACAAGTCTGAAAACACAAACATGCATAGGCCACCACTAGAACCTTGTTACGCCCCAATACCAGAATACGTACGGAGACGGACATGGCCAGCTCCCCCGTATAAGGTAAAGAACGTCGTACGGTGGTTACGGCTGTAACCAAAAAATGGGGTGCATACTACAAGCAAGTCATTTAGGGTCACACAACATATCTATTGTCTCAATCAATCAAGCAAGAACAGTAAACATAAAACATATATGACAAGAAAGTAAGACGTCCCAAAGGTCCTGCCACGATATTCTAAAAATCAGCTGTGCAAAATAAGAAAGTTGACAGAGTATCAAAAGTACATGACCATGATCAGCTGCAGTCTGATTAATTATAATCAGGTAAGGAAACTAAATGTCCAGATTCACGGCTAACAAGTGCCGGTGGCTAAACGACCAAAATAAGTAAATTGTGCAATAACGAGCAAGGAAGAAGAAACCCACTCGTTCCCTTCAACGGCTATCCGTCTGGTGCGTGCCATTGTTTCTGTCTTGTAGTTTCAGTTTATAGCCTATCATGACACAATAATCTAACCCCACAACCAAACAAGGACAAGGGTTAAACCATCGCACAGTGATAGTCCGTGTCCCTAGACTATTCGACAACAGGTACAATACATGAACAAGCTCAGTTACATAATCGACCAATCATTTATACGGCTTACTAGATGGAGTCTGGGTTATCCCAGAGATATTATGCATATAGGAATCCTCAGATCGAACCATGTACTAGCAGGGTTAGCCGAGCCATAAATTATCGCATAGCACATAGTATTGCGCACCGATCCCTCGTAAGGCCACCGTGCTAAGATTGCATAGAACACATAGTATAGTATAATAGTCGAATATTGTCGTCCACTAATGAGGACTTAAACAATATCCATGGGGACTAGCCTGCACACCCCAATTCAGATGACTGGAGGTGGTTAGCTAGGAACGATATCGAGATTCCATTCTCTCCCAATGCTCTACAAGTTTAGTTGCTTAGTTAACCCTATTGTTAACTAGAATCACATGGCATGATCACATGGTATTCCCCTTATATGATCTACCATAGTACGACCACGCTAGATACAAATTCATTTTGTCACTAGATAGTCCAACTTGGATTCGCCCCAGCGTGATACAACAATCAGCAGATCTTTGCCACGCTTGGTCATTGACTAACCCTTATGTCCATGCTGAAGATTAAGTCATATTACATGTTATGTAGCACATAGGTACACCGCAGTGTAATCATGTAATATAATCGTATATGAACACTTAGCACGTAGGAACGCATAACAAGTAGTAAGTGTATCAGCACGGATACAAGTGGTCGAGTCATAACACATAGATGGGTCTAATACTCTTGTGGTCATCAAGGTCACACATACATCCCATAAAGTCCAAAGGAACATTCAACAAAACCAGTCCAATAAAGCGTGTGCAAGGGGCCGCATACGCGCATAAGGATCAAGGCCGCATGGGAATCAGCTGTCGCATAGAAATTTGGGTCACATAGCCGTATGGGTCGCATGGTCGCAGACCGCAGAGGTCACATGAGCTCAAGGCCGCATGACCGCATGAGCTCAAACCGCATGACCGCATGAGTTCAGACCGCATGGCGCATGGTCGTATGAGCTTAGACCGCATAGCCGCATGGTCGCATGAGCTCAAACCGCATGGCCGCATGAGTTCAGACCACATGTTTGCATGGTCTTCGTCTTCTCTAGACAGCAAATTCAGCCATGGCGAGAACTCCAAAAACCGAAAATAATATTTTTTCATAAAAACTTTATTTTAACTCTGAATTGAGTGAACCAAAAGCCAAAACGCTCAAAATGAAGTACTCCATCCATCCCAAAAAACTATTCTTCGAAAATACTATATTTTAGTAGATCAAAACTACAAAACTACAAAAAACTCAAGGAACCCATGAAAATTCTAAACTTAGAATGTAGATCTACTCAAATCTATCCATTAAAATCGAAAATTCCATATACTAAAAGTGTTTAGAATCATCATGGCACATAATAGACTAATAAAATGCAAGAAAAAAAACAATAATAAAAAATTAAAGAATTTTTCCATGTGGTGCAAGGTGTACTTGCCTAAATGAAGGAAGAAGAGGAAATGGAGAGAATGAGGGAATAAAGAGAAATATGTTGGATTTTATAGTTAGGTTTTGAGGTTTAGGCCTTGGGTTCAAATCATGAATGAACCAACCCAACAATTAAACCATGGGTCTAATTGAACCAAAGAATGGATCTAGTCTCCATGCATGCAACCTAATTAATCATGTAAGCAATAAATATTTTAAGCAGAAAATAAATACAAGCAAGAAATAAATATATTCCAAAATATACATTTCGGGAACGGGTAGTGACACTCCTCTTTCTCCTTCTGCGGTTGGAGTTGGAGTTAGAGTTGGACTGTCCTGAATAAATTTTTGCTGTCCTTAGTAAAAAAATTTAAAACTTAGACTGTTCTGAAGTAATTGACTGTCCTAAGAAAAATATGGAGTGCCTATAAAATGTCTAAATTTGGACCGTGCAAAAGTTTTTGTGTCAGGATCAGATACATGGCCTTCGTACCAAACATCAATGAAGCAAATCAAGACCTCACACAAAGATTTCACAAAAGCGAAAATAGGACACGTGGCACATAATGGTGGATTTTTAGAAGTTCCCTGATGATTTTGGGGATTTGCATATATATATATATATATATATATATATATCAAATGTTATTATTTTAAGAAAAAAATAAACTGGTTTTTCAAAGTTTTTTTTATAAGTAGTTTTTAACAAACAACTTATAAAAAAAATTTGAAAGAAGTAAGTGGACAGAGACGTAATAGTCGATTTCAAATTCAAACTTCATTTTAAAACTTTTAATCACTAAAAACTGAGTTGTTCTCAGTTAACCGAATTAGCAAAAATAACTATTTCATTGTTTTGCTCAATTTTTTTTTGTCATCCTTCATACGTGTGTGAAAGATTTGACTGTTTTGTTCATTCTTGTTTTTTTTTTTCTCCTTCAATTTTTTTTCTATGTTCGTTCGCATGACAAACATACATGGATGGATCCATGTTGAGAGTAATGGTGGCTTATGCCCTTTCTAGATATCCAAAAATAAATAATTTATAGAATTTTTAAAAACTTTTGTTTAACTTATATATGGATATTGTTGAGTTCAAATTCTCTTATACATGTTTGAAATAGTTATTTTCTCCTAAATTCCCACTCATTTGTTTTTTCCAAAGTCTCCACTTACGATTATTTTTTGGAATCATCCCTGCATGCAGACGCATGTGAGCAAAGAAAAGAAAAAAGTGAAAGAATGGGACAAAAAAAGGACTAGTAGCATAGTTTGGCGGATGGATGAGAGAGAAGACGAGACATGACATGACATGTCATGTCATGGCAGAGAAAATAAAAATTGAATATTACGTTGGAGAAAGAAGCAAATAGTATGATGAACTTTGAGATTAATATTAGTTTCCGAGTTATATTAAAAGGTTATATAATGATTGAAGATAGTCGTTAGTAAATAATAACAAATATGATCTACTCTGCTAGACCGAACGGAAGATCCCACTCGTGAACTGAAGCTACGTGACGTTCCCTATTGGTCCTGGTCCAGACCACAACGATAGTTGAAGATTAGTTTTTTTTTTTATCACAGTTCAGACCGATGGAAAACCGCCGCATGGCTTCGGTTCAAGCTCGTCCTTTTCGAGCGGACAAGACATTCTTCCTATAAATGCCTAATAACTGAATCCCGAGGGAGGCAAGTACACTTCTTTCTCCCTTCTTCCTACATTTTCTTCTCCACATACGTTCGTCATGGATTGTCTCCAAATTATTCCAAAGTAAGCAAACCCTAACACACACTCTCTCTCTCTCTCTCTATATATATATATATATATACCAATTTCCTAAATAATTCTTCTTCCCGCAGGATGTCGATCTCCGATCCCAGATCCTCGGCTCCGGCCATGGCGAAAGCCCTAAAATCCAGAAGGCCCCCAACCCTAAATTTGGTACTCTCAACGCTCTTATTCCGGTCTAGTTTCGTTTTCTTGTGGGCGGGGGTGGGGGATTGGGGGGGTTTTTGGGGTTTCGATTCAAGAATTGGTTAATTTGGTTTTTTTTTTTTTTTTTTCCTGTGCAGGAAATGGTCCGGTCGGACCGGCGCGGGAACATGAGCATCAGTGTGAGTTTTTGAGTTCTTGAACTTCTTGGTTCCGAAGTAGAGAAACTGACGGAATCTGTTGTTACAATCAAGCAAACATAGATATTATTTAGTAGCAAAAAAAAAAAAAAAAAAAAAAAAAAAAAAAAAAAAAAAAAAAACAGAAATGACCTAGAAAAGATGAGAGAAGAAACTCGCCGGGGGTGATCAGAATTACCCGTGCTCAAAGCAACTCGACCATGTTGTCTGTTGCTTTCAGGATCCAGCTGTTGGAGTGGGTGGGATTTCCAACCTATGTGAGAATACCCCGGAGTACGACGAACGTTATCTGTGTATCGATAAAGTTCGGAAAGTGCATCGAGCGCCGTGTATTGAAATCTATATATGGAAGCTAAAAATATTTATGAAAATCCAATTACATCCAATCATATATTTAATGGAAATCAAATCATAAATTAGCTTGCCATAAATTGGAAATCCAATTCAGAAGGGTGGCAGAGACAAAAGCAGGGGGTCGATACGGGGACTCGGAGTGTTACCATTGTGGCAAGAAGGACCACATCAAGCGGAATTGTTTCGCTTGGAAAAGAGAGAAGAAGGGCGACAAGGGAAAGGAGGGTGAGAACACTACAGCGGTGGCCTCGACACATGGAGACGATCTGATCATTGTAGGTGATGAGGTAGTTATGAACCTCGCCTGCGATGACAATTCCTGACACCTTTCTGAAATTCCAGAACTTGGCTCTGATACCACACTGGTATTATAATTTCGTTCCCAACAATGTGGTATCAGAGCCAGGTTCTGGAATTTCAGAAGAGTGTCAGGAGTTGATAGGCAAAGCAGGGAGGAGAGATGGACGCGAAGCCGGTGCGCATGGTAAACCTGAACGGTACCTACTATTATTACTGGAGGACCAAGATGAAAGATTTGTTGTTTGTCAAGAAGCTGCATCGGCCATTATTTGCTTCCGAGAGGCCTAGTGACAAATCCGAAGAGAACTGGAAGTTCGAGCATATACATGAGTGTTGGTACATCAGACAGTTCGTTGACGAGAACGTGTACAACCACGTTGCCAGTATTGAGCACGTGAGGACACTGTGGGATAAGCTGGAATCTTTGTATGCGAAGAAGACGGGGGTAAATAAATTATTCCTGATCCGGATGATGATGGGTCTGCGGTACAAAGATGGGACGTTCATTACGGATTATTTGAGTGAGTTCCAGGACGTTGTTGACCAGCTATCCTCGATGAGAGTAAAGTTCGACGACGAGGTTCAGGGACTATGGCTGCTGTGTACATTGCCAGACTCGTGGGAGACCGTTCGAGTACCTATGATCGCTTCTGCTCCGAAAGGCGTGGTAAGTTTGGAGTTTGCCAAGAGCGGGGTACTGAACGAAGAGATGCGGAGACGTTCTCAGGACACTTCATCTACATCCCACTCAGAGGCGCTTGTTTCAGAGAGCCACGGAAGGGGTAAAAGCAGGGGTCCAGGCGGTGGCAGAGACAAAAGCAGGAGAAGGTCCAAGGGTCGGTACGAGAACTCGGAGTGTTACCATTGTGGCAAGAAGGGCCACATCAAGCGGAACTGTTTCGCTTGGAAGAGAGAAGAAGGGCGACAAGGGGAAGCATGGCGAGAATACTACAGCGGCGGCCTCGACACATGGAGGCGATCTGATCATTGTAGGTGATGAGATAGTTATGAACCTCGCCTGCGATGACAACTCTTGGCTGGTGGAATCAAGTGTTTCAGCGCACGTATCTCACAACATGCCACTATTTGCTACTTACACAACAAGCAACTGTGGAGTGTTGAAGATGGAAACTGGAGATGTGTCGAAGGCAGTTGCCATTGGATATGTGCATTTGAGGACAAAGACGGGTGCAATTCTTGTTCTGAAAGATATTCGTCATGTCCCTGATATCCGTTTCAACCTGGTGTCGATTGGAAGGTTGGATGACTAAGGTTTCTTCAATCTCTTCGGGAACAATCAGTGCAAGCTTTTCAGAGGTTCGATAGTGATTGCCAGAGGAAGCAAGAGGTCCGGGCTCTGCTATATGGAACGGAGCGCGCATGGGACACATGAGGTGAACGTAGCTACTGATGCGTCTACCTAGTTGTGGCACAGGCGGCTCAGCCACATTAGCGAGAAGTGAATGAGCTACTTAGTGAACATGAAGGTGATTCCAGGGCTCAAGTCTACAAAAGCTGGAGAGGTGCACGCACTGTTTGGCGGAGAAGCAAAATATAGTCTTTCCAAAGTCACCCAAGTTCAAGGAAGCCGGTGTTGCTCGAGTTGATTTACTCGGATGTCTGCGGTCCTATGAAGGTAAAATCCATTGGTGGTGCCTCTTATTTTGTAACGTTTATTGATGATTATTTTAGGAAGGTATGGGTATATGCCTTAAAGACCAAGGATCAGGTGTTGTCCACTTTCAAGGAGTTTCAGGCCTCCGTTGAAAAAAAAACGGGCAAGAAGCTGCTATGTGTTTGGTCGGACAATGGCGGCGAATATATTGGTCTCTTTGATGCATACTGCAGAGAGCAAGGGATACGACACTAGAAGGCTCCGCCAAAGACACCTCAGCTCAATGGTGTAGCGGAGCGGATGAACATGACGCTGATGGAGAGGGTGCGATGTTTGCTGTCAGAAACAAACTTGCCTATTGGGGTGAGACACTTTACACAGCTGCTTATATTATTAATATATCTCCTAGTGCTCCTTTGCAGGGTGATGTGCCTGACAAATTATGGTACGACAAAGATCCGTCATACAATCACCTGCAAGTATTTGGTTGCAAGGCCTTCGTGCATGTACCGAAGGAGGAGAGATCCAAACTTGAGCCGAAGACGAGGCGGTGCGTCGTCTTTGTCGGTTACGGTCGGGATGAGTTTGGCTATAAACTCTACGACCTAGTGTGAAGAAAGCTTTACAGAAGCAGGAATGTGGTATTCGTCGATAATCATACCATGACCAACATTCAGGATTCCGAGATGCCTTCTGAGGCTGAGGAATTGCCTGAGTTAGAGTCATTTTGCTTTGAGCAGTTTTCAGAGGATATCGCAGAGGATCTAGATATGGGGAGCCAGTATATAAAGTTGCTCCCAACCTTGATTATCAGCCTGCTGATGGTGGTCAGGGTGACTCTCAGGAGGATGAGCATGCCGATGAGGTAGTTCCTGAAGAGGAGGAGACTGTTGATATACAACCAGCACTAGTGGTTCCATTGAGGAGGAGCGATAGAGCATCGATCATCTACGAGATACTCACCGGGTGAGTATGTGCTACTGACGGGGGAGAACCCGAAAGTTTCGCAGAGGCTATGAAAGACGAACACAGGCAGGTGTGGATGGAGGCCATGCAGGAGGAGATGTGTTCCTTGGAGGCCAACTCTACTTGTAATCTGGTACGGTTGCCAAAGGACAAGAAGGCTTTGAAGAATCGATGTGTGTTCAGAATGAAGCAGACAAATGATGCTACTCTCCCTCGATACAAAGCGAGGCTAGTAGTTAGAGGCTACGGTCAGCGAAAAGGCGTAGATTATGATGATATCTTTTCGCCAGTCGTCAAGTAGTCGTCTATTCGGGTGGTGCTAGCATCGGCAGCCAGTTTCGACTTGGAGGTCGAGCAAATGGACGTGAAGTCGGCATTCCTCTACAGTGATCTTAAGGAGGAGTTGTACATGGAACAACCAGAGGGATTCTGTGAGATGGACAAGTCACACTTGGTCTGCCGGTTGAGGAAGAGCTTGTATGGTCTGAAGCAGGCTCTGAGACAGTGGTACAGGAAGTTCGAGTCGTTTATGGGGGGAGCATGGTTATGCACGGACGATGTCGGACCATTGTGTATTTGTGAGGTACTTTGTCGAGTATTATTTTATCATTTTACTGCTCTATGTTGATGATATGCTACTGGTGGGTCGAAATGCCACTAGGATAGCGGAGTTGACGCGCCAACTGAGCACGACCTTCTCTATGAAGGATTTGGGCGCAGCGAAGACTATTCTTGGGATGGAGATCAGCCGAGAGAGAGAGAGAGAGAGAGAGAGAGAGAGAGAGAGAGAGAGAGTCTAAGCTGCTACACTTGTTCCCAAAAGAAATACATTCACCGGGTACTTCAACGTTTCGGGATGGACGGGTCGAAGAAAGTGAGTAACCCCCTTGCGGTTCACTTTAAGTTCACTGAGGAGCAGTGTCCATCTACCGAGGACGGGAAGGAAGATATTGAGCGGATTTCATATGCCTCAACTGTGGGGAGTTTTATGTATGCTATGGTATGTACGAGGCCAGACATCGCTCACGCAGTTGGCACAGTTAGCAGGTATACTTCCAATCCTGGAAGGGTACATTGGAGTAGGGTCAAGTGGATTCTACGATATCTTCAAGGCGCTGCCGATTGGAGATTTTCTTTGGTGGTGACGAGCCGAAGCTGGTTGGGTGTACCGATGCTGATATGGCTGGAGATATAGACACGAGGCGATCAACTTCGGGTTATGTGATGATGTTTGCTGGTGGAGCAGTATCGTGGCAGTCGCGGTTGTAGAAGTGTGTTGCCTTGTCGACGACAGAGGCAGAGTACATTGCGACGATGGAGGCTTGCAAGGACTTGCTGGGGATGAAGAAGCTGTTGTAGAAAATTGGGCTAAATTAAGAGCAGTATCCTTTGCTTTGCGATAGTCAGAGTGCTATTCACCTTGTGAAGCACGAGACATTTCATAGCTAGTCCAAGCACATTGAGATCCGGTATCATTGGATACGGGATGTTGTGGAAAAGAAGAAAACGGCGCTTGAGAAAGTTCATACAGATGACAACGGAGCAGACATGTTCACAAATATTCTTCCAAGGGGAAAGTTTGACTATTGCAGGCGGATTGTCGGGATGACGACCCCCTCCACATAATTATGAATGGGGAGATTTGTTGGAGTGGGTGAGGTTCCCAACCTATGTGGAGAATACCCCGGAGTGCGACGAGCGCCATCCGTGTATCGGAAAAGCTCGAAAAGTGCATCGAGCGCCGTGTATTGGAACATATATGGTAAGCAAATATTATATTTGATTTTCATATTTGACTTTAATTATATATTTATGATTGGATCTTTCATATATTAACTTTCCATATAATTGGATTTTCAATTTATGGCAAGCTAATTTATGATTTGATTTTCATTAAATATATGATTGAATGTAATTGGATTTCCATAAATATTTTTGGCTTTCATATATAGATTTTCATATGGAAACCCTAATTCATGCAAGGGTTTATAAAAAGGCTTATGCAATATACAACAAAGAAAAAAATAAGAGAGAAAAAAAGATGACAATAGTGCCATTACAAATTTGGAGAGGAGAAAGAAGGATTGTAGGCCGTTTCAGATAAGGAGATCAATTTGGGATATTTTTCATTGTCTTTTTTTATTTGTAGTTGTAATCTATTTTCTGTTCCAAAGAGTTGCGGTGATCCGTGTTGGATTGGTGAGGAGCTTGTAGAGGGTGTAATATCTTTATTCCATTAGTGGAGGTTCTTCATGGTTGGACTCCGATCATCCCGTGGTTTTTTTTCCGCAAGGATTTTTTCACGTCAAAATCTTGGTGTTTGCGTGATTGGTGATTTTGTGATTGGTGTTTGTGGTTGCTTGTGCTTTTGCTCGGTTCTCTCGTAGGTACTCTCCGGTTTGGGAAACGGTTTCCGCGTTTCGTTCCCAACACCAGCAAGTTCCCAACACCAGCAAGTTCGGATTGCTCTTAAGTGGCAATTGATCTATGGAATGCTATGGAATTCCCACCAAGTTATCGTGCACATACTGTTGTAGCACTTCACTAGAAACTCTTTTAGAGGATGTATTTTCTTCTACTCCCAACTAGTTGTAGGTCCTCTACCTATATAAACTGAACAGTCAGGAATGTAAATGACTAGTAATTCATGAGTAGTTAGTTCCAAGTCATATATCACTCACCTTCAAGTAATGCAACCAATATGTTCGGAATTCAGACCACCTCTCATGTGTAACAGCAAATAATAATTAACTACCTGCAACGTTGCGTCCTCTGTGCACTTGATGCTGCGTCCTCTGTGCACTTGATGCGCATGTGTTAAGGCAAAGTGCATCATCAAGTGACACAAAACCCAATGCCCCTGTAGCTGAGCTTGTATGTGGGAGTCGAGTCTTGTCCTCTTTGTTCGTACTAAGTACTAGTTACCACCTAGGAAAAATCACCATCTCATCATGCATCAAATATTTATGAACTTTATATTGAAATACACCTAAGGTTTGTCCAAAGTATAACTATTATTGAACTAGAGTTGAGACCAAATCCTCAACAATTCTCCCATATTTTTTAATATGAAGTTCAAGCGTTACTTATAATATCTATGTTTGTGTTTCCAAATAGACGTCTATATTGACTTGAATCTTCCTTCAATAGGTGAATTTATAGTATGACCCCTAATGGGCTACGCCTTGAATTAAGTATCATAATTATACTTATATTACTTACATGAACATTTTATGCAAATGTACTATCACAACCATGTGCTTACATGGTATATGCGATAATGGTCTATGCATACTTCTAGATGAGTTCCTTTTCAATTGCCAATATGAGGCTAATGTCTCTTTGCGGTGCTACTTTGCTATGACATGGGCTAAACCCGAGGTCTAACTACCTCCTGTATAATGAGGTATAAGCCTCTTATATTGTTGCATTACAAGCATGAGTCATACTGCATTCTGTAGTCCCCCAATGTAATCACCAAGCATTTGTAAATGCTTAAGTACTCATTAGGGATTTTGTAATCTCCACTTTTCGAAATTTTTAATTTTATTTTTAATTATTTTTTATTATTGTTAGGATTAGTGATTAGTTAATTAATCCTAATTAATATTTAGTTTATAGTTAACTTTGGTTTAGGTTAATGGAGGATTAGTGTTAGATTATGGTTAATCTTGGATTAAGAAACATCTAGATATTTTTCTTCCAATCTCTTCAAATAAATATCTAACCCACCTCTTCATTACACCTCTTCAAATAAATATCTAACCCACCTCTTCAAGGTAGCTTACAAGAGAAGTCACACCATCCCACCTCTTAACCAAGCCCTATTTAAAGGGATCCCCATCCCTTCATCCTCTCCACTTCAAACCCTAAAATCCTTCCTCCACCTATAAACTTCATTCAAGAGGAGCCTAGTCTTGGGAACTCAAGAAGGGATAGGAAAGAGCACTATCAAGAGGAATTATACTCAATTATTCTACCATATTGAGTGGATTGTCATTGGGAGCCCTTCCCAATAGGTAATTATTACTTTCCTTTAATTTCCATGGTATATAATTCAAGTTGAACCCATAGGAACCCACCTATAACTATGTTTAACCTTTAAATGGTAGGAATAGGTTGCTAAGTATCATATTATGTGTAAGTGTTATATTGGATAGATATATATGTAAGTGTATGTGCACATGAGAGAATAAATGCATATATATACGAATGTGTATATAAGTGTGGTGTGTCCTTTGTTGGTATCCTATTTTGTGTATAAATATACACAAGAGGGTTGTGTTTCAATTGTGTGATACTTGGTAGTATCATGGGTGAGTTTGTGTTCTATGAGAGGTATATAAATCATGAGTTTTAGTTTGTTTTAGTATAATAGAAGGGTTTTATGTATCTTGAATACCAATTGGTATTGGTGTGTAGATTTGTGTGTTGGTATCCTATTGTGGTTGTGTATAAATATACACAAGGGTATTTAATGTGTGTGTGTGAGTGTGAGTGTGAGTGAATTAATATAGAAGTGTGTGTGGTTATATATATAGAGAGATGTATATATATAGAGAGAAGAGTGTGTGGGGTGTGTATATATATATATATATATATATATATATATATAGGGAGAGAGAGGTGTTTGTAATAGAGGGGGGGAATTGGGAAAGGAGGGGGCATCAAGCAGCTACTACAGCAGCAGCAGCAGCAGCAGCAGCAGCAGCAGCAGCAGCATGCAGCAACAACAGTTGCAGCAGCAGTAGCAAGCAGCAGTAGCAGCTGGCAGTGAGCAGCAGTAGCAACAGAGGTACCATCATCACTATCACCCTCATCAACTTGATCAAGAGGGTGAGTTTGTATGTGTGTGAGTGAACTAGTGAGTGTATGAGTGAATGTCAGTTGGTGTGATTGTTAGTATAGGTATTGGTTAAGAGTATACTAGGTACGAGTATGTTGGATAATGAGTGAGAGAGGTAAGCATTATTTAGTATGGGAGGTACAAGAGAGTATCTCTATGTAATTTATGTACGATATGTTAAGAGTCTAAGTTTAGGTATCAAGATACCAAGATATGGAGACATCTTAAGTGTCAAGATACGAGAGTAAGAAAATACTAAGTGTTAAGGTGTTGGGATATCCATGAGATACTTGAGTATCTTGGTACGAGGTATCCACGAGATACGCAAATACTTTGAGTATGTGTCAAGTTAAGGTGTAGGGTAAATACCAAGGTATTGGAATACCAAGGTATTGAATTAGGAAAATATAAGTGTTATATAAGTATAAATAAGTGTTATAATAACCTACAATATATATATATATATATATATATATATATATATATATATATATATATATATATATACTTTGAACTATATAAAACTATATTTTAGTATTAAAATACTTATTATATAGGTATCACAAGTATGTAGTATTGAACCTAATTGAACCTATCAAGATAAAATACAATTGGTACAAGTAATTGACCTAGAGACTCAATAACTAAATAGTTAAGTTAGATTTTGATTCCATATTACATATTGACATTGCAAACTCATATATAGGTTATTTGGACTACGATACGGACTCAATCCCGTATCACCATCTCAAGACGGCAGACAAGTACATTCTCTGATTGTTTTCATAACTTGATAGTTTCAATACTTCGTGTTCTAATTATGTCTTACTTTCACGCTCGATACAAGAATTGGTATTTTATGGATTTTCAGTTTGAATGGTGATTCTCATGTTGGTCATGTTGTCAAGTTGGTCATGATTATCGTGTTGAACATGTGGTTGTTCACGTATCACGTGCCTACCTTGCGTAGTAATTTTAATGTTTCTAGAATCATTGTATCTTATCTTGAATCCATGAGTATTAGTCGGAAAAGGAGAAAATACTAAGTAGATTTGTGATCAAAGCCCTTTTTTCATGTTGCTTTCATGTCTAGATCATGCCATTCACGGATGATTGTGCCAGACCTTTTCTCGAATAATAGCTCATCGCAAGATGATCCAGATACCTAAGCCGATCACATATTGAAAACTGTATTTTAAATCCACTTAGAGTGTTTACAGTCTTTCCTTTTGTCATTCCGATATTTTGCTATTTATGATCTTGGATTCTCGTGATTACTTGTTTATCACAGGTTAGCATACCATGATTCTGATTTATCGTCTTTCAAGTATTGCATGCCTATTACAGTCTTATAGTCGCTACCATGTATATGAAAGTGATTTCATTAATGTACTTTTGCTCCAATCCTTACATGGATATGTTAAAAAATCTAGGAGATGATTTTGAGGACCAGTTCACTACATATTACGGGGCCCAGGAGGACCTTATATCCGAGATTGATCCTGCCCTACCGGAGGATCTGAAAGCCCTTGCAACAGAGATCTAGGCTGCTACTACGTAGTTTAGTATAGTTTAGACTATTATATTTGTCCTGAATTTGTCTCAGGTAGTCTACTATTATATGTTATTTTAGAATCGGACTTTTGTAGTCATTACCTAAACTTGGACTTCAGACTTATGGTTTCTATATGATGTTTCCTTCGTAGTTATCTTTCTTAGAAATGCGATTTGAGTACTATGATAAATCATATATAAATTCCGTGAGTTGTTAGATAATTATGAGTTGCTAGACAACGTTCTGCTGCTGAAACTGCGGCGTAGGTTGGACGTACCCACGTGCTCGTGTCTGAATCATCGGGTGCGGGTCGTGACACCTTTTTGTGGTAGCCTATGCAGGTCAGTCATCACAAACTACTTTGATGTCGTGGTAGTCTCCTGAAATGGGCACACTACTGCGAGCTTG
Organism: Iris macrosiphon; assembly: GCA_036927795.1. Taxonomy (NCBI): domain Eukaryota; kingdom Viridiplantae; phylum Streptophyta; class Magnoliopsida; order Asparagales; family Iridaceae; genus Iris; species Iris macrosiphon. The sequence goes on along the minus strand of JAYESA010000011.1, from coordinate 15,401,814 downwards.
TAATAGAATAAGATTGATGGATATAGGATATTAGGAAAAAGAGTACTCAATCACATATTAGGATTTCTTGATAGATTCCTGGGATGACCCTTGAGAATCATACTTTGAACCTTGCCTAAATATTATTCCTTGTTTCTGTTCACTCTAACTATTGATTCAACTTGAATACCTATCCGTTAAACCTAATTCTTGCATTTAGATGCGTTTATGGAATATAGAAAGAACATCAGAATAGAGATTGAGGGTTAAGCCATTGGGGAAGGATGTTAATATCTCCTAACATACTAAGTACTTTCTAGATGATATTCATCAAGGGACAATTATCCTACGATGACGGGAAATAAAATTTCGAGAATCATGAAGGCAAATGTAGTAGAACTAAGGATCAGAAGAATAAATTGGTAAGATTAATGACTACATTTTGGATTATAATTTTTTTTTAGGTTGTAACTTATATGAGAATTTGACAAAATAAATAGAAGTGCACAAGATTTGAAAATCAATACTGACATTTGAGGATTCTAAGATTGATTATAGATGGTTCGAAGAATAAAGTTTTAAAGACAGGATTATAATATTTCAAGACTTAGCCACCAATTAAAGAATAATAGGATTGTACTTAAAGAGGATATTGAGGGTTGTTAAAACAAAACAAATGATGATTTTGGAAACAATGACTTTATATGATTTCATTCTAAATTTCAAGGATAATGAAATTAAAGAGATGGAAAAAAAAATTGATACTAGAAGACCTTGACTAACTTATTGGATGGAATTATTGATATACTTAAAAATCTAATTATAGTAGAGTTATATGGATCAAATAGAAACTCATAAATGATGATATCGTAGATGAAAATACATATCCGATAAAGATATTTTGAAGGAGGAAGTCTAAACCATCGATTTCTTAGTAGTTCATAATCAATAATGTGGAGTCATAATGAGTAAAAGAATTGTATATCAAATAGAGGTGAACACCTTGCATGTAAAATTTTAGGAATTTGTTGATTATTGGCAGATGTAAGAAAAATGTAGGACAACGATTTCATTGTAATCAAGTGAACAAGTGTAAGATTTTTATTCCTTGTAGTCATTTTTCTTCTTGTTGTTACCTCTGTCCTCCTTACATCTATCAACTTGACTACCACCTAGAAATATGTTACTCTAGATATTGTTTTCCTTTTTGGATCTTATTATCCTCCTTACTTTTGGAATGGCCGATGGAAGTTCCCTAGTAATCTAGCACGAGGGTAGAGGAACTCCGATCCTCCTTCAGTCTTCGAAAAGAAAAAGAATCGGCTTTCGTCGAGATGGGCTTTTCCTCCATTGGGACCGGGGAGTGAGGTGCCTGGAGGCGCCCGGAGGAAGTCCCATTACATTACTTATACTATGGTTCTGATTCGGGTCTGTTATCATAGGGTAATGATATATCTTTATTCAAGTAATTATACCTTAGACGTTAGGATTGAATTGATAAAAGAAAAGCAGAGCTAAGAGTAAAAGTAGAATCAAAAGAATAATGACATTGTCAAATTTTTGAAACAATTATAAAGTTAGGAGTTATAAAATATTTCGAGGATGTATAAAAGTATTAAATGATGATTGGAGAAAGTTTGAAAATTAACAGTTTGAAGTAAATATTGATTGATCTTGATCCACACTTTAAATATTGAGGATACAATTTTCAAAAGAGGATAGAAGTAATTAAATGATGAGATAGAATTAAGACACTTGACTGATTTTTTTTTTAAGTAATATGAAATGGAGGATATTAAATTTCACGATTAAACAAAGGTTGTTAAGAGTAAGCAATGAATGACTATGAGCTAGTGACGATTTCGACTCTTGGGACAAAAATGTAATTTGAGGATAATAATCAAAATCAAGATTACAAATTGAGGGTTTTCAAAATTTCATAAATAAAGAGGAATATGGATATAGGTTCAAATGAAGGAATGAGGTGGATAAATTATAGATATTCGAGGGTGAAAAATTTAGCAACCTTTAATATTTGATAGAGGAAACAAGAATTGGTCAAGCAATGACATTTTGTATTTGAAGAAAAACAAATTGAATTATAAATTGAGGTTAAAGTAAAGGAGTTTGAATTTAAACCATGATAAATGTTTATACAGATACAAGTCCGGACTTGGATATTATAGTTCTAGTTAAAAGTGAGGTTGTGAAGATAGAAACTTTCATAGATAACTGAAGGATCACGAGATCGAGGAAAGTAGAAGAATGAGGATAAATAATCAATAAAGTGGTATGAGAGCATTGCCTTTATATGGTAGGATCATTCAAAGATCTAGGATATGCATGTATTCAGGAGCTGCAAATTGGCACCATCTTACAAACTTTTCTCATTGTAGATTACGCATCTGTCATTATTTTCAAAACATGCCAAGATTTAGTATTCTAATTGTCAACCTATTTAATCAAAACCTCGTCCCTATGAGTGACATATTTTTTCAGACTAGTACACTTTCCTTAAGTACAATTAGAATAATATCCAAGTTATGTCAAATTCTAAACCATTCCAGTTATCATTTATATCATTCTTTCTATTTCATTGTTAGATCCTTCTCGTCACTATTTAACTAGTGAAGTCTCTTTTCTATAACCTGATCCTTCAGTATCAGGACCAACTGTCAAGCCATGTCCTTGACATACATCATTGGTCTTTATCCCTATCTTTCCTAGTGAGTACATTGTATCTCTAGAAGACTTCACTTGTTGTAAGTATTTCATTATTTTTCCTAGAACTTGAAATATGATTTGGTATAGACATTTTGTTTGCATTCTGGAGAATGTATCTAAACTTTCTAAATATCTAGATGACCGTATCTATATTTAAATTTCGAGGACGAAATTTTTCTAAGGGGGTAGATTTGTAACCTCCACTTTTCGAAATTTTTATTTTTAATTATTTATTATTAATGTTAGGATTAGTGATTAGTTAATTAATCATAATTAGTATTTACTATTTAGTTTAGAGTTAACTTTGGTTTAGGTTAATGGAGGATTAGTGTTAGATTATGGTTAATCTTGGATTAGGAAACATCTAGATATTTTCTTCCAACCTCTTCAAAAAATATATAACCCACCTCTTCATTCTACCTCTTCAAATAAATATCTAACTCACCTCTTCATTCTACCTCTTCAAATAAATATCTAACTCACCTCTTCAAGGTAGCTTACAAGAGAAGCCACACCATCCTGCCTCTTAACCAAGACCTATTTAAAGGGATCTCCATCCCTTCATCCTCTCCACTTCAAACCCTAAAATCCTTCCTCCACCTATAAACTTCATTCAAGGGGAGCCTAGTCTTGGGAACTCAAGAAGGGATAGGAAAGAGCACTATCAAGAGGAATTAGACTCAATTATTCTACCATATTGAATGGATTGTCATTGGGAGCCCTTCCCAATAGGTAATTATTACTTTTCTTTAATTTTCATGGTATAGAATTCAAGTTGAACCCATAGGAACCCACCTATAACTATGTTTAACCTTTAAATGGTAGGAATATGTTGCTAAGTATCATATTATGTGTAAGTGTTATATTAGATAGATATATATGTAAGTGTATGTGCACATGAGAGGATAAGTGCATATATATACTTATGTGTATATAAGTGTGGTGTGTCCTTTGTTGGTATCCTATTTTGTGTATAAATATACACAAGAGGGTTGTGTTTCAATTGTGTGATACTTGGTAGTATCATGGGTGAGTTTGTGTTCTATGAGAGGTATATAAATCATGAGTTTTAGTTTGTTTTAGAATAATACGTGTGTTTTTATGTATCTTGAATACCAATTGGTATTGATATGTGTAGTTGAGTGTGTTGGTATCCTATTGTGGTTGTGTATAAATATACACAAGGGTATTTAATGCGTGTGTGTGAGTGAATTAATATAGAAGTGTGTGTGGTTATATATATATAGAGAGAGATGTATATATAGAGAGAAGAGTGTGTGTGTTTATATATATATAATTAATATAGAAGTGTGTGTGGTTATATATATATAGAGAGAGAAGAGTGTGTGTGTATATATATATATATATATAAGGAGATATATATAGGGAGAGAGAGGGGTGTAATAGAGGAGGGGGGGGGGGGGGGAAGTGGGAAAGGAGGGGGCAGCAAGCAGCTGCAAGGAGCAGCAGCAGCTGCAGTAACATGCAGCAGCAGTAGCAAGCAGCAGTAGCAGCTGCAGTGAGCAGCAGTAGCAACAGAGGTAGCACCCTCACCCTCACCCTCACCCTCACCCTCATCAACTTGATCATGAGGGTGAGTATGTATCTGTGTGAGTGAACTAGTGAGTGAGTGTATGAGTGAATGTGAGTTGGTGTGATTGGTAGTATAGGTATTGCTTGAGTATACTAGGTACAAGTGAGTATCTTAGATAGTGAGTGAGGCAAGTATTATTTAGTATGTGAGGTACAAGAGAGTATCTCTATGTAAGTTATGTAGGGTATGTTAAGAGTAAGTTTAGGTATCAAGATACCAAAATACGGAGATATCTTAAGTGTCAAGATACGATAGTAAGAAAATACTAAGCGTCAAGTTGTTGGGATATCCATAAGATACTTGAGTATCTTGGTACGAGGTATCCACGAGATACGCAAATACTTTGAGTATGTGTCAAGTTAAGGTGTAGGTTAAATACCAAGGTATTGGAATACGAAGGTATTAGAATACCAAGGTATTTGTAGAGTTAGAATAATGGAATGGTTTTCATAGATGAGAAAGACTACATATATATAGGAAAGGCTGACCCCTCTCTCTATTATTCTACCCGATGTGGGACTAAAGCCCACTACCTAATATAACGCTTAACACCCTCCCTCAAGATTGAGCATATATATCAATCATGCCCATCTTGTTACACACAAATTGTACCCGAGAACCCAAAGAGATTTCGTGAAGATATCGGCTATCTGATCATCGGTCCTTACGTGATAGAACTTTATCATTCCCTTTTTATACTCATCACGGACGAAATGAACATCAATTTCAATGTGCTTCATCCTTTCATGAAATACATGTTGGTAGCAATATGCATAGCAGATTGGTTATCACACCACATATCTGCTGCTTTAGATCCTGCTTCTTCTCCCAGCTCTTGTAGAAGATGCTGCAGATATAACACTTCTGCCGTGCCCTGGGCAATGGCTCGATATTTTGCTTCGAAACTTGATCGTGCGATCACACTCTGCTTCTTACTCTTCCACGATACCAAGTTTTCGCCAATAAATACCGAGTATCCTGACGTAGATCGTCTGTCTGCCAGACTGGCACCCCAGTCAGCATCAGTAAAACACTCAACATTTGTATGTTCCTGGGTCTCCATGCGAATTCATTTTTCAGGATTCTGGACTAAATAGCGCAGAATTCTGAGAACTGCCTGCTAATGTGGAACTCGTGGAGAAGACATAAATCTACTCGCAACACTGACGACAAAGAAAATATCTGGACGAGTCATAACTGCCTGGTAGTTGAGTTTTTCAACCACTCGACGATATTGATTCGGATTCGTCATCAGGACCCCTCGTCGGAGAGTAACTTTTCTCCTGAGTCCATTGTCGATGTTGCACCTTTGGCTTGCATCATTCCGTATGTCTAGCACATACTTCCTCTGTAACATGACAATGTGCTTCTTTTTTCCTACAACTTCAACACCCAAGAAGTAGTTTAATGATCCCATATCCTTGGTCTGAAACTGTTCTCCCAAAAACTTCTTCAACCCCGCAATGCCATGATTGTCTCCTGTGATCACAATGTCATCAACATAAATACTAAGTAGAATCTTTTCCGCCGATGTCTGTCGATAAAATACTGAGTGATCATTCTTCAATTGACTCATGCCAAACTGACTGACTATATCTGTAAACCGACCAAACCATGCACGAGGTAATTGTTTGAGATCATACATGGCCTTCCTCAGATGACACACTCTCTCTTGCAACAAACCCGGGAGGATATACCACATATACCTTTTCATCTAGGTCCCCGTGGAGGAAGGCATTCTTGATATCCAGCTGGAGTAGCGGCCAGTCATTGCGAACAACTAAGGCCAAGAGTACGTGTACAGAGGTCATCCTGGCAACTGGAGAGAATGTCTCAAAATAATCTTCACCATAAGTCTAGGAATATCTTTTAGCCACCGGACGAGCCTTTAGTCGATCAAAGGTGCCATCTGGTTTCACTTTGATCGTGAACACCCATTTGCAACCGACAGCCTGTTTACCGGACAACAAATTTACCAAGTCCCAAGTATGGTTCTCCCAAAGTGCAATCATCTTCTCTTCTATAGCAGCACGCCAACCGGGATGTTTTAGACCTTTCTCGGCAGAATTGGGAATCCGAATTCCATCAATAGTAGCTATTAAGGATCTAGTGTGGCTCGCAAGCCCTTTGTAGTTTTCAACATACAAGGGATGATCACGACAGGCACGACGAGGTCTAGTTGGTGGAACATGCGAGCCAGAGGAGGAGGATGACTCTGTGACCATGGGCATTATCTGCGACGATCGATCGGGCGACTGCGGTGCTGAGTCTGTTACCATGGGCAGTATCTGCTACATGCGATTGGGCGACGGCGGTGCTGACTGAATCGGTGTCTGCGGACCGTCGGACTGGAGCACTGGCTCGGTAGAGGAGGGCAGCTTAACAGTGGGTTGTTGTGCTTGAACCGAGAGCAACAAAAAGTCATCTTCTGGGTAAACTTGGGGCACTGGTCCTGTAGTTTGTGGAAGTGGAGGAAACTCTATTTAAACAAAGGTAACATCCCGAAAGAAAAAAATATCTCTTCAAGACGAACAAATACCGATACCCTTTCTGATCCTTAGGATACCCAAGAAAAATACATTGGATAGCCTTGGGATCTAATTTAGAAAGAGTTGGTCGGTATTCCTAACATAACACAAACAACCAAAGATTCGGAGAGGTAGAGGAAACGACTCTCGTTTGGGATATAATCGAGAGAAGGGAGTATCACCATTGATGACAGACGATGGCATGCGAGTTAATGAGATAGCAAGCCATAAGAACGACATCCGACCAAATTTTTTTTGGAGTACGTGTTTGGAACATAAGAGCACGCGTTGTTTCTAAGATATGCCGATTTTTGTGTTTAGCGACACCATTCTGTTGTGATGTGTAAGGACATGAAGTTTGGTGGATGATACCATTCTGAGACAAATGAGACACAAACTCACGAGACATACGACCATTGTCACTTCGAACACATTTAATCGAAACACCAAATTGTGTTCTGATTTTCGCATAAAAATTGCTCCAAATGTTAAATAATTTGGAGCAATTTTTTATGAGATAAACAAAAGTGACACGTGAGTAGTCATTAACAAAGGTAACAAAGTACTTGAATCCCATCACATATTCAACCGGACAAGGTCCCCATATATCGGAATGTACTAACTCGAAGGGAGCGGAAGCAATTTTATTCTGACTAAACGGGTAGGAAACTCGGTAATGCTTTGCAAAGCTACATGACTCACAATGAAAAGAAACATCCAAAGATGGGTACATTTTCTGGAGTGCTTTGACAGATGGATGTCCTAACCGGCAGTGTAACTCAAATGGATCAAGTTTTACACCAGCACAGACAACAGAGGAAGGTTCGTCAAACATGTACAAGCCTCCAGCCACATGCCTCCTACCGATAGTCCTTCCAGTTGTTAGGTTATGAAAAACACAACCATCAGGAAAGAATGTTACCGAGCAGTGCATATCGCGAGTAATCCGACTAATTGAAAGTAAGCTGAATGGGTTTCCAGGGGTATGTACTACAGAATGTAGTGACAGTCCCGAAGAAAGACGGGCAAATCATTTTTCACGGACTGTCAGTGAACCACCATTGGCACATGTAATATTAGACATACGACCAACCGGTACATAGTTTCGTATCATACCTGCGTCGTCTGTCAAGTGAGCAGACGCACCAGAATCAATGACCCACTGTTTCGACTGTACCACACATGCCGCTGAGTACCCCGCGGTGGACCCAGAAGTAGAAGCTTCACCTTGACGTTGAGCTTGGAACTCAATAAAGTCTCCATATGCTTCATCAGTCATTTGGACGGATCGGCCGCCAAGATCAGGAGTATGTAAGGTAACGTTGGCGGCATGAGCTTTAGTACATTGCCACTGGAAATGATCCTGTAGGCCACAGTTAAAGCATGTGAGCAGTCGACCTCCATCACGACCGCCAATGTCTCGTCCACCATGTCGTCCACCACGACCAGTACGAGCTGCACCAAGAGCATATCGATCAACAGGAGCATCGCTTGGAGAGGTCTCGACGACCTTTGCAGCCTGTAGGACACGAAAATTAGCTTCCATTAGAGATGTAACCTCATCTCCAGCAATGATCTGAGAGCGAGCTAAGTCTACATCGGGACAGAGAGAGGCAAGATATGTTATCACATGATGTTGCTCACGTTGAGCCCTCGCTTCATTGATATCCGTCGTCAGAGGTAATATACGGTCAACTTCATCGACCATAGCCTTAAAAGCCCGGAAGTAGTCCTTATGAGACTTGTCGTCCTGTTCTGTCCGGTAGACGCCGACAACCGAGTCGTAGATACGAGACAAGTCGCATTTTCCATCAAACTCCGTCGCTAGGACCTCCCATAGCTCCTTTAATGTGTCCGTGTTTTGAACCATGTACTCTACCGATGGTTCCATGGAGTTCATCAACTAGGTAAATAGTCGACTATCATCCGTCTCCCACTGCCCAAACGTGGGATCAGTCGTCTCCGGAGGGTTGTCTGTCAGATGCTTGGACAACCGCATACCCCAAAATGTCTTCTCAACCTTCTTCCGCCATATTGAGTATCTGTCTAGTCCGTTCAACCGCCGATTGACGAGTCGAATCGAAGAGATCGTCGTGCCAGTGCCCGTTGGTCCCGCCAATGCGTTTTCGACACCGGTATTACTGTTAGCCGTCTCAGAGGTTGTCATAATGCTCTTGATTCGACCGTCGCTGATTCTTTCCAACCCCAATAATCACATCAACTTTTTCAGTGCGCTATCATCGTGACCAGAACCGGCACGCGCATGGAAATATCGTATGGGAATCACACACGCCAGGACACAGAAGTAACCCAAGTAACTCTATTTAGATCCTGATGCAGATATCGGGGTAGGAAGGAAACAAAGATCCACATAAACATTCAACTTGTCTACTCTTTGTTAACTTCTGAAGTAGTAATCTAGGAACAAAGGTTATGCAAACAAATCATTGTCTACCCTCTGACTTTGATATACGCTCCTGAAGTCGTAATCTAGGAACATAGGTTGTGCAAACAAATTAATGTCTACCCTCTGGCTTCGATATATGATTTTTTTTGAATTAGGGTTTACACAGGAAGTAGGGGATGTGGCCGCAGAGGTGTGTTAGGGTTAGGATTTTGGGTTGCATGGCGTTGTCGGGGGGGGGGGGGGGGGTGGCGAAGGGGGGGGGCAGCGGTGGCGGCTAGGTTTAGGGTTTTTTTGTGGAGAAAGAGGGGGGAGGTTATGGCTCTGATACCATGTAGAATTAGAATAATGGAATGGTTTTCATAGATGATAATGACTACATATATATAGGAGAGGCTGACGCCTCTCTATTATTCTACCCGATGTGGGACTAAAGTCCACTAACTAATATAACGCTTAACAATATTGAATTAGGAAACTATAAGTGTTATATAAAGTATAAATAAGTGTTATAATAACCAGTGTTCTAAAAAGCGGCCTAGGCGGCGCCTAGGCGCTAGGCGGCCGCCCACCGCACCGAATTCGGGCAATTCGGCCTCCTAGGCGCATGTTCGGACCTAGGCGGCCCTAGGCGGCCAGTTCGGCCCAGTTCGGCCGAATCAAAATTTTAAAAATTCAAAATTTCAAATTTTGAAATTATGAAATTTGAAATTTCAGATTTGAAATTTCAAAAAAAATTCAAATTTCAAAAAAAATTAAAAGAAATGCAATAAAAATTCAAAATATCAGGAAAAAAAATCAAAATATTAAAAAAAATTCAAATTTTAAAAAAAAATTTAAAACTAAAAATTCAAATTTTCAAAAAAAAAAAAAAAAAATTCCCTGTTCGGCCGCCTAGGCGGCCTAGGCGCTAGGCGGACCTTCGGCGCACCGATTCCGCCTAGCGCAATTTATAACATTGATAATAACCTACTATATATATATATAAGTTATATATGCTACTTTGAACTATATAAAACTATATTTTAGTATTAAAATACTTATTATATAGGTATCACAAGTAGGTAGTATTGAACCTAATTGAACCTATCAAGATAAAATACAATTGGTATAAGTAATTGACCTAGAGACTCAATAACTAAATAGATAAGTTAGATTTTGATTCCATATCACATATTGACATTGTAAACTCATATATAGGTTATTTGGACTGCGATACGGACTCAATCCCGTATCACCATCTCAGGACGACAGGCAAGTAGATTCTCTAATTGTTTTTATTGCTTGATAGTTTCAATACTTCGTGTTCTAGTTATGTCTTACTTTCACGCTCGATACACAGATTGGTATTGTATGGATTCTCAGTTTGAATGGTGATTCTCATGTTGGTCATGTTGTCAAGTTGGTCATGGTTATCGTGTTGAACATGTTGTTGTTCATGTTCACGTATCTCGTGCCTACCTTGCGTTGTGATTTTTATGTTTCTAGAATCATTGTATCTTGTCTTGAATCCATGAGTATTAGTCGGGAAAGGAGAAAATATTAAGTAGATGTGTGATCAAAGCCCTTCTTTCATGTTGCTTTCATGTCTAATAGCAGATCATGCCATTCACGGATGATTTTGTCGGACCTTTTCTCGAATAATAGCTTATCACAAGATGAGCCAGATACCTAAGCCGATCACATATTGAAAACAGTATTTTAAATTCACTTAGAGTGTTTACAGTCTTTCCTTTTGTCATTCCGATACTTTGCTATTTATGATCATAGATTCTCGTGATTACTTGTTTATCACATGTTATCATACCATGATTCTGATTTACCGTCTTTCAAGTATTGCATGCCTATTACAGTCTTATTGTCTCTACCATGTATATGAAAATGCTTTCATTGATGTACTTTCGTTCCAATCCTGACATGGATATGTTGTAAATTTTAGGAGATGATTTTGAGGACCAGTTCACTACATATTACGGGGTCCAGGAGGACCTTATATCTGAGATTGATCCTGCCTTACTGGAGGATCCGGAAACCCTTGCAGCAGAGATGTAGGCTGCTACTACTTAGTTTAGTATAGCTTAGACTATTATATTTGTCCTGATTTTGTCTTAGGTAGTCTACTATTATATGTTATTTTAGAATCAGACTTTGTAGTTCATTAGATGTGACTTCAGGTTGGACGAATGGTACTCGGTTCAAAATGAAAGCAGATGCCAGTGTGGCTTTTCCCCAAAAGCAGTTTGGTAGTCCTGCAATCAGCAATATCGAGTTCATCATCTCGGCCAACGTTCATTTCTTCCTCTTTGTCACTAAGTTGCTTGAGGGTTGTAGTCTCGTTGATGATCCTATATTTTTTGCAGAATGATATGAACTCATGAGAACGATACTATCCACCTCGATTATCCTTAGCCTCTTCAAAACTTGTCTAACGTTCTGCTTCAGCTTTGAAGTCTTTGAGCATGAAAAGTGCTTTATCCTTTGACTTGAGCATGTAGACTAATACAAAATTTTGAGAAACATTAATGAATGCAGGGAAGAACTTCATGCCGTCTTTGGCGGTGAAGAGTTTGAAGTCATAGATTTCATAGTGCACCTGCTTCAGAATTCTTATGCTTCGATTTATACTTTTGAAGGGTTCTCTCACTATTTTAGTTTGCACAGAATTCACACTTGTGTGCTGCTTTACTCCACACTTGGAGATAAGACATAGAGTAGACATTTTGTTGATTCTTTTAAAATGTACATGTCCTAATCTACTGTGTCATAATACAATGGAGTAAGCAAAAGGATATCGGTCATTAAGTCTCGGAGTCCGCAATTAGTTGCAGTTTGAACATCCCTCAGCGCAGAACGCTTTACCAAAATATGCCTCACCACTTGTCCATCTTTGATGTCCATCCTCACACCAACATTGCACGATAGGCTCCTAAAGATTAGGTTCTTGGCGACAACATGTACGTGTTTGACGTTTTGTAGAGTAAGGATCTTCCCTTAAGTCAGCTTCAGCACAACTGTCCTAACATTCTCTACATCAGCTTGACTCTTGTTCGCCATTGTCACCTTCTTGTATGCTAGTTTATATGAAGTAAAAAAGTTGTTTGCGGAGGAGTATACATGGCAAGAGTCTCCAATGTCCATCCACCAGTTGGTATCACATGCAGCAGTATTGTACCTGAGATCATGTCAATCAGATTACGCTCACCTTCAATCTGGTCTTTGGGCGTTGGCTTGGATCTACAGTCCCTCTTGCAGTGACCTTTCTTGTTGCAGTTGTAGCAGATTACATATTCCTTTGCCTTTGTTTTGAAGTTCTTTGACTTCACCTTTAGGTGCTTGAAGTCCTTGTAAAATGGCGTCTTCTCCTTTTGTTCTTTATTCTGGATCATATTTGCCTTAAAAAACTATTTCGCCAATGAGTCTACCTTGATTTTGTTCTATGCTTCATCTTTAATGCCTATAAAATTCAGGGGATCCTTCAGTTTTACTTTGGCCTTCTTTTGATACATGTCGGTAGAGAACTAATTCTAGCTTGCAGGAAGTTTAAAGAGAATGACTCCTAACATGAATTTGTATTTTGAAGGCATCTCCTCCTCCAGTTTTTGTTGCAGTTTCATCAGCTCCTTCACCTAGGGTAGCACCGTCTGCATCGCCATGAATTTGTTGACGAGATAGATATTTGACATGTTCTCGTCGTCCTTGTACTGCTTTTCAGTGGACTCCCAGATATCTTGAGTTTTGTCCTTTTTGCTGTAAGATTCTGTCAAACTATCCTCCAGTGAATTAAGGTTGAGGAACTCACAAAGATTGTTGTTGTCTCTCTTCCATTGTCGAAGTGTGGTATTGGCTGCAACAATAGCATCAATTCCAATTTCTAGGATCTTTGGCTTTTCACTGGTCGGGACATATTCCACGTTCACGAGTTGAAGGTTGAACGAGATCTTCCTCTTCCAATTATTATTATACTGTTTGTCGTCAAACTTCTCAAGTTTGTGAAAGTTCTTCAAATAATTTGCATGGAATTCCATGGGAATTCCATGTTACTGGTTTCTCGAGTTTCAACAGAGAATAATCGCTTTGAGGTTGTTGTTACAATCGAGAAAATAGAAAAAAATATTTAGTAACAAAAATATAAATGACTGAGAAAATAGAGGAGAAGAAACTCACTAGGGTGATCAGAATCACTATTGCTCAAAGCAATTTGCCCATGTTGTCAATTGTTTCCAGGATCTAGCAAGTTTGGATTGCTCTAAATGGCAATCAAACTATTCAATCACTGAAATTTCCACAAAGTTGTCTCACAAACACTATTGTAGCACTGCAAGAGAACCTCTATTAGAGGTATTTACTTTTCTCCCAACTAGTTGTAGGTCCTCTACCTATATAGGTGAGATTGCCCCTGGCCAGTTATGAACTGAAAAGTCTTACCAATTTAATCGGACTTATAACTCCCAAGTCATAGTGCATCCAATAAGTTAGGAATTCAGACAACCTCTCATGTGTAACAACAAAACATAATTACCTACCTGCAACGTCGCGTCCTGTGTGCACCCGGTGCGCACGTGCGAAGTGCAAAATACGCCATTAAGCACCACAAAGCCCAATGCCCTATAGTCCGAGCCGAGCCCCTTTGGGGCGTAGAGGGAACTTAATTGATTGGTGGCAAAATAATATGTTGGGTGTAGGAGTCGAGCCTTGTCCTCTTTGTCCATACCAAGTACTAGTTACCACCTAGGACAAATCACCCTCTTGCCATGCACCCAATATTTATAAACTTTATTGAAATACACCAAAAGTTTCTTCAAAGTGCAACTATTATTGAACTAGACTTGAGACCAAATTCCAACTAAATCTGCTTTAGATATTCATTTGCTTTGTGTCAATGTGGTTGGTTCCAAGTGTGAGTTTTGGGTTAGGTTAGGAGATGAGCTAAGTTTGGAAAATTTATGAGGCATTATGTGTGCACATTTGGATTTTTGAATAATTTTAGTTTTGGGTTACTATTTTGATCTATGCCATGCCATGGTGAAGAATATAAGGGCTGCTAGTTTGGATGCTAGAAATTCCTTGCATGTTGATTTTTACTAAAAAAATGGTTTTGTTGTTGTTGTTATTATAAATATATATGAGAGATTAGGATCTCCGCTATTAAGCAACCCCGAATGTTTCTGAAATAACAATCGTTGGATTTATCTTCTTTGACCGTAAAGATTAGTTCAAAATCTTGTGAAGAAATTTGATAGTTTAAGGATCTAATTTGTACGGTCAAAAAAGATAGATCCAACGGCTTATATTTCGGAGACTTTCAGTGTTGCTTAATAGCGGGGATACTGATATCCCTTTATATATATATATATATATTACTAAACTAATGTACTTTTTTAATTTGCATTTGTGGATGGTATCAAACAAATATTAGAAAGTCGTGTCTAGTCTAGAAAGCACAAACACTCCAAAATGTGGGACGTATTGTGTCGGACACGTATTGGACACAACCAGACACTCCAAAATACAATATGATACACCAAAATATGTGCCATGTCCATGTCGTATGCTTGTCCATCCAACATAGTACAGCCTAGTTGATGTAGGATGATTGGATTAGTGGGACCTTTTTCCGTTTTACATTTTAGGAAGGATGTCTGGATTAGGTAAGTGCGATCAAGCATGAGGGAAGGTAGGGCTTTTTTTTTTTAATTAGGAATGAAAATGAGGTAAGGTGGGACTCAGAATGCAAGTTGAGCAAGAGTTATTGAGAGATGTTCGTACTGACAGAACCTTAGTAGAAAAATTAGTAGGTAGAGAAGATGAGAAGTTTTCATTAAAAAAACAAAATGAGAAATTGAGAAGTTTTATACCAAGGCCAAGGTTGATTTATCTCATTGGATGAAGCCTTTGTTTGGATATGAACACTTGAGACTCATTCAGTACCATAGTAGGATGTAAAAGACATGTAGGATGTAAAAGACATCTACATTATCAATTTTCAATTGGACACTCAGGTCTAGTGATCTATGTTACCCGTATCCAACATGACACTTGTTCGACATTCATGTCAGATATGGCTCACCCATCTATGCTCCAAAAAGACTGAGCATGTTTCAAACTGATTTGCATAATAGTCTTCATGCCAAACATAAATGAAACATGTGAAAGTAGCATTTCTTTATATCAAATCCTTTAACCTTTAGGAACATAGTTGCTACCGAAAAGGATGCACAAATATAGATATTATGAAGATGTAATGTTTATATATGTTTTCATTTGTATATATAATCATATCCATATTGTACACATATCCTAAACTTGTGCAGAAGCCATACTCGGAGTATCCTGTTTATTTCTGAATCAGTATCCATGTCTATGCATGCGACCTAGCTGGTGACTTTGGTCGTCGAATGCCTTGGCCCGTGTAGGTTGACATGAACAAGAACAAAAACAATAACGAAGACTTTGTACCAAAATTTTGCATTTGTTACATGAATCCTTATCTTCCATTAAGCTTTGTTAAGGGTCACCTTCTGACATTGCAAATGATGAGTCCTTTTTACAGCCCCAATCCAAGTTCGTGTTGGTCTAACCCTCGCTCTAGCAACTCAAAGTAGGTGGCTCCTCTTAGTGCATATATTGCTCTCCTTTGGCATGTTCAACTTCAACACAAACGATTTGATTTAGCAGAAGGAATATACTAATAAAATAATTGTTGAAGTTAAATTTATTTTGTCATTTGCTTGAAAACTTTCTATAATGTTAATTTTGGTGCATACATTTTAGTTTCGAGATAACTGCTATCTGACTGCTTCAACTAGACCTTTTCAGGCATCTTCAGGTTCTGCTTCAAGTATTGCAAAAGGTGATGCTGAAGTGAAATCTGAGATATATAGCAACAACATGACTGAAGCAATGGGTGCAGGTATATAACTATGCTTATAATTTTGTCTAGATAGTAGGATATCTTATTTCCTTGATGAGCTTTGGGTAGGGAGTCCAATATTTGGCCTTAAATTATTTCTAAAATGTTCCACATGTATTCCAGTATTGACATACAGGCATGAACTAGGAATGAACTATAATTTTATTCGTCCAGACTTGATTGTTGGTTCTTGTCTACTGGTGCTCCTCTTTTTCACTTCTTAGCCACTTAATTTTTTTTTTTTTCTGGCTGCCTTAGAGAAATTCCTGACTATCTGTTTGATTGCAGACCCCATCTGATGTTGATAAGCTCCGGGACATTGGAGTGAAAACCATTTTCTGCTTGCAACAAGACTCAGATCTCGAGTATCCTATATGATTCCTCATAAGTTGGGTTTCTTTAATATCTGAAGCAACTTCAAGTTTTTTTGCTCAATTAGGACTAGTGGATAATGCGTCATCAATTAAGTTACTGAAACAAAGGTTGGACGACGAAGTGGTCGAGGCCTTTTGTATACGTGAGGGGAGGGGAGGGGAGAGGAGAGAATTGGACAGGAGGGGTTCAAATCCCTTGCCAGGGAGAGTAAGAAACTGGCCTTATTCTAAAAAAATAGTTATCTAGATTAACAAGATGTAGTATGAGTTTGGCATGAAACAAATCAACAATATTGATTTTTATTAATGGATGATCTAAAAAGTCATACAACTACGAATATATATAGAGAGAACGTATCCGGATAGGAGTAGGAGAGGAGATATATATCCATATAGGAGTAGGAGAAGAGATATGTATCCATATAGGAGAAAGAATCTAATCCTAACCATAACTATTCTTAACACCACCTTTCAAACTCATGGTGGGTCAAACAACATGAGTTTGCTCAATAGAAACTGAAATCGCGGTGTGGGGTGTGACTTTGTAAAGAAATCTGCCAGCTGATCAACGAACGTCACATGTGGTAGAGAAATAGTGCCACCCAAATTTTTTTTCAAAAAACAAACAAAATCCTGTAGTAGATCATCTGGTGGTCGGATCTCTTGCCCAATCTGCATCAGAAAATGCTCGAAGCTCCATAGTAGATGTAGAAGACATAAATAATGAGCGCGTAATGGAGCCCTGAAGATATCGGAGAATCCGGAGTAAGGCACTATAATGAGTTGATCGAGGTGCGAAAACGAACTGGCCAATAATACTAACTGCATGAGAAATATTTAGTCTAGTCAAACAGAGATACACAAGTTGACCCACTAGCCGTCTGTAGCGAGTAGAATCTGTAAGATCCTCACCATCTGTGGGACGAAGCTTCACATGAAGCTCTAAAAGACTATCAACTGTGCGACTATCCGATATACCAGCAGACGAAATAATCTCCAAATTATATTTCTGTTGAGAAACTAGTATCCCTCTCTTACCTTGTGCAATCTCGAGTCCAAGAAAATATCGAAGATTGTCAAGGTCTTTCATCTGAAACTGCTGATGAAGGTACCTCTGAGTAGCTGCAATCCCTGTTGAATCATCGTCAGTCAAAATCATGTCATCCACATAAGAGTAAAAGAACTCGTCCATGCGGTGTCGACCGCACAAACAAAGAATAATCTTGAGAACACTACTGAAAACCTGTCTTGCATATAGCACTCCGAAAATACTCAAACCTTGAGACCATAGATAGCACGACGAATGCGACAAACATGTCCCGGCGGAGTAGAAAGTCCTGGAGGAGGCTCCATATAGACAATCTCGGATAAAGAACCGTGGAGAAAGGTATTCTTCACATCCATCTGATAAAGTGGCCATTGACGAGCGGCAACAACAACTAGTAATGTATGAACTGTGGTCATCTGAGCAACGTGTGCAAAGGTCTCATCATAGTCAATCCCATGCTCCTGTGTAAAACCCCGGGCAACAAGGCGAGCTGTGTGTCGCTCAATGGATCCATTAGGTCGATACTTGACCTTGAAGATCCACTTGCAACTAAAAGGCTGGACCCCGTCTGGTAGTGGAACATCCCAAGTTACCTGTCTGCTGAAATGCTCGAAACTCCTCTGCCATGGCCTTCTGCTACTCAGGGTACTGAACAGCCTCTTGATAAGAAGTGGGCTCTCGTGTAGTACGAATAGCAGTAAGAAAAGAATAAAATTGTAGAGAATATGAGGCTAATGTAGCAAAACCAAACTTGTCCGGTGGACCGGAACAATCGGAAGTAAAACGGGCAGAAGGTCGATAAGTACGTTGTGTCTGACGGGGAGGTGGTGGTGGAGGCATAGATGGTGGAGATGATGGTGTAGTAGAGGCTGGTGGAATATGTGGAGGATCCTTGTGAGACAGCGATGAAGGCATCGTAGAAGGAGTTGTACCAGGAGAGGGAGGCAAAGGAACAGGATCAATGGAAACACTTGACGACGGAGTTGGAGGGTAAAAAAAATGGACATCCGGTGGTGGGACAGTAAAATAATGAGAGTCCTCTAGAAATATGACATGACAATATATACGAAGACGACGGGCCAAGGGATCATAACAACGACATCTCTTGTGCTCGGAACTAAAACCGAGTAAGACATACTTGGCTGATCGGGCTGTCAACTTCGTGCGTTCTGTCTCAGGAAGAAGAACAAAACAAGTACACCCAAAATTACGAATCATACTGTAATCAGGAGGACATGAAAAAAGACTCTCATGAGATGTTCGATCAGACAAAATATAAGATGTGATATTGAAAAGATTGACAGAGGTAAGAATAGCCTCTGCCTAGAACGTTTATGGAACAGAAGAAGATAACAAGAGAGTACAGTCTCAAGAATATTACGATGTTTGCGCTCGGCTACCTTATTCTGTTCATGAGTGTAAGGGCAAGACAGCTGAAAAACGGTGTCGTGATATTGCAAGATAGATCTCATGCTAGTGTAGAGATACTCACGAGCACAATCAGAACGAAAAGTTTTAATCCTAGCATTGAATTGAGTATGAATCATAGTAGTAAACGTCCTATAAATGGTAGGAACTAGGAAGATTGAAATGGTGACGTATGAGATAGACCAAGTAACGAGTATAATCATCAATAAAACTAATATAGTAGATAAAACCTGCCATAGATAGGATAGGAGCAGGTCCGCATATGTCAGAATGAACTAATTCAAAAATACTACTAGATTTAGATAAACTCTTAAGAAAAGGTAAGACCGTAAGACTATGTGTTTTGCCAACTTACAACCCGTACATGTGGATAGAGAAGAGAAAGAACCACGTCCAAGAGCTCAACCATGGAATAAAGTCTTTAGTTGAGGCTTTGAAATATGACCTAAGCGTCTGTGCCACAAGTCGGCAACATGTGTGACGATGACAACATGACTAGAACTCAAATGTTGAGTTGATGGAAGATAAAGAAACTCTAAGTGGTACAACTCCCTTTCTATGAGCACGACCAATCGCCTGGCCCGTACGAGGATCTTTTACAGAACATATGAGGGAATCAAAAGAAACAATAAACCCACTCTCACACAGGCTACTGACTGATATGAGGTGTAAAGTAAGATAGGAAACATGTAAGACAAAAGGAAGACTCAAAGTGTCTAAAATAATGGAGCCAGATGAGTGATGACCAACTGAGAACCATCAGCTGTGTGTAAAGAGGAAAAGTAAGATGGTAAAGATGTAATACTAGATTAAAAACTAAGGTTAGAAGTCATATGATGAGAAGCACCAGAGTCTAATATCCAAGAAGTAGACGTACCGGTAGAGGCAGATACAGAGGAGCTAACAAGAGCTGGACCTGGAGCTCTAACTGAGTAAGACGGTGTTGAATATCCGCTGATGTCTGTGTACTATCAACAATATGAGCCTGTGGTACCGGAGAGCGAGTCGAGGAGTAACCCTTTGTCTTTATCCTCTTGAAGAATTGAATCTTTAAATGTGGATGAAGCAGAAAACAATTGCCCATTGAGTGTCCAGACTTCTTGCAGTGAGAATAAATCATAGTAGACCGCTGACGAGTATAGCAGGTGGTAGCATAATGACCAAGCTTTCCGCAATAAGTACATAGAGGACGCCTTTTTTTGAATTTTTATTTGGTCTAGACTTTCAGAAAGAAAAGAATATATATATATATATATATATATATATATATATATCACAGAAGAAAGTCAATTTCCAAACTTTCCAAAACCTGTTGGGTCCACGTTAATAATCCTCACCCACAAGTTGCCAGCTTGAGATCCAATCATAAGAGGACCCCTGAGTTTTGTTTGTGAGTTCCAATCCTTTGAGGGAGCCTTTGCATTTGCTTTTGCTAAACGAGCAAAGCTTATTGCTTTTGCTTTGGCATCAAACCTTGAGTGGAAACTTGCTTGCTTTGATGAAAGCTTGCTTCTGCTTAAAGACTCCAAGAGATGAAAGCTTTGAGTTTAATATAAACCACATGCTTTTGATCGAGGACTCCGAGAGATGAACTTGGCTCACGTTTGCCAGGTTGCCGGAGTAGCCGCTGATGAGAGCTCCACGATGGCAGCGCTTTGAAGAAAAAAACGAAGACTACCAATATTGATTATGGAAGAGACTTCGAATATCCCTAGAATTAAAATAAAATCTGAAGCTCTGATACCATGAAACAAATCAACAATATTGATTTTTATTAATGGATGATCTAAAAAGTCATACAACTACGAATATATATAGAGAGAATGTATCCGTATCCGGATAGAAGTAGGAAAGGAGATATGTATCCATATAGGAGAAGAAATCTAATCCTAACCCTAACTATTCTTAACATTCTAGAATATATTATTTTTTCTATTATTCAGAGCTACAGAACATAAATTGTCACGAGATAATGGTTTCACCCAATCATAAGCTGGAATTTATTAGTCCTAGAAAAGAATGTAAAGATAAAAGTAACACTTTTAGTTTACACTTAATGTCCATATATTCATTTGCAAGGGACCCATAAGTTTAGCAAAGAAAAGGTCTAATAATCCGTTGACTAGCCAACAACATGGTACTCCTTGTTATTACAAAACACCTCTTTATTTCTTCCTTAATGATATCTTAAAGAAGGATTCTTCTATGGTCATTAGCTTACAAGCATGAACAGTTCTTTTAATAACTTGAGTCCACTAGTTGTGAAAACTCAATGTCTAGTCCCACATCGAATATGGAAACAAGAGTTCAATTGATTTATGTTGGAGTGCTTGGGCCTCATTTGTACACCAGGCTTAACAATTTTGGCAAGTTGGGTCAAGTGATGTTGCACATGTGTGCCAATGCACGGGTTACGTCCTGGCGGTTCCGTGGGCCGTGACGTGACAAATGTATGAGAGCTACCTAGTGGATTTGTGTTCCATTGAGGTGAGACTGCCATTTGCACATGGTTGCGACAAGTAAGTTGTCTCTGAGTGGGAGAGATTGTGAAACCCTGATGTTTTAATCACACGTTAGATATGGGATGATAGTTTGATTTATGTTGGAGTGCTTGGGTCTCATGCGTAGATCCGGGTTCACTATTTTGGCAACTTGGGAAAACAATATGCATATGTGGTCCATGCACGGATTACTTCCTGGCCGGCCCGTGGGCTGAGGTGTGATGGGAGTACCCACCATGTATGAGGTAAGGCTGGGACTCCCTTAACAACAGTTCATATCTGAAGTCTAGTGTATGAGGTTATGCCTTTAGTTCAGCTATATTGGAGAGGCAAGTTTCATTAATTCCATAGGATACCCTATAGTGGAAATTTTCTTATAAGATAACTATAAAGACAGCCATGCATATGGATTATAATTCTATAGGCGATTAAGAAGGGTGCACAAAAAAATGAGCTTAGATAAGATAGAATGTTGAGATGGATGAGTGGAAAAAATTGAAAGATAAGAAATGAGCATATTCTTGAAAGTTAGGTGATGCCATTCAAGGATTAGATGAGAGAAAATTGTACGAGGTATTTAGACATGCACAACATAGACCAATAGATGTTAGGAGGATTGATAGGATCTTGGTCAAGGGAGCCCATTACAACTAGCAGCAGATCTAAATGAACTTGGATTGAGACTGAAAATGGATTTGGTGTTTGCTAACCTTAGAGAGGACATGGACTTAATAGCGCAGGATGGAAGAAAATGATTCATGTAGCTGACCCCAAAATTTGGGATGATAGCTTTATTGCTGTTTTGTTGTTATTGTTTACTATAAAACGTATGAGATGAAACCAAAAGGTTGTCCATCAACCAAGAAAGCAGGAAATTTAGGAGACTGGTTTTATAATTAGACCAAGGCAAACTAGTATCCTGAGAACTACTCTAGGAACCGGACTGAGACCAAGTGTGTGGATTGTGTTACCCAGACTGAATACACGATATGATCCAAGGAAGCTGTCACTTTGACTTGCTGGTTTTGACTTAGAACTTATTTTCCTCTGTTCATCCATGACTCTCTCATTTCTTTGGGATTTCTCCTGACCACCACTGTTAGGCGAAGCTCTGCCAAGTGTTCTGGATGTTCGAATTGCTAATTGCTAGTGTCTTTTGTGGTGTAGCTTCCAAATCCATTTCAACACCTGTGTACATGTAAATGCATTATCTTCAATATTAGTGGTCAGATAAATGTATCGAGGAAAAGATTTAGAGTGGAACTTGCAGGTTCTTTCATGTAGAGTTCTCACGGGTTTCTAGTGCTCCCTTATATCATGTTGATAATGATATGGCACTCTTGTTATCAATTGAAACTATTACTTTCCTTCACTAATACATCTAGATATTTTGGGGTTGATATTGGAGCCATTATAGAGTATGCCAAGAAGTGCGGGGATATTGAGCATTGTCGTGCCGAAATCAGGTGCTTGTGATGATCTTAAAGGGCATGATTTGATCTATCATCTTATTATAAAGTTGCCATCATTTTACTGTTATGAACTTAATACGCAGACACTTGAAAAATAAGTTTCAACCTTTTGGCTTCTGACTTATCAAAATTTAAAGATATCTACTTGATTAATTATTATCTAAATCTAACACATTATGATATGAGAATTTTGTTTTCAAACTTGAAGAGCTTGGGACAATTTTGTCGATACAAATAGATGAACTTTCTCTTTTCATGAGATCGCTTCTAATTAAAACTCTGTATTATTTTCTTATGTACTGGTGTTATTGGAAATGATGGACTTGCTAGACACTTATCTATTACCCAAACTGAAAGGCTTATATCTTTCTGCTACTAGACAGTAGTATCATGTTAGACACTTGTACTTAGTTCTGCAACTCTTCTCTTTGCTAACTTAAATGCATATATAACTACTCAAGTTTAACATTTTGGTTGCAAAAAACGGAAGAAGGGGCTAGTCTTTGGCCACAATCTTATGTGAGCTATCTATGTGGTAAGACCATTATCATTTTTTTTTGAAAAGATGCTAAGACCATTATCGTTAAATTTACTGCTGAGACAACTCATGAAGCTTCTAGTTGGTTTTAAGTTCTCAGCCACCAGATAAAGTGTAAAGCTTGGTTTGGCCCTTGCCACTTGCCTAGTGGGTATTTGGTCATCCACTTGACTGATTAATGTGCTAGGAGTTTGTGCAGTGTACTATGCTGACCATTCTAATTATATCATAGGTGTGAAGGGAGAGGGAAGATGGTAATCTGAAGGAATAGGTGGAAGAAGAGAAGAAAAAGAATACAAATAATCAGTACCTCAACACAAATTTATATTGTGGGTTATTTAAATTTTATGGATCAGTCCATTCTATATTTGTTAGTGAACTTCAAGGTCAATGTTCATATTGGCTCAAAATAATCTAAAGATTATGGAAGAAGAGAAATGTGAGACAAAAAGAACAGTGCATTTGTAATTTCTTATTGTGACTTGTCTGAGTTTTTATGCTGAAGTACTTCTTAAATTTATTCTGGAAAGCCTCAACGTCATGTTTACAAGTTGCATAAAAATTAAGGTTTTGTGGGTCAGTGTTTGCACAAAAGGTTACTGTAAGTCTCATACATATGGCTCAAAAACATGAAAATTTATGAACATATCCTCGAAATATTTTTAGTTTAAGTATGCATCACAAATTCCTAGGTTATACGATTTGATAAGTGACATCTCATCACGCATCAAAAAGTGTGAGAGGAGTATGCTTCAGTGTTAATTGCTCGGAAAAGGATTCAAAACTAGGCTAATAATTATTTCTCATTACTTGTAATAAGGAATTTAAAACCAGGCCGATTATCTGTAGTCTAGGCAGTAACAGAGCATGTTGTGACAATAATTATTTGTTCTGAAACACTTACCTTCAGGGTCCAGGTTACTGGTGGATATGATGACTTCACTAATAACTTGTAACTAGTGATGATGGGTAGTGTAGTTGAGATGGGTTATATGACGATGTTAGGTACAGGGAGAACTTTTCATCATTTTACTGCCATTGTTTTATTTGATCGTGGCTACATTTTGTTGTAGTTGCTTTAAACACGGAAATGAATTGTGATAACACAGGACACTGATGATGCATTTAAGATCTGATATCACTAAAATACAGACTATCATGCTGCTTCTAATATTTTATGTCCACTAAAATACATTAATGCTTTGTCATCTTCAGTCTCATCTATTTACTAACGTGTTCTTACTCCTGTTGTTCGAAATAAAAGTATCTATTTTCCCTATAAACTTTTTATTCATGTGAGATGAAGCAGAGATTTCGATGCATTTGATCTGAGGATGAGACTTCCAATGGTGGTTAGCCATTTACACAAGGCTGTTAACAAAAATGGGGGTGTGACTTACGTGCATTGTACTGCAGGGCTTGGAAGAGCTCCTGCTACAGCGGTAAGAATACTGTTCCCGTAATGAAGAATTCGTTTTCATGTTATCAGCTAACCAATATTCTTGAAAATCTTCCTGTGATTCTTTCCTTTCAACTTATTATCATCTGATGTTTTGTGAGATTTTTCTTTTCTTGTTATTTTAAATTATTTGCTTATTGCTACTACGAAAGTAGAAATCCTCTTGCCATGAAACGGAAAGTTTCATCTTCATTTCCAAGATTGTATTACTCCATTCTTCCAATTTTTTCACCAAGATGCATTAGGATGTATGGTACTTCCTCTATATAGAGTTTGAAAACAGAAGATGTTAAGATGTGTCTGAATTTGGCTTAAACGAAAATAAATCTTGAAACAAGAAAAAGCAGCGTATGTTGCTCAGGTTCTGTTTATGGTTTCTCATGTCCACTACAAAGTAATACCACACTTGAACATTTCTTTACATGGTCTTTGATGACTGTGCTATATTAAAAACTTATATGATATCGGATATCCTAAGTCTTACAGTTGGCAGCTGGCTTATTGTGGACAAGAATATACTGCACTTTTAGTATCTTCAGATGGCATCAGACTAATATTATCCAGGAAATGACTGATTGGTGAAATTAGTAATATATGTACCACACAGCTGAGTGTTGCATGAGTTAGAACTAAAGATAGAGAAGAATTGGTAACTAGATCATGAATCTTATGCACCTCTATACAAGTAGGCTTGGAAATTGAAAAGTTAGGTTTCTTGAACAGAGATCAAGAATCCTTTTAGATGACCTTAACCATATCCACAATTATCAGCAGAATAGTTTGACACGGCTTCCATCATATTGCATTCCCAATTTTCTTTCCGGGCAATTATTGGATACTCCGTAGTCGCCAATTTCGTTTTCATATAAATTCCTTTGTAGATTTTCTATGGATCATTTTCTCTCATCCATCCATTTTATTTACTTAGGTAGGTAAAAATGTGGGTTATTCACTATTAATGCGTCAAAAAGTTATACCGTCGTTATGACAAAACTAGTTGTTGCGGACACATACTTTTTTCCTTTTCTGAAAATCAATGGAGAAGGCAGAAAATGGGTGCCAGAATAAATGTGATCTGGAAAATTCATTATAGAGTCCATAGTTGTCATTCTACTGACAAATTCAACTTCAATCGTATAAGCCGTATCTGCTACACTGATTTATCTCCTAAATGGATTCCTCATCATCGTACCTGATATAGGACCCCTAAGTTCCATCTGCTTAAAATTTTGCGTTCATTCACCATAGCATTTGTTTGTTCTGATCAGTTATATAGATAGCCAAGTTTAATGAGAACTTGTCCTGAAGTTCTCAGTAAATTTTCTCATGTAGTTGATTAATCAAGTTTTCGTTATTTTATGATAAACTAATGGGGTGTCTCCTATTTTAGTTCTGGGTTCTTTTTTGTTTTGTTTTGTTATGTTCCATATTATTATGGTCTGTTGACTTTTTCTTGTTAATTATTTTGTGTGTCTATAGTTCCTTTCAAATTGTAGCAGATCATTAACATGCTGAATTGTTCTACAAATTACAGTTGGCATACATGTTCTGGATTCAAGGTTACAGTCTTGGTGAAGCTCACAAGTTACTTCAGGTACATGGTCATAATTTGAGATAAAGGCCTTGTTGTTTTAAGTTTTAACGTACGATATAATCTTGGAAATCTATCTAAGAAAAAGGACTGGTTCCTAAGGATCCTGTTTAGATATTTGCTAGGGAATCTATTTAGCACATAGTCCATAAACTGCATTTTGATCATGAACTTTGTTGATCGTCCATTGAGGTGATCGATAATGAATTTGTAAGGGGAATAACACATTACCTTGTGATGCGGTGCGATCCAGGAATACTGCTCAATTAACATATTCACTAAATCATCCGATGAAAATAGGTGGCCTCACCACACTGTCAGGTAGCAATGGGATTACACCGACGCTAATATATATATATATATATATATATATATATATATATATATATATATATATATACACACACACAAAAGACATGCCGCGGAGCCCCGCCAAAGCCACCCCCCCCAATCGCGCGTCGGACTCGATCTGACGGTAGAGGGGGTAGCGGGGCTCCAGAACAGGGCCCCCGATTCGCTCCCATATATATATATATAACACTGAGGACATCTTCTAAAAGAAAACTACATATTCATGCCCTTCATAAGATTACATCCAAGAAATCAGTATCAAACCTAAACAACTAAAGATAAAGATAAAACATATCAAACTAACTAATTCTAATCTAAAATAACTACTGTATAAAGATAAATCCTATGTGAATCTAGTTTTAAATAAAATAGTATCCTAAAAACAAGACAACCTTTTCAATGTACATCGCCTTTGCTTCTCACGTAATTGAGACAATTCAAAAGGCTAAGAACAGTAATCTCTGGTAAGCCGATTATTGCTCCATTTAGAGGCGCCAATTCATCTAGTGCTGCTACCCCAGTTCTATATTCTACAATGGTGTTTGCTTCTTGGACCGACACTAGATTCTAGTGCAACTCAAACTAGTTATCTATAGATTAAGAAAACCTATATTTATACTCCTAAAGGAACAATATTCAGTTTTTACGTCTATACTCTTTATTTGTTAATCAAGCGACTGAGTCCTTAATGTGAATTTCTCATATTTGTTATTCTGGTGTAGTGAGTTGTCTTTATCTCATGTAATGCCCATGCTTGTTCTAATTATATAATAATTGAAAGAATAGTGTTACAAGTTTCTTTTCTTTTTCTTGAAAGAGGGTATTGTTTCTTCATGTTTATCTATTGGCCGAACTTTCTTGTAGAGCAAACGTCCGTGCTTTCCGAACCTTGAAGCCATAAAGAATGCAACTGTGGATATTGTGAGTTCCAACAATTTTTGTACTAGTAGTCAAGCTTTTGTCCTGTTATTATTAATTGTTTTTTGGACGTATATTGCATCCTGTCTAATATCTTTTGCTAGTACTCTTGATTTACCTGTGGAGTAGGATTTACCTGTACAGTATTGTCTAACAATGATTGACACTGTCTCCATCTTTCGTGTGTGTGCAATACTTCCTCTCTTGTTTTTACTTTTACACCTATAATCGGTAACCTTTTTTTTACTGTGAATAAATCACTAATTGCTGAAGTCAAATCATTTAGCTCGATGTTATTCAGGATGTTGATTCAGATGAATGTTCTGGTGAGATTTTTATTTTCCTGTGAAGTCAACTTTTATATGTGATGATTGCTTAGAACATGTAACTTCTATTTCAAATAAATTTGCTTGATTCAGAAAGAAGTCCTCAGATATAATGTTTCTTCATATGGTTTCTTATGTGGCTCTTGCATTTTGAGTTTGACTTAGATGAGGGCCGTAGAGATTCAAATCATAACAAGAGAAATTTAGTTCAGAAGGTGGAAGAAGTGAACAAGAGATTTGAGGGGAATAGTAGGATTATTTTTTAATATAAATTTGAGCAAATAATATTATATACATAACTGGACAACCTACTGCTGATTGATTTTGAAGGCATATGCGGGCTTACACCTAAACGCAGCAGGCCCCACGAATGAGCCAGTCAATGAACTGCAAACTCGATGAGAGGGTCAGTTGACCCTTCAACCCACCCCGACATAAGGGAAAAGAAGATTTGCCCCTTACCACTAGAGAGTCCTACAACCTGAGGCTTCCAGCAATTTCGTAATCACGTCATCTTCTTGTCAGACCTTTGTTAAGAATTCACCAGTAACCATTGAACATTAATTTCCTCTTTTCAGTTGAACTGCCCTTCTTCCCAACTAACTGAGAGATTACCTTAATTCTTTCTCAACTATTGGTGCATCTGAATTAAATCATGGGGACAGGCACTTTAAGTTATGTTAGAGTTATTTTATTTTGTTATTTATCATATGAGGGTATAATAGTAATTGTGGGTGTATTGCATATCAATATAAATAGACATGAGATGCAACCTAGGGTTTCAGACACTTGCAATCTCCTTTTTCATATTCTCTCTTCTCCTACTTTTTTTTTTCTTCTCCTCTCCATCTTCAAACTTCACTTGGTATCAGAGCATATATTTGAAAGTACTGTACATCCCATTCTCTCCATTTGAATTTTTTTCAGCTGTTTTTCGTCTACTTTTTATGATTCGCCGTTCTTCGTTCGTTGTTCGTTGTTCGTCGTTCGTGGTCATTCGTGGTTCGTTTATGAGATATAGGGTTTCTACAGATCTCCGTTGGTTGTTTGTCGTCGATTGAGGTTCATTGTGAGATCTAGGATTTCAAAGATCTCGTCTTTCTGTTGCATCTGCAAGTATGGTGGGGACCGAATCTTCTGGCGAGATTAATAGTGGTGGTGGTAGCGGACGTGGTTCTCCTTTTACTGTTATTCATAAAGATGAATTGGGAAAGTCGATTACAGCGGTGAAACTCAATGGTGCGAACTACCTTGCCTGGTCCAAGTCTATCAAAGTGGTGTTAAGGGCGAAGAAGAAAAAGTTTTTGACAGAAGAACCCCCGTCTGAAATTTTCGCTGAGTATGAAGATTGGATGAGTGCAGATGCATACGTTATGTCGTGGTTGTGGCATAGTATGGAGCTGCATATCGCTGCTAATATTCAGTGGTGGGAATCAAGCAAACAGATTTGGGCATCTCTGGAAGAATCATATTCGCAGAAGCGAAACGTTGTCCGTATCTATGAGTTGTACGAGTTATTGTTTAATATAAAATAAAATGGGAAGCCTGTGAATGAATATCTGGCTTCAAAGAAGGCTTTGTGGGAGGAACTGTTTCAATATCATTATGTTACTACTGATTTGAAGGAAGCTCAGAGACGGAAGGAAGAGTTTCATGTTTCATTTATCCTAGCCGGCTTGGATCCTGCGCTCGAACCTTATAAAGCTCAAATACTTGCTGGAGAGCAGTTACCTACGGTGGCAGATACTTTCTCCCGTCTCAATCGTTCATTTCTGGGACAGTTTTGTGGTGCCGAGTACTGACTCTTCTGTCCTAGTTTCTAGTGCTGTTGGTCGTGGTGGTGGACGTGACGGTAGAGATGGTGGTCGTAGTTTGGTCGAGGATGAGGCCATGGTGGTGGTGGCCACGGTGGTGGTGGTGGTGGCCGTGGTCAACCACAGAAGTGTAACTATTGTGGAATGTTCGGTCAGTGTAGTCAAAGGCACGCCTCAGGCGCGCCTTGCTCCTAGGCGCAGGGGCAGCGCCTCAGGGCACTCCGGGCAGGGCGCAATTCTTAAGGCGCACCTAAGACGCACCTTTTTCGAGCGCCTTGGAATAGCTAAGGCGCGCCTAGGTGCGTCTTGAAAATCTTGTGAAAAAAATAACTATGTTTAGACTTTTTTTAACTGTTGTACTGTTTTTAGACTATTTTTTGAACTGATGTACTTTTTTTTACTGTTTTCTCTCACTCAATTCAAAGTGATTGCAACCTAGACATGGGGAAATTTGAAGCACACATGTTTATCAATGTAGAAATCCGATGTGAATATATATATAAATAATTTGTGCGCCTTGCGTCGCTCGGGCGCGCGCCTTAAGTGCGCCTTGCGCCTCGGGCGATTTGGACCATTTGCGCCTCGAGTGCGCCTTGCGCCTTTGACTACCTTGTGTTCGGTCATGTGGAAGACTATTGTTGGTACAAGTGGGGCAAACCAGAATATACACATCAAGTACATGATGAAAATATGCAGT
Organism: Iris macrosiphon; assembly: GCA_036927795.1. NCBI lineage: Eukaryota > Viridiplantae > Streptophyta > Magnoliopsida > Asparagales > Iridaceae > Iris > Iris macrosiphon. The sequence continues at coordinate 15,371,158 of JAYESA010000011.1, read as the reverse complement.
CCCATGTCACCAACGCGCTTGCTAGTACCACCTTCCAACCTATTGCAACCATGGCACATATAGGTAATCCTGCTTTTGTGGCAACCCAGTCATCATCCACCTCTTGGGTCATCGATTCAGGAGCAAGCTATCACATATCTGGTATAACATCTCTTTTTCATAATCGTAGTTCCATGAAACATAATATTATCTTGGCTGATGGGTCTACTCGTCCTGTGCTTGGAAAATGTGTCATTCACCCTACTCAATCACTATCATTATTTAATTCATTATATGTGCCTAATTTTTTTATTTAATTTGTTATTTGTGAGCCAGTTAACCAAATCTCTTCAATGTTCTGTGACATTTTTTTCCAATTCGTGTGTTTTTCAGGACCTCGGGACGAAGAAGATGATTGGTTCGGAACATGAAAAAGACTGTACTACTTTGATCTACCTGGAAAGGCCTTCACTTCTGTTTCTACTTCTCCATTGCAGTGGCATTATCGTTTGGGACATTCGTCTTTGGCTAAGTTGCGTCAAGTTGTTCCTAGTTTGAGTCATGTTTTTAGTCTTCAATGTGAGGCTTGTCAGTTAGACAAGCATCACCGTAGTTCATTCCCTCGTCGTAGTGATAGTCGTCAATTATAGTTTTTTGATCTTGTTCATTCTGTTATTTGGGGTCCGTCTAGAGTCAAAAGTCCGAAAGGATTTCAGTATTTTGTTATTTTTATTGATGATTATTCCAGAATGACTTGGTGTTATTTAATGAAAGAAATATCTGAGTTTTCAAATGTGTTATCTGTCTTTTATAATGAAGTCTATGTTCAGTTTGATAAACGTATCAAAATTCTGCGTTCTGATAATGCTTTGGAGTATACTCAATCTTCTGTGAACAGTTTCTGTGTTGATCGTGGTATGATTCATCAAACCAGTTGTGTCCACACCTCTTAACAAAATGGTATAGCCGAACACAAATATCGACACATTTTAGATGTGGCCGGAACTCTCATGTTCAATATGCATGTCCCTAAACAGTATTGGGCATATGTCGTTCTTACTACATGTTATCTAATTAATCGCATGCCATCATCTGTATTAAATATCAAAGTTCCATTTACCATATTACATACAGATGTCGCACATTTTTTCTTACCTTTTCGAGTGTTTGGGTGTGTCGCTTGTATTCATAACTTGGAACCTATTCGAGATAAGTTGGCTCATAGATCTCTGAAGTGTGTCTTTCTTAGTTATCCCCGTACTCAAAAGGGTTATCGTTGTTACAGTCCACAGTCACGCGAATATTATGTCAGTGCGGATGTTACATTCTTTGAGTCTATCCCTTTCTTTCCTCCAGGAGACCGTTGTATTCCTTTTCCAACAGATTTGATATCTTTCATACCACTTTCGATCATTCCTGAATCAATTTCTGTCTTCATTTCCCATTTACAGGTTTATCAGAGATCCATTGACAGGCCAGTGGTTCTGCAGAATTTAGCCCTCAACCATTCAGCTTCCGTGCCTGAGGTTTCTGCTTCCATCACCACAGATCCAGATGATCTTTCTATTGCTCTCAGAAAAAGAACTTTGTATCACAAAGAATAAGTATCCCATTTCTAACTATGTTTCATTACACCGTGCTTCATCATCTTTTCATGCATTTGCTGTTTCATTGTCTTCTATTTCCATTCTCAAAACTTACAAGCAGGCTATGTCATCTTCTGGTTGGAAAAGTGCAATGGATGAGGAGATGTATGCTTTACATCAAAATCAGACTTGGGAGCTTACATCACTTCCTGTTGGAAAGCAGACAGTGGGTTGTATATGGGTGTACACTGTTAAGTATCATCCCGATGGTTCTGTTGAGCGCCTCAAGGCACAGTTAGTTGCCAAAGGATATACTCAGACATATTGTGTGGATTATATGGAGACTTTCTCTCCAGTGGCTCGGCTGAATTACTTCTGAGGCGGTTAATCACCAATGGCCTATATATCAGCTGGACATAAAGAATGCTTTCTTGCATGGTGACTTACAGGAGGAGGCTTATATGGATCAACCACTTGGATATGTTGTAGCAGGAAATAAAAAACTCGTATGCCGATTGAAAAAAGTATTATATGGACTGAAACAACCATCTCGTGCTTGGTTTGACAAGTTTAGTTCATTTCTCATTCAGTATGGCTTTCGGCGCACCACATCAGATCATTCAGTATTTTGCCATTCTTCCTCAGCAGGTATTATCGTGTTGATTGTTTATATTGATGATATCATTATATCTGGGAGTGATCATGCTGGGATTGTGGGCTTGAAGGCTTACCTTAGTCGACAGTTTCATACCAAGGATTTGGGCCTTCTTCGATATTTTCTTGGAATCGGGGTTGCTCGATCTAAGAAGGGTGTGTATTTGTCACAACCCAAGTATGTTCTAGACTTGCTCTCCGAGATTGGGATGTTGGAGTGTCGGCCAGTTGAGACTCCTATGGATTATCATGACAAGCTTGATGCTGACAGGGGAGAGTTATTTGAGGATGTTGGATATTATAGACATTTGGTTGGTAAACTTATAGATCTTACTATTACTCGACCAGACATCACATATGCAGTTGGAGTAGTTAGTTTATGCATGCCCCCCAGCAACCACATTGGGAGGCTATCTCTCGCATTCTTCGATACTTGAAGGGTGCACCTGGAAAGGATTTGTTGTACAAACCTTCCCAGTTGCTTACGGTGACGGAGTTCAGTGATGCTGATTGGACAGACAGTCGCAGTGATATGAGGTCTACTTCTGGCTATTGTACATTTGTGGGTGGCAATCTTGTCACGTGGGGTAGTAAGAAGCAGAATGTTGTGGCTCGTTCTAGTGCAGGAGCCTGCGATGGCTCATACAGCTTCTGAGATGATGTAGGTGCAGTCTCTTCTTCATGAAATGGGAATTATAATTCCTATTCCGATGGAGATGTATTGTGATAATCAGTCGGCAATGTTTATCGCAAGTAATCATGTGTTTCATGAGCGCACGAAGCATATCGAGGTGGATTGTCATTTTTTTCGTGATTTGTTGCTGAAGAAACAAATTGTTACTCCTTATGTTCGGTCAGAGGATCAATTAGGTGATATCCTCACCAAACCACTTGCTCGTCGTCCATTTTCTGATTTATGTAGCAAGCTGGGCATATCTGATCTATATGCTCCTGCTTGAGGGAGGGTGTTAGAGTTATTTTATTTTGTTATTTATCATATGAGGGTATAATAGTAATTGTGGGTGTATTGCATATCAATATAAATAGACATGAGATGCAACATAGGATTTGAGGCACTTGCAATCTCCTTTATCATATTCTCTCTTCTCCTACTTTTTTTTCCTTCTCCTCTCCATCTTCAAACTTCACTAGTTATATATTTTGGAGAGCAGCGTTACCAAATATTTCTTCTCTTCGTGAAGATTCCTCCTAGAAGGATGGTATGCTCATCCTTAGGGTATCAGCAGTTATAAGAGAGGAGTAACCTTAAGAAAGGAGATCCCAAAAGTTGATGCTTTTGTTCGTAGTAGTAGGGGCAATTTTCCTACAACTGATGATGGCATGGAGAGGTGGTGTCTCTAGATAATTATTTGCCGAAGTTATGAACTATCTTTCCAAGGTGAACTAAAGAACCATCACAGGGTGGTTTATCTCTGATAACCTTCGTATCTACAATTCATATAGAGATACAGAGGAGAGGGAAGGGAAATAAGACTGATGCCCTATTTAGCAAGTACTATCAGAACCAAGGAAAACAATTATAATAATAATAGTGATAATAATAATAACTACTAAATTTGGTTCAGCAAACCGTAAATTGATTTTATTGTGCACCTATGTTGGACAAGTTTTATACTTATCAGTTCTCACTTTGAAGAATGAAAAGAAATCTGAATATTCCAGTATGCTTTTCTTGGCAGAGAAAAAAATGCGTAGATATATCTGTCATAGAACACAAAGGTTAACTAATGGAATTTTAGAGGTAGGGCCCCTAATCAAGGGCAGAGTTAGGAGGCTGCTCCCGCCCCCACGGTAAATTAGAGGTTAATTGACGTCTTAATTATATTTGAATGAACTATGCATTTTTTTCCCATAACTTGGAAGGTTTAGATATCAACCCATCCTTCTGGCTTCTATACATGATTCAACAAGACATTTTGTTTTGAAGTGAAACTGCTTTCTACTTCAACCGCACCATGTGTAACTCAAACCTACTGATCTTGTTTACAGCTCACAGGCCTATCAAAAACTCGGATCAAATTGATGTGGGGAGGTGAAAACTGCTCATCAGTAGAAGTCTCAGGACTCGACATTGGATGGGGGCAGGTGAACTGAAATTGCTTCTGTCGACTTTCCTTCTGTTGAGATGCTGTCCAAATATGAATATGGCCAAATATGCCTTTTTCATGTGCGAGCATATTAACAAATTCTCATTCCTTGTGGTTTCATCAGTGTTTTATATTTATTCTAGCACCAATGTAAAAGATTTTTTTAGCAACTGTCTCCTTGATATCTGAAATACCACCTCGCATAAGTAGAAGTAAATTGGTTGGTTGACAAAATATTGTATCGTCAAATTGTGATTTGATCTTGAACTTGGCATTTCTCCATATATGGTGTTTTCATCGTTACATACGTGACACCTATGAAGTTTTATAGGAGAGGAACCAATTGACTACTATATCAGCTGGACAGACCAGTTGACTTTGTCATTCAGCTAATACCTGTACAACTCTGTACTATCAGCTGCTCTTTGGAACCCAGTCGATAAGTCAAATGATTTCAAGAGGGGGAAAACAAAATGGGGAAGTCATTAAAATCTTCCCTTCACATATATCACCACCTACATTGCATAAGTAAATGGAAAACATCCTAGTGTTGGAACTAAATGTATTATATTAGCTATCATATTTATTTATTTATTCTTTTGATATGTCCTTTTCTACGGGTTAGGAACTTCCTAAGGGGGGATTCGAACCATGCACATGCACATCTCTACGGGAACCCCCTATCGTAACCAACATGCCACGACCCCACGGACTTAGCTATCATATTGGTTGTTTAGTTTGTCAAGATTTTCTTTTTGTATGCAGTTTACTCCCTTTGCGAGCCAAATCTCCCACCCCTACCCCAACGACCAGCACTAGCAAAAATAATAATAATAATAACAACAACAAAGTTTTTGTCCCAACATTTTTGGGAATCGCTTTCTTCCATTCAGCTCTGTTGAGGGTTGTCCTCATTAACATTAAAAATAATAATAATATAATAGTACTACTGCTGTTGCTCCTGCTAGTGCTCCTGCTACTACTACTATTAAGAACAATAAATGATTCAATTCCATGCATACATTTTCTGCACATAGAACACATGGGAAAGTAATACTTCGTTTTGCTTTGGAATATAAGATCCTAAATTTCACATTTCTTTTCAATGCTATTTTTCTCATCATGATGCATTCCGATTCTTCGTAGAGAATTCCTTTGAGATTTGATGAGGAGCAAGGATCATGGATTCTCGAGCGAGACTTGCCTGTAAGTAAGATGATGTTATATTTGTGAAATTTTTAGACTTAAAATAAAATTGGAGTCGGCTTTGCTTATTATACTTTTTGGAGTTTCTGTGAGACCATCTGTTGCCATAAGCAAGAATTTAGAAAGATGGCTGACTAGAGAGAGAATCCAAATCTCCTGAATGATATTGAAGCTAGATTACCACACAAGATTCCTTGGATATCTGTCAGTACCAGATCTCAGTGCTGAAGTGATCACAAAAGTGAGGGAACAAGGGATGCATGCAACTTTTTCTTGTTAGAGTAGAGATACTCAACACAATGGTCTCCATTGAATAGAGTGAGTACGTATTTATAGGGCAGGGTTGGCCACTTAGCCTCCCACTTAGTTCCTAGGCAATGTGGGACTAAACTCTAAAGTAGGAGGGCAAAAGGATGCTAGGATCAGACATACAAGAATGACAACTCTAACTAATCTAACTTTTCAAAATCCAATGCCTGCCATAATACATTCTTTTCTTATGGGTGCTGTTATTGTTCTTTCCATGTGTCAAATAAATGCTCTTGCTCGAAGTAGTCCACAGAGCAACTTCAATTGGTGAGAATGAAGCTGCCCTGCTCTCAAAAAGGGAAGATATAATAAAATTGCTACCTGGAAGAACTGAATAAGCAAAGGAAACATATCCCATAGCATTAGAGAATACAAGATGAGGATATCATAGACCAGAGACATGAGTTCCGATGATATCCAATATGCCTAGCGGAGACACAACAATCACTAGTTAACAGGTCAGGGTAGTCTGAATCGATTCGGGAGAGATGCTCGATTTAATGCAACCTTCTCAAATCATCAGCAGTCTCAATCCTCCATTTCATGATGGTAATGAACGTAAACTGAACTGAACCAATCTAGAATAGACATATTTTGTTCGTAGGATAAATGAGGAAGATGTTAGATATCTGATTGTCTTATACAGTCACCATTTATCTTGAACTTTAACACCATACAGTCCTTGATAGGATCGAAACCCGAACTCAAAAGTCTTCTAAACGTTGGTGAATACTGATTTTATGGAAGCTTATTAACTTCTACCCAATAAACTTCATTTGAGGACACCAGATTGTGTTCCTCATACAGATTGTTATTTGTCCCTTGTTTAGTGTAGGTTAAAAAAAAGCAATAAAACAGAGTATGGACAATGACACAAATCAGCAGTTCCTTTGTAGTTCATTAGCAGTTTTACATGAATTGCTTGGCTATTTATGGAGTAGTAAGTACTTCTGTAGAAGTACATGTCAATGCTTCGTTGCTAAACTGTGTAGCCCTGATTACTGCTCTTCGAGTAATGCCAAAGTGAATAAGCAGCAGTGGTAATGTCAGTGTTGTTGATTTCTTGTTTTCATACTTTTGCATAACCATAATTCTCAGATGGTGTGAATACAGTTGCAACTTGACCCAAATTGAGTTGGTAATTTAACACACTGCAATTACTACAATGTTTCCATAAATCAAGCTTGTTACCTAGTTGGCAAGTAGCATCTTCTTTTCACGATATGAATTTATACGTGAATATGCATTTGTTAGGAAGGACGTTACGAGTACAAGTACATAATAGATGGTGAATGGACATGCAACAAGTATGAGTCAATCACAAGCCCAAATAGAGACGGTCATGTAAACAATTATGTCCAAGTAAGAACTTATACCATCCAGCTGATTTTGGTTCTATAAAACGATATGATGCTGGATCTTGTGCTTTTTCTCCTTTTAGGTTCTTAGTGACGATTCTGATGCTGCGACTGGAGAACTATGGAAACGCTTGACTGGTGAAGAAGTTGATCTCACGAAAGAAGAGAGGCTAATGATTAGGGAATTCTTGGAATCATATAGCGCATAACAAAGACGAGCTTCAAAGTTTAAGATGCGTTGATGGACTCCAATCTCTGAATTGGTGTACTGTACAAAGATGTTAGATCTGCACAATTATTTGGCATCCACATATGGACCAAAGCATTTAAGAGGTGATGGCCACGTCAGCTTAAAGGCCAAAAGGTGAAGTATCATCATACACGCCTTAAGGGATCAAGTTCAGAGTTTTGAGTTGATGCGATCAAATAAAGGCCTTGCAATATTGTGGATGCTCGGGTTGTTACTGATCTACTACATATAAGAACTATGAAATAACTTGACAATAAGCCAAGCCTTCCTTATATTGAATAAATAGGAACCGATCAATGTAATGGTCTATATATAGCTATTCAAGAGGAGAAGTACAATAAATGAATGTGTAGTTATGGTGACGTTTCCTTGCTGGGATTAAGTGACTGATACAATATGCATAGCTTCAATTGTTTTCCACTGTACCAAATTTTCCTTTCCCGGTCGATTGCTAATATTCTTAAAAGTTCAATTGCTCTCATTCTAATAGATTTATGTGATTTCAATGTTCATAATTAAACTGTATACAGAGTGAATCCTGTGAATTTTATTCCCAGATGTTCAGATGACTGGGTTGTGAATTAGATTATATGGACACTTCCAAAAAAGACTGATCATACGGTGTAACGATCCGTTCCGCTCAACCCGGAGAGCCGATTCAAACGGCATAAGTGTAGCAAATCGTCCCGTCTAGCTCGGCGAAATGACTCGCTTAAGGCAAAGGCTTTCAGACTTGGTCCTTCAGATGAAATTCTGACTTAGACTTTTCAGAGGTGCGTTCGGAGTATCGTTCGGCCGATGCGATTTATCGCTAAGGTGGGTAGCTCCGATGAACATATCTTTGCTTAGTTGCACACTTAATAAAAGGAACGGTACATGTCAGTCGCTAGGTGACAACCTTTGCATGCTAATAAAAGAGATGAACGCACATAGCTAAGAAAATAATTTATTCTTATCATGTCTAGAACATGGAATTTACTTGCTATCTGCATAACTTAGAGATATTGTGTTACATGGAGTAGTTTATCATATATGCCACGAAGTGGTTCTCGTTCACAATATTGATGTACTGCATCGCACGAAATGTAACACGGAGTTAGAGTAGAGTCATATTGCATACATAGACAAGGAAGACTTTCAATTAGTTATTCCGAGTCAGGAGAAGAAAGCAAAGGAAGTTATGTACTCTCCGAGCAGGAAGTCCTCGGAAAGTATAGACCGAGCATGAAGTTCTCGGATAGAAGGAACAGAGTGTGGTCCTCGGATAAAAATCGAGCATGAAGTTCTCGGCTAGGATTGGAAGTGGTGGAGTAGTTGCATGGTCACGGACAACTGATTGCGCACCAGGAAGAGAGTCCTCGAACGATTGTCGAGGCATCGGAATCATATCGGTCCGGAATGACTGCGCTGGTGTAGTCCTAGTGCGATGCTAGGGTAAGTTACTAACAAGTTAGTTGAAGTCCTAGCGGGCGAGTTCGAGACTTCTAACAAGGGATTGTTACCGACCTGGAAGGACTGCCGACTCGTCGGATGGTGCGAGAGGCCCAGCTCGGCTAGCTACCAAACTGGGAATACAGCCGCTCAATCCAAGAAGATATGTTCAATATGGCTTGCAAAGCCAGTGACCTTCATATAAATAAGTCATGCATGCATAGCGACAATCCGCGTTCAGGAGAGGAGTAGCAGGGAGGAGTTTGATGCAAGGCACATCGCATATCTCAGAATGGATGCACAGTTCACCTTATGGTTTGGAATAAAACATGTCTGAGTCAGAGACACGGAGACACTTGAGTTTACATAGATGTTCTTCATTTCATATTATATATATATATATATATATATATATATATACTTGATTTCATTTATGCGCTTGAACATGGAAGGCCAGATGGTAAGAAAGGGTAAGACGAACTCAATTATATACTGCATGACACGACCTAAAACACGAGTATTCCTTTACATTTATTATGTCATGAAACTGATCCTAAGGCAAGATTAGAAAGACAACATAATCAGTCGGTACACATAACTAATGAACGTGCTTGTTTTGTGACGTGGGCGAGAGGCCTCTCCACTAGTGCATTCAATGTACTGACACCCAACCAGATTGCATGCAAGGTGCAGGGAGTTGCACGGTTTCGGAGATCGCTTGACGCATCGAGGCGTAGGACCGCACTTGGCGTCTTGGAGCATAGCGCACGAACTTGAAGCTCACATATACGGGACATAATGTATGGGAACATCATCATCCATAGTGTTTAATTCAAGTTGTAAGCCTAAGGACATATTCATTGTACTGAGAGAGAGAGAGAGAGAGAGAGAGAGAGAGAAAGAGAGAGCTTGAGCGATTGTAATTCTCGGCTTAGCGTCGCTTGTAATACTTCCTTATATCAATAAAGAGCTTGTTTTGGATTCAATATTTGTGTTTATTCAATATTTTCGCTATGACGACTCTGCGAACTAGTTATCAATCGGTCGTTTTGGTGCTTGCCTTGTGCGAGCGCAATTCCAGGCTCGCACAGCATCACGTCCTGATGGGAACGATCATCCTGCGGGAACGTTGGCGTGGTGATTCACGTCCAGCGAGGACGATTGAACTTGCGGGAGATCGGGACGTGACATACGATAGGACGGATATGGTGTACTACATGAGCAACAACACAGACGAGGGAGGGGAGTTTGAGATAGCAGTGAGCAAGCGGATCAACGAGAAGGAGCTCAAGCCTGAGGGCTGCATATATTAAAATTTGTTATGCAACCCATATGCGAAAAAATCGTAAGTCGATCAATCCATTATAATGAAAGAGAGTCTTGGATGATGCCAACAAACAAACAAACAAAAGATTATATATCTTTACTCTTTATAAATAGGTTCAAAATGAACGGTTCGTATGCATATTCTTATGTAATTAAAAATTAAATAAATAAATAAATAAATTTTACCTAATTGTTTAACTATTTAATATTATCTAACTATAGCCAAATGTCAACTCATGATGACAGACATTCTTCTTGGCTGAGTGAATTTGATTCCTCGGGACAGCAGTATCTATAACAAATTAAAAAAAAAATAACAAATTATTTTGCGCGTGCACATTCACGTTACTAGTGTGTTGTACCAAGCAATATCAACCACATATTTTTTGAAATGTGTGATTATAAATCATTCCATAAAGTTACTGCCACGTCAGAATACTTTATAATCACACATTTCAAAAAAAAAAGTGTAGCTGGAATTGCTTAGTACAATATCTCGTCATATATATATATATATATATATATATATATATATATATATATATATATATGATGGATATTGCACCAAGGATTATTGTACCATTTAATCTCAACCGTATATATAAAATATGATGACATCATGATGACATGTATCCCAAAAGTTGTTATGTCATCATGATATCATGTTTTATAACCACATGATCACAATAAGTCTTGGTACAATATCTCTTCTCATATATATATATATATATATATATATATATATATACACGGTTCGGTCTGGGCTGTCTTCCATTGTCCCATAATGTGGTGCTTCTGGGTCAACTTGCAAATTGCAATATGACCATTTTTTAAAGACAACGAAAGTCTACTAAACCTGACAAAAATAGATTCAATTCCAATAACTAACTCAAAATATCACCACTGAACAATTCACTAACTCGAAAAATCACCAGCTCTATCTACAAAATAATTTCCCTAATGAGCAATAAATTTCCTTAAAAAGACAATTCTGTACCTAGTATATATGACCTTAAAGTAACTTAATCTTCTATAACACAAGGTCATACATAACGGACCATGAATATTTGGTTCAATTCTAAGCCTCTCCAAATCAGTGAATAAAATCCCAGGCATGTTTTTCCCCTCGACATAACAAAGGTTCTCCAATATTGTCAGTAGGACTTTCCGGAGTGGCTGGCTATTAATGATTTTAGTGTTGATTTCAACTCATTATGAACAAAGAAACTTGAAATACATGATAAAACATAGTTCCACTACACAAAGTCAAATAGGAACTTCAAATATGGTGATGAGACTTGGACGAATTTTTTCTATTTAGGTCCTTCATTAATCAAGGGATGAGATGCATGCAATCCAACTGCTCTTCATGACGAGTTTAAAAAATTAGGTCTCATGAGTTCCTCTAGGATTTCTGATAAAACATTTGATGTCACATGTCTGTTTTCTCTACAGAAGCAAACCGGAAAGTAACAACAGTACATGCTGAAATCTAGCTGTTCTATCTCAAGATACATTAATTTCTATATTCGCGGTAAATAAATAATAAACACTGCAAGAGCCTGATAGATGCAAAAGCTTAACCTTTTGCAGAAAAGAATACAAACTATCTAGCAAAAAGGCAGAATCAGGGTTCAAACAACACCCAGTCTTATTTTCATTCATGCCAAGCTCAAGATAAACTCCGCAAATTGAGCCTACTATATATATAGGCAGCTTGGTAGGACAAGATACTGGCACCTCAGTGTGCTGCCTCCCGGCTGTAGAATTGGTCCAAGGTCTTTGCTGGAATGCGATGGAGAAGCTCGCGGGGAAAGATGCGGAGAAGAGTCCAGGCGAGATCGAGCGATTGGAAAATGTTACGGGTGTCATATGCTCCTTGGGCGACAAACTTCCTTTCAAACTTGTCAAGAAATTCGAGGTACAACTACATTCACACAAGACAGAAATTAGTTTAGCGACGTGCAACCAAATATTCAGTAGCTACATGAGAGAGAGAGAGAGAGAGAGAGAGAGAGAGAGAGAGTGAGAGAGAGACCAAATCCTCTGACGAGAGTGCCTCCTCTCCAACAACAGCTTTCATTGACTGAACATCCTTCCCAATAGCATAATTGGCATAAAGCTGGAATATAAAAATTAAATCAACATAAGCGAAGGGACAGAAAACGAGGCCCATTTTGTTAATAGAAGATAACTGACCTGGTTTGACACATCAGAATGATCGCGACGTGTCATACCCTCACCAATAGCACTCTGCAAAAGAAACAAATTCGCTGAGGAGACACATCTAGCTTATAACACTGCTCAACATACTGAATATAATCAGAAGATGAAATGTTACTTAGTAGACAGATCTATATGCATTGAAAAGCTCACCTTCATCAATCGCGAGAGAGATGGGAGGACATTAATAGGTGGATATATCTGTTGACACCAACAAAGATGACCTTCAAAATACAGTCAAAAGACCACATAAAACAAACAACTAACATTTCCAAAAACCCCGCAGCACATTTGATGAAATTCTTCAAAAAGTTGAATCACGGTGTTATAGAGACTATAGAGTTCGACAGACTATAGTAGAAAATAATAGTACTTCACTACAGTTGATATGCCAATGGTGTGAACTTCTGAGGGAAATGCATGGAACTGTACCTGCCGATTGTGGAGTTGCCTATCAATGTATATTTGGCCCTCAGTGATGTAACCCGTGAGATCTGGAGTTGGATGTGTGATATCTGTTCAACAAGGAAAAACATTCAGCAAAAAAGAACATTGTATATTATAGTTCCAATTAATGTATGTAACAGACAGAACATTTGTTGGGGAAAAATGAAGGCAATTCCAAAAGTTTCCAAGATAGGTTACACCAACAGTTCCCACATAATCTCATGTTGATGAACCATACATGAAAATTCTCTATGAGAATAATTGGAAATAGCACATTATATTTTCTGCTACAAATTACCATCATTAGGCATGGTCAGGATAGGTATCTGAGTAATGGAGCCTTTTCTTCCTTCTATACGTCCAGCACGTTCATATATTGTTGCCAGATCAGTATACATATAACCAGGATAACCACGTCTACCTGGCACCTCCTCTCGAGCAGCAGATACCTGAAGCCAAATAAAATCACTTATAAAATTTGTTGATATAAATAAACTTCAGTTGTTTCTCGGGTCGGGTCGCTGTGTGGGTGGTGGTGGGGGTTTTGGGGGATGGGGTTAGCTGCTAAAGTGTGTTAATTAATACAATTCTCCCATGTACTCAAAATCTTGAAGTTCCTTCTATATACAGATACCCTCCTTAGAGTTCATTGTGATAGTGCTTACTGGTAAGGCTCAATTAGAAACTACAAACAACAACAATTTATCCAAAACTTTAGACTCTCATTAGATACTGATAAGGATAAATGAACCTTTGCCAGATGACTACTTATGATAACTTCTCAGAAAAAGTCTATTGCTTAGGTTGGCAGGAAGTTCATTACCTCACGAAGTGCATCAGCATAAGAGCTCATGTCTGTAAGGATAACAAGGACATGTTTCCCACATTCATACGCTAAATATTCTGCTGTAGTAAGAGCAATTCGAGGGGTGATAATACGTTCAATAGTAGGGTCATTTGCCTGAGACAAAAAACACATCAGAAAGATGTCAAAATATAGGACATTCTCAAGCATCTAGCAGCCAAGGTTTTATAAATTAAAATAATAGGAACAGTTCAATAAGTAACAAGAACTATTAAGTACTTAGAAATGGCTTAGCCAGAATACCAGATTCAGAAAGAGTGTCACTCTCTCCATGGAACCATTTTCCTCAAAATCACGTTTGAAAAACTGTGCTGTTTCCATATTTACTCCCATAGCTGCAAAGACAATTGCAAAATTGTCGTCTTCTCCATCCTGCCCATTGTGAATATAAGATTAAAATCAGCGTCCTAAGATAAAAAGAAGATATGAACAATAATGATATGATGACTCCAACTGTCCAACATAGAGAGCGACACTAAGAGTAAGTCGATTTGCATTAGCAGCTGATGCAATAGATAAGAGTCACTAAGAGAAGTTAATTTGTTAGAAATAGAAGCATAAGATAGTCCACATTACTTAGTCCATAGAAACCTCCTAACATGGTAATAAAGGTTATCTTAATCTCTTTAGCTTATTATCATTCACAATGACTTGAAACATATAAGTACTCGTTCTGAAATAATCCTTAAATTGCTGTGTGTACTTTTTGGACTGGTTATTTGACAGAGAGGAGAAAGGATAAAGGTGGTATTACCCCACTTACAGAGAGCAGCGGGAGATGTAACTTCAAATTAACCTGGAGTGCAACTCAGCAAGCAAAAGTGAAAAAGAGGAATAATTTTTACAGCTATAATGCGAGGACTTGTGCAATTTAGTTGGTGGTGGATCCTTTTGAAATGTAAGCAGGTGGATCTTTAGTTGACTTTTGTTAATATTAATGAAAGCTGGTTGAGTTCTCAGACAGACACTCCTGATTGAGTGCTTACTTTTTTGTCTAAAAAAACCTTAAATTGAGCCACAGCCAGAATATATGATACTTTACTTCGAGAAAAATTGAAGTACCATATACACTATGTTAAGTTGTTAACGTGACAGGCCTGTATACTTGCATATACAGATTATGCCCCTAAAAAACTTCTTCCAGTGAATCTGTCAATGAGAATTTCAAATGACAGGCGCTAGCATATACGGAAAGAAAGAAGGTAATTCCATTTCTACAAGTTAAAACTCCATGAACCTGATTAGGATCATAGCACTAAAGCAATCATTAATGATATGTTTCACAATTTACATTAACACCCACTTGTTATTTCTGTTAAGAGTATTAATATAAAATGTTGGATCATTTATGTTGGATCGTTCCAATCAACTCGAGCTTTTGGAACACAGGTTAAACGTCTTTTGTTTGAATGCCTCCGTCCGCCAATTAAATTGGTTTATATTGCATAATTTTCACGCATGATCCTACTTCCACTGGGATTTAGCCCAAGAGCACGCTCTAGGCTCATCCACGTGCAGTACCAGCCTGCACATGATGGGGAGTGTTAAGAGATTTAATATATAATGTTGGTCGGTTCCTATCAGCTGGAGCTTTTGGGAACACTGGTTACCTAACCATTTTCATTCATACTCGTATGATTTTTTGAACATGTCAGAAACACCGTAGTCAGAACTATTTACTACAACAACAAAGTCTTTATTCCAAATTTTTGTGTCTGTCATTTGAATCCTCTTCTTCTATTCGGCTCTGATGAGGGCCATGTCATATGCAACGCTAACAAAAACCACATCATTCTTTAAATCTTCAAATCATGTTTGTCTAGGCCTACTTCTAATCTTAACGGCGCCATAAACTAATATACTATTGGTCCTTATGATAGCATCTATTGGTCTGTGTTGCATATGACCAAACCACCTAAGACGATTTTTTAATCTTTCCCTCAATTGACGCAGCCTCTAACTTCTCATGGATACACTCATTTCTTATCATATTCATTCATGAATTGTCACTCATCTATCTTAGAATTTTTATTTCTGCTACACTAACTTTTTGGACATGTTTCTTAGTTGTCTAAGATAGAACTATCTACTCAAAACCCAAAACAAAATTAACAATTGTTGCATTCCCAAAACAAAATTAACAATTGTTGCATTCATATTTCATACAAACTAAAGGCATTTTATTTACCATGTTTTACTTCTTAATTGTCGTGGATATCAGTGTTGACCATGATAGGAATTCTTGCCCAACCATGAACCCATTCAATGATAGAAATACATACTACCGATACAAAATAGCTTCATTGGTGCCAATTCAGAAAAATTAAGGAAAGCATGGTAGTATGCCACTAGTGTTAAAAGCAAGGTTTGCAGTATCGGAATTAATATCAAACCATTCCTATGAGTATCGATATCAACGGTATCGCCGTATCGGTAGTATTGATGGTTTGGATTAGAATATCAAATTTTTTGGTATCGGAAAACAAATAATTATTAATAAATTGTTAAAATTTTACAAGAATAATTTTATATATTTAGATATAATTTTAAGTATTTCATGTGTTATTTCTTAGTAATTTTGAAATTGAACGAAATAGTAGTCATCCTTGCCGATTACTTTACCTGCGAAAAATAAGTTTTCTTCTTTTATATGCGTTTACAATCATACTATGCTTTTACACCCTTGTTGATTGGTCTTTTACGTCTAATTTTCTTTGCCGAATTGACTAGAAAAGAGAGCTCCGGTTTCGATATCGACCAGTATCGGATCGGAACATGCCAAACCGTATCGATATTGGTCGAAACTGCTAACTATGGTTAAAAGTACTGAAGTATGTATTAGTATAGCGCAATATTTTAAAATTCCCGTTAAAAGTACTAAAGTATGTATTAGTATTAGTATAGCACAGTATTTTAAAAATTCTGTAACCCGCATGTCTGCCTGAGGCTCGAGGCTACGGTTCATTTCTATGAGGCGAGACTCATTCACCTAGGATCACCTAAGGTGTGCGCCTCACACCTACTTTTGACACGTGTCTTACGCATACTTTTGCGGTGTGCACCTCAGGCATACTTTTTAAGTCCTAGGTGAAATGGACGAGGCTCATTAACCTAGTATTGTTTCTTTATTTTTATTCTAGTTGTCTTTCTATAATAGATAAATGGATTATTTACACTAACTATCCCTAAGTTTTGGGCTTATTACACGGGGTAGCCCTATTTTTAAACTAATTACGCTGACCACCCCTATGTTTTATGTTTATTACACGGGGTACCCCTACTTTAAGATAAAAATGAAAAGTTATAACACTAACTACCCCTATTTTTTATTTTATTTTTCTAAAGGGAGGGGTGGTCAGTATAATTAGTTTAAAAGTAGGGGTACCCCGTGTAATAAGTCCAAAACTTAGGGATAGTTAGTGTAAATAACCCTAGATAAATTTTAGTATTTTAGTGTTTATATAATAACTCAACTAATCTTTATGTTATAATTAATAAGCTTTCTATTTGGACTTTTGATGTTTTCAAGTCAACCAAGAAAACATCCAGGCTGAAAATATTGCCGCAAACTAATATTGCCACAAACTAGATTCTAAGGATGAACAATAATTCTTCGAAATTTTTGGGGATCACTTTTTGAATCCATTTCTTCCACTCAGATCACTGTTAAAGGTAATCTCCTCTATAACACTAACAAACATTATATCCTTCGTAAAAAAAAAATTTAATTCATTTAGGCCTACCTCTACTCCTAGTGACTGCTTTAACTACTAATATCTTACCATTCTTCCTTACTAAAGCATATAAACTTAGTGACTCCTTTAACTACTACTGTCTTACCATTCTTCCTTATTAAAGTATATATTGGTCTACATTTCATCTTAAAGACAACTATCAAATGTATCAAGTCGACCGGGTAATCCTTCTATTGTAATTAATACATTTTTTTAGTGGATAATTTTGAAATGATGAAGGATATCGTTGGTAGTGTCGATGATAGAGATGATAACATGGATGATAATATTTTTTAGCGTTCTATAAAATTTCCTATTATTCCGAATTCATGATAGTTTATTTTGAGTTCTAAGGATGGTTATTGTTAGTTGTTATCTTTATGATTCTATGTAGTCCACTTTTTGCATTTTAATGTGTTATGAATTGATTAGATAGTCATAATGTAAGTTTGTTTATTTAAAACTAAATTATTTAAAAATCCTAAGTGTACCTTGCTTTGTTCAAGCCCACACCTCGACGTGTGCCTCGCGCCTAGCTGCACACAACTCTAGCGCCTTAAGTGTGTCCGATGCGTTTTAAAACATTGGTATAGGACATGATATATGTCTCGTGTGTCCACATGAACATTCCTTTGTTGTCTTCGGAGAGATCATAATTATTGCCACGCTGGTCTTGTCAGGGTGTAAAGATATCAAAGTCACACCACAACCAAAAGAGGGTTGAAGCATTAAAAAAACCTTTTGGATAATATATCATGTACAATAGCAGCAGCAGCAGCAGCGAAAACAGCACCATCTCTATTCCAGATCGGTGGGATTGGCCACATGAATCCTTCTCCTCTATTCAGATGGTACAGGCCATCTCCTCTCTTACGTTATCAACTACCATATGTAGGCTAACCCCATATTCATCAGTCCTAATTAGTGCATTCATCAGTCTTTCTTAATTCTTATATACATCTATTAGAATATGGCTAAAAGTTTTCTCATCTCATAAAAATCAGTCCATCTTCAGTTTGGTCTTTCCCTAGTCCTAGCACTGCATTCAATTATAATCTAATCACTCCAGAACAAGTTCAATTATAATCTAATCACTCCAGAACAAGGCATCCATCTGTATTTATAACACGTGTCCATACCTAATTTTTTTCCCATCTTATCCTCAACAAAAATATACGTCTAACTTCCCGTAGATGCATCTCTTTTAGACACTCGTCTTTCCATGCATTGCAACTCCTCCATCTCAACATTCTCATTTCAACAACAATAATGTTTAGGACATACTGTTTTTTATTGCCCAGCATGTAGAAGTATGAGCATGGTTCATTTCTTAAAAAAAAAAATTCTACCGATCCGATTCAATAAACGAGTTCATCTCCATATAGATCTTAAGAGGAAAATAGTGAAAAAGGAGGAAAGAATGAATATGATAATGAAATAAAATAATGAATTGAACTTTTAACATTTCATGCAATAGTGGTAGCCAAACAACAATTGGCACACTATAAGAACTACTAATGCCAAACCTCCCACCTAGTCCCCACATATCCTAAAATCAAAGCAACCTACAGCATATTCAAATGGAAACTAAATTGTTTACAGAACATATATCATGAGAATATTGTTGTTTTCACTATTTTCATATTCATTCAGTACTTCATATTGAGGTAACATACAGACACGAACTCTGACTAAAACAGATGGGGGTCTAATAATTGTAAAAGAGATGTTTCTTTAGTATTCAATTAAGTTATTAATATCAAATGTGCATGTAATACCTCCAAAAGATTATCACTCTTTTCCAACCGCTTTACAAGTCCAGCCTGACGACAAATCTGGGCAGCGATTTCATTATGAGGAAGCCCAGCAGCAGAAAAGAGTGGGATTTTCTGTCCTCGAGCAATGGAATTCATGACATCAATGGTGGATATTCCAGTTTGGATCATCTCTTCAGGGTAGGTTCTCTCGCTGGGGTTGATAGAACTTCCTGCGACAGATCATAAGCAACATACATTTTGGATTTCTGAGAGTTCAAAGGAAAGATTTTATAGTTTGACATCAAAACTTGAATATTACAGAGTTCAAAGGAAATATTTCATAGGTTTGACATCAAAACTTCAACGTATGAATTTTAAATTTTACTAAAAAACTTTCCAAACTCACCAGATATATCTAAGTATGCCTCAGGCAATATAGGAGGACCATTATCAATAGGTTTTCCAGAACCATTAAAAATGCGTCCAAGCATATCCAACGACACTGGAGTCTTGAGAACCTACATATAAGGGAGGAGAAAGTTCATCATAACAGCAGAGTTGTATACATCAATAACCCAAGTAGATAAAACACGTTTTAAAAGAACATAAAGAACCAAAATAGCATGAGATAAGGATTTTAGTATTTAGATGGTGAAAGTAGTGCCTCAAGCCACAACTAGTTATTGTTTCTGCATTCATAAATTTACAATCCCTCGTCATTTCAACTTTCGACTTATTCTGAACGAACTCAGTCTCCAATATTCTCCCTTCCAAACAATGCTTCAATAATCGTTTTTAGCAGTACAGAATTTATGGGGCATGGAGCGAAAGAAGAGCGGTATATTGAATCACATAACAAAGAAAGAAAAGTAAACTTGCATATCTGCCAGAATTTTTAACGGTAATAACTACACTTCATATCATCATCTTATTTTCAGCTTCAATGTTATAGCACCAGTAAAAGCGCCTGTCCAATAGCAGATAGAAATCTACTAAAAATAACACGCTTGGAAATGTTTGTTACCTCTCCAGTGAACTGCACAGTAGTATACTTGTTATCAATGCCGGAAGTTCCTTCAAAAACCTGAAATTACAAAAGAAAATAGACAAACTCAAGTTGAAGGCAATAGATAAATGAGAGCTCTGAAAATAACTTAAGAAAGTTTATGCATCAAATCAGCTCAGACACAAAAATATAGACTATGATTAGAGAAAACTAACCATGAGAGAAAGCACATAGTTAGTAGATTAGTATTGGTATCTTCAATGATTAAAACCAGTGTCGAATTAAATTTTTAATGAAAATACAATTTAGAACAAAATGAAGGCCACATAGAAACTCTTCCAACGAAAATATGATGTCTTCCCAATTGTAAATAACATGCTATTGAAAAAAGTTATGCAACATCAAGTAAATGCAAAACTGTGCACCATTAATTAAGAGGACAGCTCCAGCCTAGGAAGCAGAGAGTTTAAAATTGGAGTTGATTGTTTTCATGTAGGACACATAAAAGGGCACAACATGAGCACTACAAATAACATTCAGACACTAAAACTAGTGCAGTATCCATTTGCCATGTTTGTACCATGTCAAATTGTATTTGTGTTAGTGCAGAAGTCGGTACCATACATCATCTAGTAAAACAAACATCATCAGAAAAACAAAGTAAGAAGAACTGCCAACCTGCACCACAGCTTTCTCTCCATCAACTTCCAGAACTTGACCACGCCTAGTTGTACCATCGCCCAATCTTATATTAACAATTTCTTGAAACTTGGGACCCTGAATGAAATGTACATAAGAAAAATAACATATGTATGGGTCTATAATTTTCAGTATGTGATAAAACTATAGATTGAGAGAGAGATATACCTTAACTTTTTCCAAAATTACCAAAGGTCCTGCAACTCCAGAAACAGTTCTATACTCTGCACCACAAAGGAGCAAAAGAAAAAAGATCTCAAATTTAGTACAGAAGACAATTCCAAAAGCCAAAGAATTCGTTCGTTTTGCAGTATAATTTACAAAGTAAACAAAACATCCATGAGATACTCTGTTGAGTAATCGGCAGAAGCATGATCAAACTCTCCATCATAAGCTTCATTTTAAAAGAATTTCTGGAACGCCAGCAAGTTAACCATTTTCGATTCATTTCAGTAGCCAAAATTATGTCCTACGCTCAAAACGAAGTAATGATTCTAAACCCATGACACGAGAGTCCGTTGAAGGTGTTAAACACTTTTTTATATCTTGCCCAAATTAAGGTCATTATCAACGGATATCTACTAGTTGTTCACTTCGGAAAGATAAGATGAACAATGCTGGTGCATATCAAGGGAACTCCTCGTGTAAGCATATAAAATAGCAAACATGATCCCCATATTCAGTTTCATGTAATGCTCGACTGAAGATGCTTTTAATTTTCTGCTGCACTCCTGACCAGTTTCACTCTACTGTACAGATCTAAGTCTTTGCTTTTGAACATTTCCCGCTGAATGTAATTGCAATTGACAATGTGTTACATGGAAAAAGGAAATATGTTTGCACCCAGGGCTAGCAAAAATACTCATCATAGCAATTACCAACAATACCACCAATCTGTCAGGATAGAGATCATATTGGAAGATCAGCAAGGGGGTCAAATTGGATTGAATTCAAATCTTTGCTAGTAAGGCACATAATTTGGTGAAAGAAAATGTTCAATAATCCCAAAAACACCCGATTTCTTGTCCCTAAATGTTCAAAAATGTTGTTCATTCTGGAGACAGCCGTTTGAGCCCCTAAACGGCCCCAATACTAACTTCTTTACCCACACTGCCTTCGTAAATTTTGCTACTTTTTGGCAAAATTGCTAGTATGACAGCAAATTTGGCTTAAGAAAGTACAGAAAATTTTATCTAAAGGAAAAAAAATTGCTATAATTGCTGGAAAGAGGAAAGTTTTGAAAAAATTGCAAGGAAAGGGAGCTGGCGCCAGTTACCATGGCGCAAAAAAAAATATTTCGCCTGGCGCCAACTCAATTGAGTTTGGCTCCCATTTTTTTTGGGCTGCACTATGGGTACAACCAAATGCTTACAACCTTGGCCCTATTCGCCACGTGGTCGGCTTCCATTGGAAGAGGGAGGGAATATTTTGAGTTTGGCTTCCATTTTTTTTTGGACTGCACTATGGGTACAACCAAATGCTTACAACCTTGGCCCTATTCGCCACGTGGCCGGCTTCCATTGGAAGAGAGAGGGGATATTTTTTGAGTTTGGCTACCATTTTTTTTTTTTGGCTGCATTATGGGTACAACCAAATGCTTACAACCTTGGCCCTATTCGCCACGTGGTCGGCTTCCATTGGAAGAGGGAGGGGATATCTTGAGCTGGCAGCAGTTACCATGGCGCCAAAATTTTGAGTTTGGCTCCAATCCAACTGGCACCAAACTCAAAATTTTGAGTTTGGCTCCAGTTGTGTCACTCCGCGTTCCTGATATACGTATTTGGAACGTTTTTATTTTAGCATGGTTGCATGTGCATGAAGACTAAACCCATTCTTTGGTTTTTCTTGGTTCATGGTTCATTTTGTGGGTTGGTTCAACTCATGAGAACCCTTGGTTCAACCCTCCAACCCTAACTATATAAACCAACATTTCTCTCTCTTTACTTCTTCATTTCTCCCTTTCTTTAGTTTTCTTCCATTTCCATAGGCAAGTACACCTTGCATGAGAAATGGAGAAACCCTTTATATTAATTGTCTATTATGTTCTTTGCATGATTTTAAGCACTTTTAGAACTTGGAGTTTTCGGATTTGGTGGATGGATTAGTGCAGATCTACATTTCTAATTTAGGATTTTTATTGGTTTCATGAGTTTTTCTTGGTTTTGATCTATTAAACATGTATTTTAGAAAACCAGTTTTTGCTACATGATAGAGCTTTCAATTTCAAGCGTTTTGGCTTTTGGTTCACTTGATTTTGACTTTAAATGAGGATTTTATGGACAAAACAAGTTTTCGGATTTCATGGAGCTTTTCCATGGCCGAACCTACTGTTCTGGGACGAAGGGGGCTCCATGTGGCACGCATGACATGCGGCCTGGATTCTCACCCCAAGTCTATGCGGCCATTTTCTTTTGGAAGCATGGCAGTCCCTGCACATGCGCCCTTGGCCAATGCATGGAACTTGAACGAATAAAATTTCCTAAGTTAGAAAAAATTTCACTAAGTCCAAAGGATCTCATGCGGCCTAGTGAGCATGTGGCCCAGAGGAGCAAACGGCATCGTCGTCCATGCGGCCTCGAGCTATGTGTTCCTCTTTTTTCAAACGCATGACTCGGCGCTGCCTTGGCACGACCTTTCATGACTTTGTCTTTTCCTCTGACACACTTTATGGCTTGTCACATCCATCACTTTAGTCACTTCACTGACACATTTATTGAATGTCACATCATTCACTTTGTCACTTTTTCTGACTTGCATTTATTACATTGCACCTGTCCCGAGGAGTTGACCCTTGACTTGAGCATGCGACCTGGAGACGCATGCAGCCAAAGGAGCATGCGCCCGACAGTCCATGTGCCTCGATTTCTCATGCGTCCAGATCGACCATGCGGCCTTGACCTTCATGAGTGCATATGCGGCCCCCTGCACACGTTCTATTTAATTGATTGGTTTGAATGTTCTATTGGACCTCGTAGTGTATATTAATGACCTTGATGACTGTAGGAGTATTAGACCTGACCACATGTATAGTTCGACCATGAGCCAAGTGACTCACCAACCAAGTGCATGACATGAGCTACTCATATAGTGACAATGATTCTTGTACTAACTATTAAGTTTGGTAACCTCGACTCGATTTCTGTATCCGTGTTGATACCATTATTGCGGTCTAAGTGTACATGAACTAAATGTGCACTGAGGTGCGACATATCGTGTTACGTGTTAAAGTGTTTTCGTATTAGGTTGTGCATCGAGAATGCCTCCTAAAATTCGTGAACGTGTGATACTATATATATTTTTTCCAGCACGGGACATGATAAGCGAGTCTAGGACCAAAGTGTGGCTAGGACATTGATTGATTGAATGTTGCATACACGTTCGGGTGAATCCAAGAATGAACTTTTGATCTTTACATGGATTCGTATCTAGCGTACCCGTTCTCTGTACGACATCTTAAGGAAAATTCTCATGCAGCCACGTCTTGAGATTTCAATGCAATGTAGGGTTAATTAGGCAACAAAAACCTGTAGAGCATGGGGAGGAACGGTATCCCGAGATCGTGCATGATGAGCCACCCTCCGATATTCATCGAGGCATGAAAGCTGGCCACCACAGATACTGTATATCATCCGTCTTAGTGGAGTGCAGTATCTGACCTATTATAAATAACGCCAAGCCATTGTATCCCTATAGGAACATTGGAACCGCTAATACAGTGATCATAGCGCAGTGGCCCTACGGAAAACTGGTGCGACAATAGCACAGTAGTCCTACGGGGAACTGGTGCAAGTGCATGTATAATAATTTATTTGGCTCGGCCAGCCGTGTTTGTCTGTAGCACAATACGAGGATACCTATTATGCATTATTTTTGAGATAAATTCAGACTCCACAAGTAGCAAGCCGTACAAATCATTGGTCGTTATATAACTGGACTTGGTTGTGATTGTATTATTCTATTAGTAATCTAGGAACATGGACTATCATAGTGTGATGGTTCAACCATTGTCCTTGTTTGATTGTAGGGTTAGGCCATTGTGCTAGGGTAGGCTATGGACCGAAATTACGACACAAAATCTATATATGTATATACCTATTTATTGCTTAGGTTTTTGTTTCTCCATTTCGTGCCTCCATTGTGGTACTTGCTATTTGGGGTCTAATCCCACTGGTTTTGCATGGCCATGTTTTGAGCCAGCACCCGAGGATCCAGCGTACATTTTTTTGCCTCATGGCGCGTACCAGGAACTTAGCCGTCGAGGATAACGAGTGGATTTTTATTCTTCTCCCGTCCGTCATTGTACATTTTTTCTTTTGGGCGTTTAGCCACCGGCACCTGTTAGCCGGCATGTTTGGACATTTAGTTTCCTCTCCATGACTGTATATAAATCAGACTGCAGCTGTAATATTTTTATGTACTTTTGTTGCTCTACCAGCTTTTTATTTTGTACAGCTAGTCTCCGGAATATTTTGAGAAAGCATTTGGGACGCCTTATTGCTTTATCATATATGCTCTATGATTTCTGTATCTTGTTTGATTGATTGAGACATAGATGTTCGTGTGACCCTAAGTGACCTGATTGTAACATACACCCCCTTGTCTAGTTGCAGTCGTGATCGTCGTACAACATATAGTATCTTGTATGGAGTAGCTGGTCATGTCCGTCTCCGTATTCCGGTACTGGGATGTGACAAGTTGGGTTGGCGCCATGCTTTTTTTTTTGGCCATGGTAACTGACGCCAGCTCCCTTTCCTTGGAATTTTTTTCAAAACTTTCCTCTTTCCAGCAATTATAGCGAAAATTTTCCTTTTAGATAAAATTTTCTGAAGAAAGTATCATCATGAGTTTAGGATTAAAAGTGCTAAACAGTTGGCTTTAGGGCCAGTTTGAATTGCACTTTGCGGAAAGGTTGTTTGCTTCAAATATCCATTTGCAGAATGCTTATTGTACATCATTCCACAAACGGGGTTTAAACCTCTAAATAAGTGTGCCCATTTGAGCCTGATAGAATGGAGAGCTATCCAAATGGCTAGGTTATCGTGTTTGGTCTCCAAATGGATTATTGGCTAAAATGGCCCTTGGGGTGCGCTTTGGTTGAGGTGAGATAAAGGATGCAGTATCTCTTAAAGATTTATTTGAGGAGGACATTCAACTCTACTGACTTGCAAATCTTAACATAAGTATAGCTGGGCTACAAAAATCAATTACACATCTTGTTAATTTTGTTGCTACTCTCTACAAGACTTCGGACGTGGGCAACTCTTTCTGCCTAAGGCAACCCCTCAGGTCCAACGTGACTAGCAAGAGGTCGTAGTCAGGTGACCCCCCGGACTAGCCCACAATAAGAGTCAAGAAGCAACCAAAATTAGCTTCGGGTATGGCAACCCGGTCGGAAGGGACGACCGTGAACATAATACAACATCCTTAATAGAAAACATATTTTGCCAAAAATCTACATCAAATAAGTTGTAGCCAACCAACAATTCCAATACAAAACATATATAAATGATTTATCTATTACCTTATTTACAACACAATAATCACGAACAACTATAACACCAAAACATCCTATATGCAATATAAAGATATAATAAATTATAGGAAGAGAGAAGGGTAACAACACATATAGAAGACAGTAAACCTGGCCTATCCTAACCAGAACAAACACCAAAAACAAATTAGAGATAAAAAAATACAATACAATACTCTCACATCAATTAGTGCCGTGCAAATGATTTTTCTAAACAAACAACATATTCTAAGATTAGATGACGAATATCAGAAGAACACACATAAACAAACTTGTTACATTTGTATAATAATAAGAGGCAAATTAAATATAATTATTTGACAAAGTATTCAATAGACCCAACGACCGTTGCAACATAAACCAACCATTAATATAACATTCATTTACAGAGGTACATACACATTCGAGACTAAATTAGCAAAGAAAATCATATGAAAAAGCTTCATCACATTTACTATCCGTACTGAAAAAATACATTAGTTATAAACCCTAGTCAGCATCAAAGTAGGCCAGACTCGGCCCAATTAACAGCCCAAGGGGTGGACCGAGCTTCCACCGGGCCTAAAATATTCCAAATTTGCAAATCCTTTATTTGTGAGAGTGAATGTGGTTTTGTTTGATTTGTGGATGTCTTTGTGGTGTGGTGTGGAGTAGATGGAGAGGGACCTTTATGTTGGTCTCCTTAGTCTTGTCATGGTCATATTGTAGGGTGCATGGCATGGCTCCACTACCTGACTCTTCGTTCTCGGACAATCTCAAGTCCGATCGTGTATTGCAAACTTTTGTTCATTTACCTTTGGATTGCTCACTATTGTCACATTTTTTCTGTTGTTCCTTCACCCAATAAACATTTTTTGTGTTCTACATGCATACCTTGCTCTATTGTTCCTTCACACAATAAACATCTTTGCTATTCTAAAGCATTTTTGTTGTTCTACATGCATACCTTGCTCTGTTGTTGCTTCACCTAATAAGCAATTTTCATGCATATCTTGCTAACAAACTTAACATATGAATAAGTTCATGATCATTAGGACCATTCCTTAGAGTTACATATTAGCAATTGAATTTAAGATGGCAAACCCACCAGTTAATTCACCTTTCCCTTACGATGAGTATGCTATCGTCGGAGCTGTTACCCTATGTCCCATTTGTTTGTTCCACAGAGCAATCTCTTACTATGTCATCGGAGTGCTACAATTGAAGAATAAGACTGCTAGAGACTTTGTTGCATCGCTCCCTCAACAAATGCAAAAGGTTGTTCGTCACAATGCTGGTTGATGTATCAATGTTCGTACTAGACTCGGTACAAAGGATCATAAGCGACTACAATAGACCTTAATTGGAACGTTTATCTTCTCGGTTGGCATACTTTGTAGAAAATCAAAAATTGAGGTAATGACACATTCTTAGCATATGGGGGTATGTAGTCGATGACAATCAGCTGGAACTTGTTGTGCATGACACTCCTCCTCCACTGGTGGATAATATATGTGGTTCTCCTCTTAATTTATTTACTGTAGTTTTCAAGTAATAACCAACTAATATTCTTTTCTCATAATCCTATACCTAGGAACAAGGAGGAGATAGGAGGAGCTAAAGAGGAAGGAAGCATTAGTAGTAGGGTGCAACTCGGGCGGGTGGTTGGGTCGGACTTGTGCTCAACCCGAGCCCAACGCGATGAATAATAAGCCTAGCCCGAGCCCAAGTCCGACCCGACCTCGGGCTCAACATATGTAGCCCAAGACCAAGCCCAGAGGATCGGACTGGGCTCAGATCGGATCGGGTTTATCGAGTTTATCGGACTCTAATATGATATTTGAAATAATTTTAAACAAAAGTAATAATAAACACAAAATCAAATAGCAACCAAGCCTCCATCATTACAAAATACAAACTAAAATAAGATTTAGGATAAGGAGTTAAAGAGTTTGGGTGAAAAAATTAGGGTTTAAACTTTTTATTCGAGTATATATATATATATATATATATATATATATATATATATATATATATATATATATAGGACTTCGGGTTCTTTGGGTAACCCAACATACGAACCCGACCCGAACCCAAGTATCTTCAACCCTAACCCAACCCATTAACGGGTTTACCCAATCGGGCTCGGGTTTAGCCCGCCCACCCCTAATTAGTAGAAGATTAGTAGAAGGAAGCATTAGTAGTTTGTATTTTTTAAATTTAGATAGTTGCATTCTCTATCTATTTCAAACTTTATTTTATATAATCGTCATTTTATCTGGTTCAAGCTTTATTTTATATACTTGTCATTATATTTCAGCAAATGAAATAAAGTTTGAAATAGATAAAATGACAAGTACATAAAATAAAAAAATAAAGTTTGAAATAGATAGAAAACTGCAAAGTCTGTCTAACCGACCGAGAAGATAAATGTTTCAATTAAGCTCCATTCGCAATCGCTTATTATCTCTTGTACCGAGTCTACTACGAAAATTGACGCGGCAACCAATATTGTGATGAGCGTCTTGTATTTGTTGAGGGAGCAATGCAAGAAAGTCTCTAGCAGTCTTATTCTTCAATTGTAACAGTCCGACGGTAGAGTAACAGATTGCTCTGTGGAGCAATAGGATGAGACCTAGGGCTATAGCTCGATACTCAAAATAAGGGAAATGTGGGTTGGCAAGTGGGTTTGACATCTTAAATTCACTTGCTAATGCTTAACTCTAAGGAATGGTCCTAACAAGTGGAAGGGAGTATATATGATTATGAATTCATTCATATGTTAAGTTTGTTAGCAAGATATGCATAAAAATTGCTTATTAGGTGAAGCAACAACAAAGCATAGAACACCAAAAAGGAACAACATAGCAAGATATGCATGTAGAATACAAAAAAAATGCTTATTGGGTGGAGCAACATAGCAAGTTATGCATGTAGAACACCAAAAAATTTGCTTATTGGATGAAGGAACAACAGAAAAAAGGTGACAATAATGAGGAATCCAAAGGTGAAGGAACAAAAGTTTGCAATACTTGATCGGACTTAAAATTGTTCAAGAAAGAAGGGTCATGTAGTGGCGCCATACCATGCACTCTACAATATGGCCATGGCAAGAATGAGGAGACCAACATAAAGGTCCCTCTCCGTCTCCTCCATACCACACCACAAAGGCAAGCACAAATCCAACAAAACTAAATTCATTCTCATTTGCAAATTTGTACTATTTCAGGCTTGGTGGAAGCCCGATCCATCCCTTAGGCTGTCAATTGGGTCGAGCGTAACCTACTTTGATGTGGAGTTGGGTTTATAACTAATGCATTTTTCAGTACTAGTAGATGTAAGGAAGATTTTTCCTATAATATTCTTTACTAATTTAGTCTTGAATGTGTATGTACCTCTGTAAATGAATGTAATAAATGTTTTATTAATGGTTGGTTTATGTTGCAGCGGTAGCTGGGTCTAATACTTTCCAAATAAATTATATTTAAATTTTGACTCTTATTATTGTACAAATGTAATGAATTTGCTTATGTGTGTTCTTCTGATATTCGTCATCTAATCTTAGAATATGTTGTTTGTTTAGAAATATTATTTGCACACACTAATTGATGTGAGAGTATTGTATTGTATTTTTTTGTTCAATCTCCAATTTGTTTTTTGTGTCTGTTCTGGTTAATATATGTCATGCTTATTGTCTACTATATGTTTTGTTTCCATTGCCTCTACTTATAATTTATTATATCTTTATATTGCATATAGGATGTTTTGGTGTTATAGTTGCTAGTGATTATTGTACTGTAAATAAATAAGGTAATAAAAGGTAATAGATAAATCATTTATATATGTTTTGTATTGGAATCGTTGGTTAGCTACAACTTATTTACTTATTTGATATAGATTTTTGGCAAAATATGGTTTCAATTAAGGATGTTGTATTATGTTCATGACCAGCCCGACCGATCGGGTTGTCATACCAGAAGCTAATTTTGGTTGTCCCTTAACTCTTGTTGTGTTGCGACTACAACCTCTTGCAGGTCACGCTGGACGTGGAGGTTTGCCCTATGCAGCTCGTTAATTACTAAGGAACAATTTTCTATTTGGGAATCCGTTGGCGTAATGTTGGACATCTTATGACCTATCCCAAATTCATGGAGCACAACTTTTTGACCAAACTTGATTTGAGCCAGCATAAACATATCACCATCGAATTTACAGTCCGCTCCTATTGACCACTCAATCAAACGAAATGCCCAAATTTTTACTACACAAAAATCATCCATTTCTCGCCGGATGTTGCGTTGGCTTAAAAATTGGTGTGTTCGTCATCAATTTGCCTCAGTAGTTTTTCTTTTCCTTTCCAATTTACTATTTTCCTATTATTTTCAAAAAAAAAAATACAACAAAAAAGGCTTCAGTAAAAACTTAACATACCCATGCCAATCTCCACCGTGCCTTCCTCCATATCAACATTGTTCTGGGAAACACCCATTTCTAGCTAAAAACCTGCAAGAAATACATAGCAGAAATCAATACATAATCTAAAATTTTAAAGTTACATTCTTGCATTAGTCTCTCACTCTTTGACGCTAATATGTAACAAAATTAAGCGAAATCGGTACTAAAAAATCGAAATAAATTCAGAATAATTCCAAAAAAATCCTTAAAAAACAGATCAGATAATTCAAAATCTCATTTGTTGTATCAATATCTTGCCCTAGAAACAATTCTAACCAAATCGAGCGCAAAACTGATCCTTTTTTTCTAATTATTGACCAAAAAATCCGAAAAAAATTAAAAATATATATGGAGAAAATACCTAATCGATTCTTGGAGCTTCTGGATCGAACGACCTACAGAGCGGATCACGATCTATTTCTATGGAATTAGATTCGAAGCGATCCGATCTATCAATAAAATCAATAAATTGTTACTATAAAAAGATATAATGATCGAATTTTTTTTGGAAAGAGGAAAGAGAGATTTCGATCGCCGAAGTGTTCACCTCTGATTCGATCTCGAGTGAGGAAAGAGAGAAAGAGGAAACCGCGCCCTTAAATAATTTCTCAGTTTTTTCTGACAGGGTTTTATGTACAAGTCCCTTATATCTATTTTATACTTATATAAGTCCTAAAATCTTAATATTTATTTTATAAGTTCTTCGCAACACAATAATATGGTCCCGAATAAATAATCCCAACATGTGTTCTATAACATAAGCTTATCAGAAAAAAAAAATTAAAAACAATAATAATTTTTGAATAAGTTTTAAGTTTTTAACATGTTAAAGATTGATGTCAAAAGCTACTTACGTTGTTGCTTCAAAAAAAATTAATATTATCCCCAACCATGTCTAACTACCATCATTTCGTGTATATTAGTCGATTTTGCGGTCGAATTGACTTAGTTGGTTACAAAGATTATTTTGTCAAAATAGACCTTTAGGTCCCAAAGATCCATAGATTTTGTTAGCTAGATAAACTTTTGAGAAGACGGACTATAACAGATGAGTCGTCTATATTTAATTGAGTATAATATAAATTTATGTATTTTACAAAACTGGACTAGTCTTGACATTGGACTAGTCTCGAGTCAGTTTTGTAGTGTCCCGATAAATATTCTAAGAAAAAAAAAGAGGTTAATTTGGAATATAAATTTGGTGTGTTATTTAAAAAGTGTCATTGTGCGCCAATATCAAGAGAACACTCTAAAAATAATAATTTATACAATTTAAAAAAAAAAATTGAAGTATAGTAAGAAGTGTCAAAACTGTGGATGTCCTAACTCAACCTTAGTTACTAGAGTGGAACTTTAAGTAAATAATGTACTGTAGGGAACCCATGTAAAACTAAGTTACTTTTAAGGGATCTGCATAGAAAAAATCTTTATTTTATTTTCAACATGATACATGTTGTCAGTTTCTTGTCAATTATTCTCGTGGAGTTCTGTAATAGCCGTTTGATCTAAATGGTTATCAACGGTCCAGATCCTGACGTGGGGCTGGCATATTGCGTATGCATCACTTGGAGGGTTTTGATTGGATGATGCTGATATGTACGTGGAGAGAAAATGGAAAAATGCTAAGTTTACTACCGAATGTTTACAACCATCTTACAACCCTCTCTTCCTCCTGCTATATGGGTCATATCCGGTCCCATCTCTCATCCAATCAATGACTGTCACGTGGCACTTCTATCACGTGACAGCCACATGACAGAAAATCGAGACCCACAAACCTCTCTTACCTAATGGACAGCCGTCATATGGACGTCACGTGACGGTTGTAAAATGGATGTAAGCATTTGATTGTAGTGGTAGCATTCTTAAAAATGGAGAGAAAATTGTGATGTTTCCTTTACGTACACGTGGTTGGTTATCAAATCCTGGCAGTAACGATCAGATTCAAAAGACAAATTTGGATATCCACTTTAATTACACAAGTTTCAAAATAGAACTATTTTTCATTTTTCAATAACTTGTTAGTAGGAAGAAACAAACCCAAACTTTTTAAGGGCTAGAACATTATTAGTATGGCTCATCTCAATTTATAGATTCTAAATTCTAAATATATGAGCTCAATTTGGTACAATAGTAAGATCCATTCTAAGTTTTAATTTGAGATTCTTAGGTTCAACCCATCCGCATGAGCTACAATGGATCTACGAATTTCTAGATTTAGAAAGTAGAAAATTATTTTGTAAAATAGTAAGTCTTAAATCTAGATTTACATTATTATTTTTTCACATTAATTTTTGACCGCTCAATATTTGGGACCAGAGTTCATTTTATCATTTTTTTTACTATTCTCATACAAACCAACTCATTCTAAATATAATTTTTTTTTTTTTTTTTTTGGACCTCAAGATAAAATTTTGAGCACCATCTAATAATGATGCTCTTAGGATCGAGATATGGTTAAAACTAAAAAAAAATATACAAAGTGAAATCCCACAATACAAAGTGAAATTCTAAATCTTTTTTATATATACGTTCGCGTATGTTCAAAAAGAAATTTTTTAATAATATTAAAAAAATAGATAAAAAATAAAATAATATTAAAATTTTAAATATAATGTGAATATATTTAAATTATAATTTGTTATAGATATATCTTTTGAATTTTGGATATGTATTTAGTTAGATAATGCCATATACTTAATTTAAATACAATTTGAATATTGAATATATTTTAAGATTTATTATAGGTTAAGGTAGTTAGAGTGATTTTGAATTTTTTTTTTTTTATAACTATGTAAGGAGGCACGGTGGTTAATAATTTTTTTTTTAAATATCTTTTTTTTCATTAAGGGATATACTACGACTTGGACGGCTCACCTTTAAGTCGCTTCCAAATTACATTATAATAGTAGGGTTTTTTAACTACGTAAGGAGATAGTTAAGAATTTTTAAATTTTTTATTTTTTTTATTTGTAATAAAGGATATACATACGATTTTGACGACTCATTTTTTAGTCGTTTCCAAGCCGCATATAATAATATAGATAACCATATATTCTGGATTTGGATATCCTACTGCCAATATTTGAATTCACTAGTGCCAATGGAAATAGGAAAATTGTATAAAACTAGTTATCTTTGTTAGAGTCTAGTCCGGATTTGGTAAGAGCAAATTTTGGAGCCCAAATATGGTCAAAGATTTGATTTGATATGATTTGAAAATCTACATTGATTTGATTAGATTTTAAATTTATATCAAATATTTAATTTGATCATATTTGGATGTCCATAATTGGTGGTGAGCTATTTTAGGTGTAATATGATTCTTATTTTAGGGTTTCTTATTTATGAAATCCTATTATGACCTAAAATATATAGGATTTCTTATCCTATTTATATGTGTGAGGGTTGAGGCACAAAGAGATAGCACAAAATTGAGTTTTTTGGTGCTCGTCCACAGAAAATCTAAGAGAAAGTTCGTTCTTTGTTCTTAGGGTTCTTCGTCATCCAAGACAGAAGGAATAAGAGATTTAATCGAGGAGTCAACTTCGGTTAGAAAAATTGATACAGATTGGTGAGTGAGTTCATTATAATCTTTGTCGTTTCTTATTGAGTATGGTGATAGGGTTGAACATATTAGGGCAAATGGTTCAACATTATTTTTTTGTCAATCTTGTAATTTTGTCTGAGTTATATAGATTAGAATTTGTCCAGGTGACGTAGTCACCACCATATACTTATCTTTATATGTGCTTGGTGTTCGTTAGACGAGGTTGGTTATCTCATGTGGGTTGGAAAACACTCCCTCACGCCTAACAAGTGGTATCAGAGCGTGGTATTGGCGCTTCTTGTCACGCCCCGGCCCCACAGGGCCGAATATCCTCGCATGGGCGTGATGCCGCACGAGCCTAAGTTGTGCCGCGCAAGGCAAGCATTGAAATAACCGATTTAAAACTAAGCCGCAGAGTAGTACAAATAATCCCCAAGCAGTAGAAATCAAATAACACAAGTATGTACTGAAACAAAACTCTTTTATTGATATGAAAAGTGTTACAAGCGGTGCTAGGCCGAGAATTACAATCGCTCAAGCTCTCTCTCACAAGACAATAAAGTGTGCCAAGCGGCTTACAATATTAGGATGATACAATTGGCGATGTTACAATACATTACGTATTGTATATGGTGCTTTAGCTCCATCCGCAACGCTCCAAGACTCCAGAGCGAACTCCACGCTTTAGCACGCACGGAGGAAAACTCTGCACCGAACGAGCTACTTCGACACCCTGCAAGCAATCTGGTGGGTTATCAGTAAATTGAATGCACTGGTGGGAAGGCTTCTCGCCTACTCAATAAAACCAAACACATAACCATGTTATATACCCGCTATCATTATGATGTCTTACTAGTCTTGTCTTAGGATCAGTTTCATGACAATATTATCAAGCCTACTCGTGTTGTAGCATGAATATCAAGTAATATGACATGACTTACCAACTTACCATTCTTTCATCCATGTCCAAGATAAATCAAGTTAACCAGTATATACGACAGAAATCAAAGAACGATATATGAAAACTTAAGTGTATCACGAGTATGTCTCTGCCTCAATCATGATCTATTCGAACTATATTGTGTATCATGCATTTATTTTGTTATGTTCGTGATTTACCGTACATTGTTTCTCTTATTTCAAAATCCAATGAACTCGCACAAGGATTGTCGCTAGCAAACTAAACTTAATCTATATAAAATGGTCACTGGCATTGCCTTAAAGGACTTGATGGGTAGACTAGGTAACCAAGTGTAGGTGTGAACTATCAAGGCCCTGAATACCTGATATTATGTCGCCCCAGCGGGTTGATCACACCTAGCCCCGTTGGTCATGCAATACCCCAATGATTCCTCTTAGGCCGGCACGATCTCGATGCTCCGACGATTGTCCAAGGAATCCCGATACTCGTGCACGAGTGGTCCGTGACCATGCATGTCTCTTCTTTCTTTATCCATGTTCGATTATGTGCAACGACGATGGTTGTAGACGCATGTAATGAGTCCACTACAAGCCATCATGGGCCATTCTGGATTATCGATTGGGTTGGTGGCGCTCCATGCAGCGCGGGTAGCGAGCCCCGCTACATATTTTTGACATACCCGTCTATAATCTTTCTTTCCTTCTTTATTTCTTTCATTATGCAACTCCCAATGCAGGAACCGCCCTGGCGACCTTATGTTCCCGTAGCCTTTTCATGTTTTCGTTACTTGGCTCAGAATGACTAGTTTGATAGTCTTCCTACCTCAATTGAGTGAACCATATCCGTGTCGTTGTCACGACCCATCCCCGAATAATTGGGCATGGGCCGTCGGTACGTCCAGCCTACGTCGCAGCATCGACGGTAGAACATGTTTAGGTCAACAATTCTATCTAACAATAATAATCCACAATAATATAACACCTGTCAATGTCATCTCAACTCAATATGAATATGAATATGAATACTCAATCACAAAATCTATAAGGAAGAAGAATGCACAAATATGATATAAGAGAATCAGAATAAGAGCCGAGATACATCTCTAAAAGTCTAAGAACTATCATCATCAATATAAGTCTCAAAAATGTATCTCATAACTAATCTCCAAACCGGAGACAAACCAGTACAATATGAACTAGCTAATCTACTAAGCTACAGCTAGTGTGTTATCTCCCTTGATTGGTACTAGTCCCTCCTGAGCCAAAGTCTCCAACTCTACTCTTACCACATCCTGAGATCCATACTGTATAGGATATCAATCCTCGTTATGATCTGAAAAATATATTCAGTCAGGAATGGAGCGAAGCATACCTCTAACAGCAGTTCCAATAAATGATAAAGACTATGTAATAGTAAATAGAGAGAAGTACAAAATAGAGCAAGAGCTAGAAATATACAAGATATGTAATGTTGTAAATAAATACAAGAGTAATGAGCACCATATACAAGAGTTAGAAAATACAACTAGCTAAGTGAATGAGTACTAGCTTCAACATGTGATCGTCTTGGGAACTTGATTCAAGGATTATGGCCTGGTTAATCATACGTGCGGTGTATGATTAATACTATTAAAGAAACAAGACATGATACAAGGAGGGTATGATCACATATCTACACCAACACTCCCCGCCCCTGACTGGTATAGTGGGTCCAACCATGGCACGATACGACATGGATTCTTCGAGAAGGTAGCTAGTCTCCTCGAGAATCAGTGTCTATATAAGTACAAGAAGAACAAGGCTTGTACAAGATACACCAAGATATACAAGGAATAATATCTCATGACGGGATCCGGAAATACCAATCCGTGTAACCAATGTGTCAAGAAATCAAGAATATCTACACTAAATACAAGAAACATAGAAGATATCATAAACGAAAAACTATCAGAGAATGTACTCGCCTGGAATCTGGGGTAAAGTATCAAACTGTATCTGTAACAGTACATCAAAGACCTAAATATGGAATATTGTATTAACACAATGTTTTTAAATGATAAACAAGTTAAACTAGTCAAGTTCTAGGTCTTTAGGCCATTTTTAAGTCAAAATAGTCAAACTAGGTCAACTATAGGTCAAATTAGTCAAACTAGCTATTTCTAGGTTGTATTAGCCTATCTCTAGATTTTTGGGTTGGTATCATGAGGATAAAAGTCATACTAGTCCCAACTACGTATTAAGATACCTTATCTATCAATATTAAACATATACCTACACTAGTTATTAATAGTAGGTAATAGGTTACCCTATACCTACATTAATATATATAACTATCATATATATACTAATTAGTATATATATCAATATCTATCTCATAAATATATAGGTTATACAACACTTTAAACACTGTGACTTAGTACCAGAGTCTAACTTGATATCTGTCCCTGTAACACCCCGTTCCGCTTTAGCGGACTGCCGACTCAATCAGCAAAAGTACAACTGTTCCGACCCGCTTTGCCTCAAACGAGAAGCAAAGGATATCCATACTTGTCCCTACAGGAATCCGGCTTAGGCTTTCAGAGGCTCGCTTGACGTATCGCTCTACCGAGGCGAATGTTCGCTAAGGTGGGTGGCTACGGTGAACTTGTCTTTGCTTAGCCAGCACACATAAAATCTGGAATATTCATGCTAGTCGTTAGGTGATTCACCCCCTGCATGCTAATGAATCCAACGCACCTAGCTAAGGGAATAATCCCAACTCATATTGCTTATGCTAGAACATGGAAATTGAAATACCGCTTATATTCGGACCCTCACATGCTATGTCCCTTACGGTTTCATCCCTCGGCTTACCTTCGGGTCCGAACAAACGTGTTTACTTATGTTCCTTAGAAATGCATGCTTGTCTGCTTGTAATGTTGCCATGTTTTCATCCAAACCCCGGGAGACTACTACGTAGTCGTTCCGTGCCTGAATAAACCTGCAAGTATCCGGGACCGTTAGGTCACCAAGGCAATTCCTGAACCAGGGAATTTGCACCCTGAATGAATAAATTACTGAATCACAGCTCGTGGAGCAAACTACTGAATCAACTGGCCCGGCCTGGCAACTGACTACTGTAAATGAATACTGCCTCAACAAGTTCTGTATATATACTGCCTCGAACTCGTTCCATACCGGACTTGTTCAATATATACACATACTGCATCGAACTTGTTCCTGTACCCGACCGAGACCCTGACCTGCATGTCGCGGACAACTTGGAAACAAGGTCTTTCGATTCCACGGGCGATCACCGGGGCACTGGGACCGTTCCGATCCGGATGGAACTGCACGATAGTCTACTGCATCTGGACAGGATGGTCTGCAACCACCACTCCATCCTTGTTCAAGACTATAACGAACTGCACGATAGTCTACTGCATCTGGACATAATGGTCTGCAACCACCACTGCATCTTTGTTACTTTCCATCCTTGTTCAAGACTATAACTGGTCCTTTATGGCTATACCAACGACTCATGTTCATATAGATAAGTCATCCTCGTTTAGCGGCTATCCGCGTGCGAGTCATTGCATCGCATTAATGAACAACTGAACACCTGAACGATCATGTTAAAACGACCCTCGTGTTTGCATATGCTATACCCCTGAATGTTTATACTTGCCCGTGCTTGAATTAACAATGTTTGCCTTGGACAGGGAAGGAGATGGTAAGTTGGTAAGTCTCGTCGTGTTTTCTCTCATGTCGCACGGTGCACTGCCACACGAATTAGGCTATTCAATATTTGCATGAAACTGATCCTAAGGTAACTAGAAAGACAACTTAATAGTTGGTGCACGGAACCTGTATTACGTGTTTGGATTTGTCGAGCGGGCGAGTAGCTTCCCCACCAATGCATTCAATGTACTGATAATCCACCAGTTTGTATGCATGGTGCGGGAGAACCTCGTTTGGTGCGGATGCCTCCTTCGTGCGTG
This sequence comes from Iris macrosiphon, assembly GCA_036927795.1. Classification (NCBI taxonomy): domain Eukaryota; kingdom Viridiplantae; phylum Streptophyta; class Magnoliopsida; order Asparagales; family Iridaceae; genus Iris; species Iris macrosiphon. The sequence goes on along the minus strand of JAYESA010000011.1, from coordinate 15,331,805 downwards.
CTAAGGTGTGGAGATCACTCCGAAGCAACGATGTGTCCGGAACAGAAGCACATATATAAGACGTAATGGTGTGAACATCGCCTGAACTTGCCTGAACATCGCCTGTACAATCATTCCACAATTGTAGCCACTTGGCACGCTTTTACTGTTTCAGAGAGAGAGACTTGAGCGACTTGTAATCTCGGCTATACGTCGCCTGTAACACTTGTTTATATCAATAAAGAGCTTGCTTTACTTCAACTTGTGTTTCAATGCTTCCACTATATTGTCGACTCAGTGAACCTGTTATCAAATCGCTATGCGTTTATGCCTCCGCTGTACTCGGACAATCTGTGCGACTCTGTGGCTTAGAAATCTTGCCACCAGCCAATGAACCTCGGCCTTGCACGGGCGTGGCTCACGCTCGTGCGGCATCACGCCCGGATGGGTCAAGCGATCGTTCCGCGGGAGCGCTGGCGAGGGTGATTCCCGCCTAGCGGGAACTGCCGATTTGCCTGCGGGAGATCGGGGCGTGACATGTTGGTATCAGAGCCTGGCTTCTACGTCTTTGAACTTCATTTCGATTATCTCAGTTTCGAAAGCTCGTTCGTGGGTTATGTGCACGCTCTCTCTCAATGCCTCGATGGGATGTTCCAACAATAAGTCTAAATACTTTCAAAATACGTTTTGAATGTAATGATATGCTTGCTTGTCTGATGCTGTACTGCGAGTGGCCTTTGTGCCAACCTGTGCGAACCCTTGAGAGTATCGCTAGTAGCTTGTCCGATTTCACTGACTCTAAGTTTGGTTGAATATATCTATTCGAGGGACGCCTTGAACTAGTGCACCATCCAAAACTTAAGAAAAGGTGAACTCGAGTGCTAAGACTTCGCTATCACTAAGCTGGTTGACGTGTTCACGCTAGAAATTCATTTTGAAAGTGCGCACGATCCAGTCTAAGCAATATGCTGATTTCGATGCTTGTGCAAGTGAATATCCAAATGAACAAGTACAACGACTTGTCTAGGATTGCCTCAACCCTAGATTATTGCTTGTCCTCAGTAAGTCTCGAGGACGAGGCTTTTTCTGAGTTGGGTAGGATGTAACACCCCGTTCCGCTTTAGCGGACTGCCGACTCAATCGGCAAAAGTGCAACTGTCCCGACCCCCTTTGTCTCAAACGAGAAGCAAAGGATATCCAGACTTGTCCCTACAGGAATCCGGCTTAGGCTTTCAGAGGCTTGCCTGACGTATCGCTCTACCGAGGCGAATCATCGCTAAGGTGGGTGGCTACGGTGAACTTGTTTTTGCTTAGCCAGCACACATAAAATCTGGAATATTCATGCTAGTCGCTAGGTGATTCACCCCCTGCATGCTAATGAACCCAACGCACCTAGCTAAGGGAATAATCCCAACTCATATTGCTTATGCTAGAACATGAAAATTGAAATACTGCTTATATTTGGACCCTTGCATGCTAAGTCCCTTACGGTTTCATCCATTGGCTTACCTTCGGGTCCGAGCAAACGTGTTTACTTATGTTCCTTAGAAACGCATGCTTGTCTGCTTGTAATGTTGTCATGTTTTCATCCAAACCCCAGAAGACTTGTAAAACCCCCTTCCTAGAAAATCGTATATACCCTTTTAATTATTAATTATTAATTAAATTATAGTAATTAGGTCTAAATAGGAGAAATAGATTTTTAATAATTTTTATATTAGGTGTTCGGGCCCTTAGATGACTTATGGGACCTTCAGGACTTTTTTTCGGAATTTATTCCATGTAGGAGACCCCTTGAGCAGTTGCTAGCCTAACGATGTGCAATACCCTAATCTATAAATTTTCTTATGAGTATATATATAATATATATGTATATACAAATATATATATATGTATATATATATTTATAAAGAAAAAGAAAAGAAAAGAAGAGAATTAAATAAAGTACTATTCATAATAAGTATATAATAATAACTAAGTATAAAATAATAATAGTAATCATACTTATGACTTAGGAATCCTCTCCAGCAACTTTGCAATTCTAGAACGCCCACTCCTTAGCAATTGCACCCGAGCCCCTCAGCACTTTGCATGCAATAAAACCGGCCCTTCAGTGCCCCACTTCAGCGGCCAACCCGCGGAAACCCGCAATCCAACTATTCCCTCTCTCTCTCTCTTATATATATATATATATATATATATATATATATATATATATATATATATATATATATATATATATATATATATATATATATATATATATAATTAGCTCTCCAAAACCCTAACCTAAAACTCCAGACTTCCTCTTCCCATCTAGAGCCGTCACCGCAGCCAGAGAAGCCTCCCCAAGCCATCCAATCATCCCGTCGACACCGACATCGCGAACTGCAGTCTCCCACTCGAGGCACCTTCGCTCCGGCGTGTTTTTCCGTCGACTCGCTCGACCAAACGCTGTTCCATTTTCATAGGTATGATCTTCCCTCAACCCTCTCCAATATTTTTTTTATAGTCAACCTCGGATAACGTGTGCCCCTAGGTGAAAAATAGCGCCCAAGTCAGCGCGAGCAGACAGAATTCTGCAATCGCAGAATTCCAGAATGACCACCCATATTGTCGAGTTCGTATCTCCCACCACAGAGATCCGAATTCGATGATTCTTTTTGATACCTGTAGATTTCATGACCTAGTTTATTTTCTGTATAATAACTTTGTGCTATTAGTCGCTGTGGACAGAAATATATTCGTCACAAAACTGCGCGCACCCACTTTTTCCAGATTTCCAAAAGTTGGAGATCGGAGCGCGCCCCGCCAAACGGGACCGCCCCGCCGTGTGCCAAGTGTACCGAATGGTGCATGCAGCATAACGGGACACATGAAAATTCGTGGGGACTGATTCGGACGCGTGTGCGCGCCGGAATCAGACCGTATTCGCGGACACATTTCGTATCTCCACTTTTGTGGAACTCGCGAGTATTTTGTGCACGCTTGTCAGATTACGACGAAACTTGCGTCACTGGACTCGTGGTAACACGCTGGTCCTGTGACCCAATTTTTACGCATTTCTGAGACGGTTGACCAGATCGCCAATTGGCGGGCCCCATAGTTGACTTTTTGGACCAAATTATGTTCGGCTCATCGGAATCCAAATTTGGATATACCGTTGGGATCGTATTGACATTTAGAGTTGTTTGACCCATAGTTTGTCCCATTTAGAGACTGTTACTCTCGGTACGCTTTTCGGTGCAAAGTGGGCCCACCTATGGAACCCGCTTTGGCCCGGAATTGACCTTTTTGCCCCTGTGTCCAAATTGGACGTAAGGACAGGCATTTCCAGCTATTTGACATCTTCTGAGACTGTTGATGATATTTATTACAGCTTTCGGAGTAGTACCTACCGGATCCACCGATACCAGGACGACAGTTGATATTCAAACATCAGGCAAGTGTACCTTGCCAAACTCTGCAGCTTAGTTATTTATTTTCCTTGCTTTATATATAGTGATGTGCATGCTCAACCTAGGGCCGTGTGACGTACTTAGCGTCCGATTATCAGTCGGGTGCCGACACTGTACGCAGTGTTGGGTACGGTCATCTAGAGATGGACATTCGTGACACTTTATATTCTCGTACTTGTCTCATCAAGTACCCTATGACCCAGGACACTTGACACTATTCATGAGACAGGATTTTTCCGAGATATTCGTGGTGATTCTGTATAGGATACAGGACTTGACATAGATTTTATATTCTATATACATTATGACTTATTGCATTTAGCTATGATCGTGCTTGACATGGACATGAGACGTTATGGACATGATATGCGTGGTTACATTGGGTGGGGAGAGACACACAGGCTACAGGCTGATTATATATATATAAAACATAGTAAACACATAGTAAACACATAGTTATTGCTGCTACCGGCTCCCAGACACAGAGCTTGTAGTGGTCTCAGCCTGAGTATTCGTGCTGCTCTCACTTGCATTTCACTTAGATGGTTACATATTTACCCTATTGTTTCATTTAGTTATTTATTTGCTGCACTGCTTATTTATTTATTGGCATGAGCTTTCTTGTACCTTGCTATGTCCCCTGAGGACCTGGATCCGGATTTTGTCCCCAGATTTTGCAGACGAGGTTTATCCCGAGGTTTACGGGACCGGAGCAGGAGCTGATCCAGGAGCTGTACCACCATCCGAGGACGAGGTCTTAGCTGAAGATTTCTCTTGAGCATCCATGTTCATGCTCAGTTTTTATTATTTATTTCAGTCATTTACTTTCTGGTCTGTTGAACCATTGTACTAGATATTTATCGGGTTGTTCCCCGAAGTACTTTGTGAGACTTGCTGATGATTTACATTCCTTATTTATTCTGTGGATCATATTTTATATCTTGTGTGGATGAGATTAGTTGTGCCATGATTGTCGTAGACTTGTTTTACAGCTTAAGTATGCCCTGATGGATCCATTATATTGAGTTGGTCCATCGGTGCGTACTGCTGGCCATTGCCACGTGTCTAGTCCCACGGTATTTTGGGACTGGGGCGTGACATGGTTTTTGTGGTGGCCCATGCAGGTCTACGACTAAATAGTTCAGTTTCAACTTAGGGACCGGACCAGCCTGCACCTAGGACTAGAATATAGTATCTCATCCACAATTAACTATGATTCATCTTCCTCCTATATGTTCTATTTTGAACAATTACATCCTGCTTGATTCCTGTACTCCCCTAATAGTTCTTTAAGTATAGCCTTCTCCTAGAATATAGAAGTTCCTGTTGATAGATGATAATTAGAGTAGCACCTATTTAGAATACAACGAGATATAGACACACCTCTAAGTTTAGAATATCTAGTGAACCTAGAATTCCTTATCTTTAGATTGGCATACCATTACCCTTGATGTATTAAGAAGACTTGAGAGTAGTATAGACACTACTAGAATTAGTTAGAAGGTTACCATAATGTTTGCCCCTAGCATTGAGGAACCCATAGAAAACCAAAACTTAACATTAGGACTGAGCCTAACATTCATAGTTAGATGATATTGGAACTATAAAACTTATGTCATTGTCTTGTTATTAGTAGACAAGCACCCTAGAAGGCCAAGAGCAATGCATAGAATATTTCCCTAATCATACCTCAAACATAGTAGCTAGCGTACCACTTCCCTTAGAGAACCATGATGCTATCTAGAGCCCTCTATCTTTATTTTTATATTGTTTTCCTGCGACCATAGCGCTCGCTATTTTGCGACGACTAATTACGTTTCTTCTCTTCATCTTTCAACTCGTGCCATCTGACACTTCGGATAGTAGGCCAAGTAAATTTATTCTTTGTTAAGGGCTCATAGTTTGCTAGGATTATAGTTGTAGCCTTGAGTGTGAATTTTTTTGCTTGGTAGTTAGAACTTGATAAGTTTAAGTTGTTTTGTAGATTGTGACCAATGATTAACCCTTAGTTTTTAAATCGTATAATTTGTACCCTCACCTCGATACAAGTTAGATCCTTCCTCCTTAACGGCCAGTAACTCTTCTATCTTTACCATTGACACTTGCTTATAAGTGCTACGACTAAGACTTAGAATAACCATTACCTACATAAAAAGGATACCCTAATCAATACCAAGATTTTTCCTCATATACCCTAATAAAGAGTTTCTGTTTTATTTACATGTGCAAGATTATTGTGTAGGACCCTCTTAAGACTGTCACCGTATTAGTTTAATTCTTATAAGTTGGGTAGTATACCTCACCACCTAGTATCATATAGCCCTTGTGATCCATTGATGAAGTGTAACTGAATGGCATTAATTGTATGATAACATAAGATGATAGTGTTTATTTAGACTATAGAACTTAGAGGCTCATACCCCTACTTTGTCGACTATCGACTTAGACAAGGAATTAATATGATAACTGTAGAGATTGTAGAGTCTTTTGTTATTGTTGCTTATGTTATTTTGTTTTTGCAACTTGAATTATTTGTGACTTCTCTCATCATAATCCAGCATTATATTTTCTGTGCTACCTTGATTTATGCTGCTATTATAGCCTAGTTTTTGCAAGCTTATTCTTTATCAAGCTTGTTCACTACATATGTATTAGTGGGCGCCCACAATAATACATTTCAGAATCAGTGTATGAAGGTCTAGCTAACCTTAGTGCGCTCGATTCGCCCTCCGTAACGCTACTTTACGTGGATTGAGATATGTAGTGATTAGTAGACAATTATACTTGCCCTAGACATGTCTGATATCTCGTATCGATTACATAACTGTACTAATACGAGCAGGCAAACAAAGGATTACCAAAATAGGATTTCAATCCATAACTGCTTTGACAATTCCCAATTGAATTCTTTAAACGCCTTGATCCCAATACTTCTATTCTATTACGCTGCCCTTGAACTCTTTATTATTGATCTTCGCCTTCCCTTATTTCGGAAAGACGAAACCTCGTGCTGGGTATGAAGTTTGATACACAGAGAGTACTAGATATACCCCATAGGCCGATCACATACTCGAGGATTATCCTTTCGTAATTAAGGACATATCATATGTGATATGATCGGCGTTGAAGTTTCGAGGATTGAACGACATGAGTAAATAAATTAAGGGATATTTTCTTAAGGTATATAGCCTTAGGTGATAGGTGGATAAATTCTAAGTTGGGTAGTAGTGCATTGTCAACTCGGGAGGAATTTCTTTTAGATTGTGATCGAGTAAGATTAGATTGGGAGAGGTTCAAGCCATTGTAATTTTGAGAAATTTAGAAGGATGACTAAGATGATGAGGATCAATGAATTGATATTGAGGACCCAATATTTATACTTTAAGTGCATGAGTTAAGTTTTTGAACAATGAAGGTAGAATCACCAATTTGAATTTAGAGGATAAATATAGAATTTCAGACTTGAATATTGGTGGACTGCATTTAAATTATTTTTCAATTTGGTGAATTGAATTAAGGATTAAAATTTTGGTTGGACGACCTATTTGAAATAATGAGGATGTGAATGGAATTTAAAGAGTTGAGGCATATAAAATTTTATAAGTGAAAATGAAAATATATTGGACTCAAACCACTTCTAAAGGAGCATTTATGTGTCCACACCATTGGACATGACACATGAAGAAACCTATTTTTCGCTCATATGGATTTTTCCATGATTTTTTTTTTCTTCAGGATGTGCGACGTGCAACATCGCCCACCCCTTTAAATCTAGCCTTGCATTTTAAACCATGCAAATCTTATACCATCATTGCATTCTATCGTGGCTTAATTTTAATTTCGAGGACGAAATTTTTATAAGTTGGGTAGAATGTAAAACCCCCTTCCTAAAAAATCGTATATACCCTTTTAATTATTAATTATTAATTAAATTGTAGTAATTAGGTCTAAATAGGAGAAATAGATTTTTAATAATTTTTATATTAGGTGTTCGGGCCCTTAGATGACTTATGGGACCTTCAGGACTTTTTTTCGGAATTTATTCCATGTAGGAGATCCCTTGAGCAGTTGCTAGCCTAACGATGTGCAATACCCTAATCTATAAATTTTCTTATGAGTATATATATAATATATATGTATATACAAATATATATATATATGTATATATATATTTATAAAGAAAAAGAAAAGAAAAGAAGAGAATTAAATAAAGTACTATTCATAATAAGTATATAATAATAACTAAGTATAAAATAATAATAGTAATCATACTTATGACTTAGGAATCCTCTCCAGCAACTTTGCAATTCTAGAACGCCCACTCCTTAGCAATTGCACCCGAGCCCCTCAGCACTTTGCATGCAATAAAACCGGCCCTTCAGTGCCCCACTTCAGCGGCCAACCCGCGGAAACCCGCAATCCAACTATTCCCTCTCTCTCTCTCTTAATATATGATATATATATATATATATATATATATATATATATATATATATATATATATATATATATATATATATATATATATATATATATATATATATATATATATATATATATATATATAATTAGCTCTCCAAAACCCTAACCTAAAACTCCAGACTTTCTCTTCCCATCTAGAGCCGTCACCGCAGCCAGAGAAGCCTCCCCAAGCCATCCAATCATCCCGTCGACGCCGACATCGCGAACTGCAGTCTCCCACTCGAGGCACCTTCGCTCCGGCGTGTTTTCTCGTCGACTCGCTCGACCAAACGCTGTTCCGTTTTCATAGGTATGATCTTCCCTCAACCCTCTCCAATATTTGTTTTATAGTCAACCTCGGATAACATGTGCTCCTAGGTGAAAAATAGCGTCCAAGTCAGCGCGAGCAGACAGAATTCTGCAATCGCATAATTCCAGAATGACCACCCATATTGTCGAGTTCGTATCTCCCACCACAGAGATCCGAATTTGATGATTCTTTTTGATACCTGTAGATTTTATGACCTAGTTTATTTTCTGTATAATAACTTTGTTCTATTAGTCGCTGTGGACAGAAATATATTCGTCACAAAACTGCGCACCCACTTTTTCCAGATTTCCAAAAGTTGGAGATCGGAGCGCGCCCCGCCAAACGGAACCGCCCCGCCGTGTGCCAAGTATACCGAATGGTGCACGCAGCATAACGGGACACATAAAAATTTGTGGGGACTGATTCGGACGCGTGTGCGCGCCGGAATCAGACCGTATCCGCGGACACATTTCGTGTCGCCACTTTTGTGGAACTCGCGAGTATTTTGTGCACGCTTGTCAGATTGCGACAAAACTTGCGCCACTGGACTCGTGGTAACACGCTGGTCCTGTGACCCAATTTTCACGCATTTCTGAGACGGTTGACCAGATCGCTAATTGGCGGGCCCCATAGTTGACTTTTTGGACCAAATTATGTTCGGCTCATCGGAATCCAAATTTGGACATACCGTTGGGATCGTATTGACATTTAGAGTTGTTTGACCCATAGTTTGTCCCATTTAGAGACTGTTACCCTCGGTACTCTTTTCGGTGCAAAGTGGGCCCACCTATGGAACCCGCTTTGGCCCGGAATTGACCTTTTTGCCCCTGTGTCCAAATTGGACGTAAGGACAGGCATTTCCAGCTATTTGACATCTTCTGAGACTGTTGGTGATATTTATTACAGCTTTCGGAGTAGTACCTACCGGATCCACCGATACCAGGACGATAGTTGATATTCAAACATCAGGCAAGTGTACCTTGCCAAACTCTGCAGCTTAGTTATTTATTTTCCTTGCTTTATATATAGTGATGTGCATGCTCAACCTAGGGCCGTGTGACGTACTTAGCGTCCGATTATCAGTCGGGTGCCGACACTGTACGCAGTGTTGGGTACGGTCATCTAGAAATGGACATTCGTGACACTTTATATTCTCGTACTTGTCTCATCAAGTACCCTATGACCCAGGACACTTGACACTATTCATGAGACAGGATTTTCCCGAGATATTCGTGGTAATTCTGTATAGGATACAGGACTTGACATAGATTTTATATTCTATATACATTATGACTTGTTGCATTTAGCTATGATCGTGCTTGACATGGACATGAGACGTTATGGACATGATATGCGTGGTTACATTGGGTGGAGAGAGACACACAGGCTACAGGCTGATTATATATATATAAAACATAGTAAACACATAGTAAACACATAGTTATTGCTGCTACCGGCTCCCAGACACAGAGCTTGTAGTGGTCTCAGCCTGAGTATTCGTGCTGCTCTCACTTGCATTTCACTTAGATGGTTACATATTTACCCCATTGTTTCATTTAGTTATTTATTTGCTGCACTGCTTATTTATTTATTGGCATGAGCTTTCTTGTACCTTGCTATGTCCCCTGAGGACCTGGATCCGGATTTTGTCCCCAGATTTTGCAGACGAGGTTTATCCCGAGGTTTACGGGACCGGAGCAGGAGCTGATCCAGGAGCTGTACCACCATCCGAGGACGAGGTCTTAGCTGAAGATTTCTCTTGAGCATCCATGTTCATGCTCAGTTTTTATTATTTATTTCAGTCATTTACTTTCTGGTCTGTTGAACCATTGTACTAGATATTTATCGGGTTGTTCCCCGAAGTACTTTGTGAGACTTGCTGATGATTTACATTCCTTATTTATTCTGTGGATCATATTTTATATCTTGTGTGGATGAGATTAGTTGTGCCATGATTGTCGTAGACTTGTTTTACAGCTTAAGTATGCCCTGATGGATCCATTATATTGAGTTGGTCCATCGGTGCGTACTGCTGGCCATTGCCACGTGTCTAGTCCCACGGTATTTTGGGACTGGGGCGTGACATGATTTTTGTGGTGGCCCATGCAGGTCTACGACTAAATAGTTCAGTTTCAACTTAGGGACCGGACCAGCCTGCACCTAGGACTAGAATATAGGATCTCATCCACAATTAACTATGATTCATCTTCCTCCTATATGTTCTATTTTGAACAATTACATCCTGCTTGATTCCTGTACTCCCCTAATAGTTCTTTAAGTATAGCCTTCTCCTAGAATATAGAAGTTCCTGTTGATAGATGATAATTAGAGTAGCACCTATTTAGAATACAACGAGATATAGACACACCTCTAAGTTTAGAATATCTAGTGAACCTAGAATTCCTTATCTTTAGATTGGCATACCATTACCCTTGATGTATTAAGAAGACTTGAGAGTAGTATAGACACTACTAGAATTAGTTAGAAGATTACCATAATGTTTGCCCCTAGCATTGAGGAACCCATAGAAAACCAAAACTTAACATTAGGACTGAGCCTAACCTTCATAGTTAGATGATATTGGAACTATAAAACTTATGTCATTGTCTTGTTATTAGTAGACAAGCACCCTAGAAGGCCAAGAGCAATGCATAGAATATTTCCCTAATCATACCTCAAACATAGTAGCTAGCGTACCACTTCCCTTAGAGAACCATGATGCTATCTAGAGCCCTCTATCTTTATTTTTATATTGTTTCCCTGCGACCATAGCGCTCGCTATTTTGCGACGACTAATTACGTTTCTTCTCTTCATCTTTCAACTCGTGCCATCTGACACTTCGGATAGTAGGCCAAGTAAATTTATTCTTTGTTAAGGGCTCATAGTTTGCTAGGATTATAGTTGTAGCCTTGAGTGTGAATTTTTTTGCTTGGTAGTTAGAACTTGATAAGTTTAAGTTGTTTTGTAGATTGTGACCAATGATTAACCCTTAGTTTTTAAATCGTATAATTTGTACCCTCACCTCGATACAAGTTAGATCCTTCCTCCTTAACGGCCAGTAACTCTTCTATCTTTACCATTGACACTTGCTTATAAGTGCTATGACTAAGACTTAGAATAACCATTACCTACATAAAAAGGATACCCTAATCAATACCAAGATTTTTCCTCATATACCCTAATAAAGAGTTTCTGTTTTATTTACATGTGCAAGATTATTGTGTAGGACCCTCTTAAGACTGTCACCGTATTAGTTTAATTCTTATAAGTTGGGTAGTATACCTCACCACCTAGTATCATATAGCCCTTGTGATCCATTGATGAAGTGTAACTGAATGGCATTAATTGTATGATAACATAAGATGATAGTGTTTATTCAGACTATAAAACTTAGAGGCTCATACCCCTACTTTGTCGACTATCGACTTAGACAAGGAATTAATATGATAACTGTAGAGATTGTAGAGTCTTTTGTTATTGTTGCTTATGTTATTTTGTTTTTGCAACTTGAATTATTTGTGACTTCTCTCATCATAATCAAGCGTTATATTTTCTGTGCTACCTTGATTTATGCTGCTATTATAGCCTAGTTTTTGCAAGCTTATTCTTTATCAAGCTTGTTCACTACATATGTATTAGTGGGCGCCCACAATAATACATTTCAGAATCAGTGTATGAAGGTCTAGCTAACCTTAGTGCGCTCGATTCGCCCTCCGTAATGCTACTTTACGTGGATTGAGATATGTAGTGATTAGTAGACAATTATACTTGCCCTAGACATGTCTGATATCTCGTATCGATTACATAACTGTACTAATACGAGCAGGCAAACAAAGGATTACCAAAATAGGATTTCAATCCATAACTGCTTTGACAATTCCCAATTGAATTCTTTAAACGCCTTGATCCCAATACTTCTATTCTATTACGCTGCCCTTGAACTCTTTATTATTGATCTTCGCCTTCCCTTATTTCGGAAAGACGAAACCTCGTGCTGGGTATGAAGTTTGATACACAGAGAGTACTAGATATACCCCATAGGCCGATCACATACTCGAGGATTATCCTTTCGTAATTAAGGACATATCATATGTGATATGATCGGCGTTGAAGTTTCGAGGATTGAACGACATGAGTAAATAAATTAAGGGATATTTTCTTAAGGTATATAGCCTTAGGTGATAGGTGGATAAATTCTAAGTTGGGTAGTAGTGCATTGTCAACTCGGGAGGAATTTCTTTTAGATTGTGATCGAGTAAGATTAGATTTGGAGAGGTTCAAGCCATTGTAATTTTGAGAAATTTAGAAGGATGACTAAGATGATGAGGATCAATGAATTGATATTGAGGACCCAATATTTATACTTTAAGTGCATGAGTTAAGTTTTTGAACAATGAAGGTAGAATCACCAATTTGAATTTAGAGGATAAATATAGAATTTCAGACTTGAATATTGGTGGACTGCATTTAAATTATTTTTTAATTTGGTGAATTGAATTAAGGATTAAAATTTTGGTTGGACGACCTATTTGAAATAATGAGGATGTGAATGGAATTTAAAGAGTTGAGGCATACAAAATTTTATAAGTGAAAATGGGAATATATTGGACTCAAACCACTTCTAAAGGAGCATTTATGTGTCCACACCATTGGACATGACACATGAAGAAACCTATTTTTCGCTCATATGGATTTTTCCATGATTTTTTTTTTCTTCAGGATGTACGACGTGCAACATCGCCCACCCCTTTAAATCTAGCCTTGCATTTTAAACCATGCAAATCTTATACCATCATTGCATTCTATCGTGGCTTAATTTTAATTTCGAGGACGAAATTTTTATAAGTTGGGTAGAATGTAAAACCCCCTTCCTAAAAAATCGTATATACCCTTTTAATTATTAATTATTAATTAAATTGTAGTAATTAGGTCTAAATAGGAGAAATAGATTTTTAATAATTTTTATATTAGGTGTTCGGGCCCTTAGATGACTTATGGGACCTTCAGGACTTTTTTTCGGAATTTATTCCATGTAGGAGACCCCTTGAGCAGTTGCTAGCCTAACGATGTGCAATACCCTAATCTATAAATTTTCTTATGAGTATATATATAATATATATGTATATACAAATATATATATATATGTATATATATATTTATAAAGAAAAAGAAAAGAAAAGAAGAGAATTAAATAAAGTACTATTCATAATAAGTATATAATAATAACTAAGTATAAAATAATAATAGTAATCATACTTATGACTTAGGAATCCTCTCCAGCAACTTTGCAATTCTAGAACGCCCACTCCTTAGCAATTGCACCCGAGCCCCTCAGCACTTTGCATGCAATAAAACCGGCCCTTCAGTGCCCCACTTCAGCGGCCAACCCGCGGAAACCCGCAATCCAACTATTCCCTCTCTCTCTCTCTCTCTTAATATATGATATATATATATATATATATATAATTAGCTCTCCAAAACCCTAACCTAAAACTCCAGACTTCCTCTTCCCATCTAGAGCCGTCACCGCAGCCAGAGAAGCCTCCCCAAGCCATCCAATCATCCCGTCGACGCCGACATCGCGAACTGCAGTCTCCCACTCGAGGCACCTTCGCTCCGGCGTGTTTTTCCGTCGACTCGCTCGACCAAACGCTGTTCCGTTTTCATAGGTATGATCTTCCCTCAACCCTCTCCAATATTTGTTTTATAGTCAACCTCGGATAACGTGTGCCCCTAGGTAAAAAACAGCGCCCAAGTCAGCACGAGCAGACAGAATTCTGCAATCGCAGAATTCCAGAATGACCACCCATATTGTCGAGTTCGTATCTCCCACCACAGAGATCCGAATTCGATGATTCTTTTTGATACCTATAGATTTCATGACCTAGTTTATTTTCTGTATAATAACTTTGTGCTATTAGTCGCTGTGGACAGAAATATATTCGTCACAAAACTGCACGCACCCACTTTTTCCAGATTTCCAAAAGTTGGAGATCGGAGCGCGCCCCGCCAAACGGGACCGCCCCGTCGTGTGCCAAGTGTACCGAATGGTGCATGCAGCATAACGGGACACATGAAAATTTGTGGGGACTGATTCGGACGCGTGTGCGCGCCGGAATCAGACCGTATCCGCGGACACATTTTATGTCGCCACTTTTTTGGAACTCGCGAGTATTTTGTGCACGCTTGTCAGATTGCGACAAAACTTGCGCCACTGGACTCGTGGTAACACGCTGGTCCTGTGACCCAATTTTCACGTATTTCTGAGATGGTTGACCAGATCGCCAATTGGCGGGCCCCATAGTTGACTTTTTGGACCAAATTATGTTCGGCTCATCGGAATCCAAATTTGGACATACCGTTGGGATCGTATTGACATTTAGAGTTGTTTGACCCATAGTTTGTCCCATTTAGAGACTGTTACCCTCGGTACGCTTTTCGGTGCAAAGTGGGCCCACCTATGGAACCCGCTTTGGCCCGGAATTGACCTTTTTGCCCCTGTGTCCAAATTGGACGTAAGGACAGGCATTTCCAGCTATTTGACATCTTCTGAGACTGTTGGTGATATTTATTACAGCTTTCGGAATAGTACCTACCGGATCCACCGATACCAGGACGACAGTTGATATTCAAACATCAGGCAAGTGTACCTTGCCAAACTCTGCAGCTTAGTTATTTATTTTCCTTGCTTTATATATAGTGATGTGCATGCTCAACCTAGGGCCGTGTGACGTACTTAGCGTCCGATTATCAGTCGGGTGCCGACACTGTACGCAGTGTTGGGTACGGTCATCTAGAGATGGACATTCGTGACACTTTATATTCTCGTACTTGTCTCATCAAGTACCCTATGACCCAGGACACTTGACACTATTCATGAGACAGGATTTTCTCGAGATATTCGTGGTGATTCTGTATAGGATACAGGACTTGACATAGATTTTATATTCTATATACATTATGACTTGTTGCATTTAGCTATGATCGTGCTTGACATGGACATGAGACGTTATGGACATGATATGCGTGGTTACATTGGGTGGGGAGAGACACACAGGCTACAGGCTGATTATATATATATAAAACATAGTAAACACATAGTAAACACATAGTTATTGCTGCTACCGGCTCCCAGACACAGAGCTTGTAGTGGTCTCAGCCTGAGTATTCGTGCTGCTCTCACTTGCATTTCACTTAGATGGTTACATATTTACCCCATTGTTTCATTTAGTTATTTATTTGCTGCACTGCTTATTTATTTATTGGCATGAGCTTTCTTGTACCTTGCTATGTCCCCTGAGGACCTGGATCCGGATTTTGTCCCCAGATTTTGCAGACAAGGTTTATCCCGAGGTTTACGGGACCGGAGCAAGAGCTGATCCAGGAGCTGTACCACCATCCGAGGACGAGGTCTTAGCTGAAGATTTCTCTTGAGCATCCATGTTCATGCTCAGTTTTTATTATTTATTTCAGTCATTTACTTTCTGGTCTGTTGAACCATTGTACTAGATATTTATCGGGTTGTTCCCCGAAGTACTTTGTGAGACTTGCTGATGATTTACATTCCTTATTTATTCTGTGGATCATATTTTATATCTTGTGTGGATGAGATTAGTTGTGCCATGATTGTCGTAGACTTGTTTTACAGCTTAAGTATGCCCTGATGGATCCATTATATTGAGTTGGTCCATCGGTGCGTACTGCTGGCCATTGCCACGTGTCTAGTCCCATGGTATTTTGGGACTGGGGCGTGACAAGACTACTACGTAGTCGTTCCGTGCCTGAATAAACCTACAAGTATCCGGGACCGTTAGGTCACCAAGGCAATTCCCGAACCAGGGAATTTGCACCCTGAATGAATAAATTATTGAATCACAGCTCGTGGAGCAAACTACTGAATCAACTGGCCTGGCCTGGCAACTGACTACTGCCTCAACAAGTTCTGTATATATACTGCCTCAAACTCGTTCCATACCGGACTTGTTCAATATATGCACATACTGCATCGAACTTGTTCCTGTACCCGACCGAGACCCTGACCTGCATGTCGCGGACAACTTGGAAACAAGGTCTTTCGGTTCCACGGGCGGTCACCGGGGCACTGGGACCATTCCGATCCGGATGAAACTGCACGATAGTCTACTGCATCTGGACAGGATGGTCTGCAACCACCACTGCATCTTTGTTTCTTTCCATCCTTGTTCAAGACTATAACGAACTGCACGATAGTCTACTACATCTGGACAGAATGGTCTGCAACCACCACTGCATCTTTGTTGCTTTCCATCCTTGTTCAAGACTATAACTGGTCCTTTATGGCTATGCCAGCGACTCATGTTCATATAGATAAGTCATCCTCGCTTAGCGGCTATCCGCGTGCGAGTCACTGCATCGCATTAATGAACAACTGAACACCTGAACGATCATGTTAAAACGACCCTCGTGTTTGCATATGCTATGCCCCTGAATGTTTATACTTGCCCGTGCTTGAATTAACAATGTTTGCCTTGGACAGGGAAGGAGATGGTAAGTTGGTAAGTCTCGCTGTGTTTCCTCTCATGTCGCACGGTGCACTGCCACACGAATTAGGCTATTCAATATTTGCATGAAACTGATCCTAAGGCAACTAGAAAGACAACTTAATAGTTGGTGCACGAAACCTGTATTACGTGTTTGGATTTATCGAGCGGGCGAGTAGCTTCCCCACCAATGCATTCAATGTACTGATAATCCACCAGTTTGTATGCAGGGTGCGGAGAACCTCGTTCGGTGCGGATGCCTCCTTCGTGCGTGCTAAGGTGTGGAGATCACTCCGAAGCAATGGTGCATCCGGAATAGAAGCACATATACAAGACATAATATTGTGAACATCGCCTGAACTTGCCTGAACATCGCCTGTACAATCATTCCATAATTGTAGCCACTTGGCACGCTTTTACTGTTTCAGAGAGAGAGGCTTGAGCGACTTGTAATCTCGGCTATATGCCGCTTGTAACACTTGTTTATATCAATAAAGAGCTTGCTTTACTTCAACTTGTGTTTCAATACTTCCACTATATTGTCGACTCAGTGAACCTGTTATCAAATCGCTATGCGTTTATGCCTCCGCTGCACTCGGACAATCTGTGCGACTCTGTGGCTTAGAACTCTTGCCGCCAGCCAATAAACCTCGGCCTTGCACGGGCGTGGCTCACGCTCGTGCGGCATCACGCCCGGATGGGTCAAGCGATCGTTCCACGGGAGCACTGGCGAGGGTGATTCCCGCCTAGCGGGAACGGCCGATTTGCCTGCGGGAGATCGGGGCGTGACAGCCCCAGTACCGGAATACGAAGACGGACATGACCAGCTCCCTCGTACAAGGTATAGAACATCGTACGGTGGTCATGGTTGTAACTAGACAAGGGGGTGCATACTACAAGCAAGTCACTTAGGGTCACACAATACATATATTGTCTCAATCAGTAAAGTAAAAACAGTAAACATAGAACATATATGACAATGAAGTAAGGCATCCCAAACGCCCTGCCACAATATTCAGGAAATCAGTTGTACAAAAATAAGAAAGCTGACAGAGTAGCAAAAGTACATGACTATGATCAGCTGCAGTCTGATTAATTATAATTATGTAAGAAAACTAAATATCCAGATTTACGGCTAACAAGTGTCGGTGGCTAAACGCCCAAAATTAGTAAAATATACAATAACGAGTAGGGAAGAAGAAACCTACTTGTTTCCTCCAGTGGCCATCCGTCTGGTGCGCCCCATGGTTCAGGGGGAAGTACGCTTGATCCTCGGGTGCTGGCTCTAAACCTGGCCATGCAAAACCAGTGGGGTTAGACCCCAAATAGCAAGTATCACAAGGAAAGCAGGAATGAAGAAACAAAACCAGGTTATGAAATAGATACATATATATAGTTATGTCTCGTAGTTTCGGTTCATAGCCTATCGTGACACAACAATCTAACCCTACAACCAAACAAGGACAAGGGTTAGACCATGATAGTCTATGTCCCTAGACTATTTGATAGCAGATACAATACACAAACAAGCTCAGTTACATAATCGGCCAATCACTTATACGGCATGCTAGGTGGAGTTTGAGTTATCCCAGCGGTATTATGCATATAATAGGAATCCTCAGATCGAACCATGTTCTAACAGGGGCTAGCCGAGCCATGAATTGCCGCATAGCACATAGTAGTATACACCGATCCCTCGTAAGGCCGCCGTGCTAAGATCGCATAGAACACATAGTATAATATAATAGTTGGATATTGTTATCCACTAATGAGGATTTAAATAATATCCATGGGGGCCAGCCTTCACTCCCCATATAATGATTGAGGGTGGCTAGTTAAGCACGATCTCGGGATTCCGTTCCTGTACATGTTTTAGTTGCCTAGTTAACCTTACGGTTAGCTGGAATCACATGGCATGGTCACATGTTACTCCCCTTATATGTCGTACCGTAGTATGGGCACACTATATACGAATCCACTTTGTCACTTTGTAGTTCAATTTGGATTCACCCCATCGTGATACAACAGTCAACAAATCCTAGCCATGTTTGGTTATTGACCAACTATCATGTCCATGCTGGAGGAATTTGATTGCATCGCATGTCGCTTAGCACGTAGGAATACCTCAGTGTGAAACATGTAACATAATCACGTATAAACACTTAGCACGTAGAAACACATAACACGTAGTAAATGTATCAGCACAGATACCAATAGTCGAGTCGAGTCACCAATCATTGGTAAATCATATGAGTTCTAGTACATAGCAATATGTAGATTGTGTCAGGCGCGTAGGTAGTCATAGTCACTTGGCTACATGGTCTATCTCTATTCATAGCCGGGTCAAGCATATAAGCAGGTTCAACACATGGTCATTCAGTTCTCATGCATTCCAATCATCAATCTCACACTTAGAATCACAAAATCCAATAAAACATCAAACCAAGAAAATCAACAAATCATGCACATAGGGTCGTATAGGGTCAGGGACGCATAGAGTCAGTGTCTCATATGACAGGTGCCGCATAGAGGTTGCTGCCGCATATGAGTCAAGGCAGCATAGGTCTGCTTGCCACATATGGGTCAAGGTCGCATAGGTATGCTTATCGCACATGGGTCAAGTCTGCATGAGACGTTCTGGGACTTAGCGAATTTCTCATTCATTCGACGAGTGAAACACAAGGAGTTCAAGGATTAGCTCCAGAACACTTGTGTAATACTCAGTCATGCTTCCAACAAGATGGATGCATGATGGTCAGATAGGCGGCAAGTGTCCAGGCCGCATAAGGACCATGCCGCAAGGTACTCTCAGCCGTATATGGCGCTGGCAGCATGAGAACTTCGTCTTCTCCAGACAGCAAGTTCAGCCATGGCGAGAACTCAAAAAATCAAAATTGTATTTTCTTCATAAAAACTTTATTTTAACTCTGAATCAAGTGAACCAAAAGCCAAAATGCTCGAAATAAAGTTCTCCATCCATCCCAAAAACTATTTTTCAAAAATACCAGTTTTATTAGATCAAAACCACCAAAACTCAAGTAACCTATGAAACCCTAAACTTTAAATGTAGATATACTCAAATCCATCCTTAAAATCGAAAACTCGAAGTACTATAGTGTTTAGAATCATCATGAGCACATAATAGACTAATAAAATACAAGAAAAGCAAGAATAAAAAATTAAGAGGTTTTTTTATGTAGTGCAAGGTGTAGTTGCCTAAATGAAGGAAGAGGAAAATAAGAGAATGAGGAAAGAGAGAGAAAGAGGTTGACTTATATATGCTAGGGTTGAGGTTTAGACCATGGGTTCACTCGTGACCAAACCAACCCAATAATTAAACCATGAGTCTAACTGAACCAAAGAATGGGTCTAGTCTCCACGACATGAAACCTAATTAGCTATGAAAGCAATAATTAGTATAAGAAGAAAAACTAATATGTTCCAAATATGTATATCATGAACGGGGAGGAACGAAGAGTGACACCTCTACCCACCTTAGAAAAATGTTGTCCTCAAAATTCAAAACCATGGCTAGCTAGAGAAATTAGAATAAGCACTACGCTAACTATAAGCTCATATACAGATGCAATCAAATTCAAGCATATAATAAAGAAAAGCAGTATCACATAGCATGGGTAAACGAATTACGAGATTCGAGATACGAAGGCATAAGAACGAATATACCTTCCGAGTCGAATAGGTGTAGATACCGAGATCGGATATCATCCTTGCGCTCTCACGTTGACTCTCCCAAAGGGTGGTGATCCCAAGCAACTCAGACAAGATGAATAGTCTGATTCCTGAGCACCTTCTTCCTTTGGTCCAAAATGGATACGGGTTGTTCCTCGTAAGACAAGTCGGTACCAACGACAAGCTCGGAATGATCGAAGATATGACTCGAATCCAGGACATACCTACATAATTGAGACATATGAAATACATCGTGCACCTCACATAGCGAATGCGGAAGGGCAAGGCGATAAGAAACATCGCCCACCCGCTTGAGAATATCGAACGGATCGACGATCATGGACTAAGCTTCCCGTGAATTCCAAATCTAATGACTCCACGGGTTGGCAAAATTCG
The DNA here is from genome assembly GCA_036927795.1 of Iris macrosiphon. Lineage (NCBI taxonomy): Eukaryota > Viridiplantae > Streptophyta > Magnoliopsida > Asparagales > Iridaceae > Iris > Iris macrosiphon. The sequence goes on along the minus strand of JAYESA010000011.1, from coordinate 15,310,991 downwards.
CAAGAACACATAGTCGCCGGCACAAAACTCTAAAGGCCTAACATCTTTTGTTTATCTGCCCAATGCCGATGTCTATCTTGTATTTCCCAAAGTCGCTCTCTGATCTGCTTGACAACTTCTACTGTCTGCTTGATCACCTCAGGACCTAACATCTTTTGTTCACCTATATCATCCTATGCCAATAGTGACATGCACTTCCTTCCATATAACGCTTTGAATGGTGCCATCTGAATACTTGCTTGATAACTATTGTTATATGAGAACTCAATGAGATGAAGGTGATCTTCACAAGACCCTCCAAAATCTAAAGTACAAGCTCGTAGTATATCTTCCAATGTCTGGATGGTTCTCTCTGATTGCCCGTCCGTTTGAGGAAGGTAGGCAGTACTGAATCTCAACTTGGTATCCAAACTCTGGTGCAAGCTCTTCCAAAAATTTGAAGTGAACCGAGTGTCTCGATCTGATACAATACTTACTGGAACATCGTGTTGTCTTACTATTTGTCGCATGTACATCTTTGCCAACTGCTCTGTGGATTGCCTTACTCGAAAAGGAAGAAAGTGAGCTACTTTTGTGAGACGATCTATTATTACCCAAACTGCATCATGACCAGTAGGGGATCTAGGTAAACTGGTCACAAATTTTATCATGATATGTTTCCACTTCCACTCCGAAATAGGAACCAACTACAATAATTCTGTTGGTCTCTGTTGTTCGGCCTTCACTTGCTGATATACCAAACACCAAGAAATGAATCGTGATATCTCCCTCTTCATCCCGTTCCACCAAAAATGTTGCTTGATGTCTTCATACATCTTGGTACCTCCTGGATGAATTGAATACTGGAAACTGTGTGCCTCGGTCATTACTTCTTGCCAAATATCTCCACTTGGTACACAGAGACGGTTTTCAAACCTAAGAGTTCCATCTTCATAAATTGTCAACTCTTTTCTGAGACCAGACTCCCATTTTGTCTGAAGCTTCTGAACTTTCGAATCCTCCGCATGAGCTGCTTTAATTCTCTCAACCAAGGTAGACTAAATCTGTAAACTAGACAATACTCCTACGTCATGCAGAAGTACTATCTCCACACCCATCTCTCGAAGATCTTCTAAGATATGTCGCTGCGATGTCAACATAAATGTACTACCTCTCATGCTAAGAGCATCTGCTACCACATTTACCTTGCCTGGATGGTACTGAAATTCTACATCATAGTCCTTTATCAACTCTAGCCACCTCATCTGCCTCATGTTCAGGTCCTTCTGGGTGAATACATACTTTAAGCTCTTGTTATCCGTGTAGAAGCATAAAAATAGTACATGCCGCATAGAGCTCATACGGCATAAAACATGAAAGATACGGCCAGATGGAAGCCGCATAATAGCCTTCATGCGGCCTGATCAACTAAGTCGCAGAGAAGCCGCATAGTAAACTATATGAGGCCTGAACGACCATAGAGCAGGGAGGCCGCATCAGGACCCCTTGACAGAGATTTCGATGTCTGTCAGAGGCTCTAACACATCACTTATCACTCTGAGATGCTTCGAGACTCATAAAGATGATGGCTCAAAAAAAGACAACGAGTCACATCAGTGCATTAATTGCTTCAACAAATGTGCCATGCCACGTGTTCCCTCGTTTGTGACTATACGGCCTCGCCAACATGTGGCCATAGTGTCCATTCGACCAAGGCCCAAATGAGAACACATATGCGGCTACAAGACCCATGCGGCCTCGCCAACATGCGGCCAGAGTGTCCATTCGACCAAGGCCCAAACGAGAGCACGTTTGGCTACAAGACCCATACGACCTCACCATTATGCGACCTAGTTGTTATGCGGCCTCCAGCTCACAAGATCTTTTCGTTACAACTGCAGAGATCTTCGCACAGTTGGTGCTGACTACGTGTCCAATTGACCAAGTCACGCCCATAATGGGTTGATAACAACCCCGAGATCTCGTCAATAACATATTTGAACCAAACTCACGTGGCAGCTTCCCCGTGACATGCGACCATAGTTACAACCACATGTTATTGAAGTAGACCTATGTGGCCACCAAGCAGGAACATATGCGGCATTCATAGCACGTCCACAGGGCGACTATAAATAGCAAGGTACCATACCCATACAAAGGATCTGGCTAGCTATTGGCAAACCTATACTCGAGCAAGAGAGAAGATCTTTTACATTGGATCGTCCACGGAGTAAAGAGAGTTGCTACACTCCTAACCCTCCATCGTCACCTCCAGAAAATAAATTTGTACTTAAATTTTCTAGGACTTCTCTATACTTTTTTTAGTTTGTTAATCAAATCAAGTTCTTTTAGTTCTCCTTTTGATTTAATGGCAAACACGATGGCGACTCTGCTGGGGACGTCATTCTCCTCTATTGAGAAGTCAATGATGCATCCAAGCTCGGCTCGACGCAAAAGATGCTGGTGGTTCGCTTTGACCAGCAAGCGTTCGAGGATATGCTCTCAGAAGAAAGTATCAGTCCTTCCTCAAGGCTAGCCAAGCCCAAGGCGACCAGCAGGCAATGGGTAGCGAAGGGCGCTGTGCCTCGCCCAACTGCGGAGGGGACGCTTCAAACCACTCACCATATTGCTGACAGCTAGGCGCACACCCAAGACGTTCACGTCCATGCAGCCTCCTTACCCGACGTGGAAACTACTCAGCGCCCAGACTCTGGTAAAGGAAAATATTGCGATACCAGATATTTTGGCGCTGAAGCAAGTTCCATGCTGCATAAGAGTAGCATACGGCCTCATGCGGCCTCAGCTTACAGCCGCAGGCAGACATCCTCATGCGGCCCAGACAATAGCAGAATTTCTATCTTTGATTATATCTCATGCGGCCCAGACTCTATGCGGCCCAATGAGAATGACGAAGACCCAAACTTGGACTCTGCGTACTATGCACCCGCGGGTGCTAAGTCAAAGAGGTCTGGGACAATGCAAGCCTGCCAAGCTCAGACAACTGTCCATTCAGACAACCTTCAGAGGGCACCGCTAATCATTACACGGGCCCCTAATGGAAAATTATATAGACTGCCCCATGCGTCCAGCCCCCAGCGGTAAATGGACAGGGTCGGTCTCCAAAGTCTTCCGCCAAAGATCTGAGACAAGTTCTTGTACGAACCTCGATTTCTGAATTGGCGCTAAGGCATTATCAGAAATTTTGTCTGCCGCGTCACAGACGGGAGACTGAATTTTACGCGCAGAGCGCGGAGCAGACTTCTGGATTAGCACTGAGGCATAGCCAGAAGTTTTGTCTGCCACGTTACAGACGGGAGACAGAGTTTTACGTACAGAGCGCGGAGTAGACTTATGTACTAGCACTGAGGCATTGTCAGAAGTTTTGTCTGCCACGTCACAGACGGGAGACAGAGTTTTACGCGCAGGGCGTTGAGGTTGCGAAGCTACAACCTTGCTGGTCGGAGAAGCCAGAGAGTCGGCAGGAATGGTTGGGGATGTCCGGGGCATCCATACCTTACGCAATTTCCTGTTGTCTTTGACAGAGAGGGAATGAGAGCTACCCCCTGCTCGAAGCATGCCTCCGTAGGCTGACTGGTCGAACTGGACGACCAAAGTCTTCTTCATTGATCCTACTGATACTGCATCGTGTTGAGAAATTGCTTTCTTGTCAGATGAGAAAGTATTCCTCAGCAGAGTTGCCATCTTGTGTTTGATAATAAACGAAAGAAATGAAAATAGATTTATACGAAACCCTTTCTTAGGTTTACAAACAAGAAGTACTATTAATCCTATACGAGGATGTTAAGTACAAAATTTAATCTGGGTAAATATTGTTATAGGAGTCTGATCTGCGGTCGATCACTTTGTCCCTTGGACCACACGATGATGAAGAAGTATTGTAGAAGAAGGAATAGCTTCAAAGATTGCAAGAATGAGTGGATGCTTGATGCCAAGATCGTCGATCACTACTCTCTGTTTGTGCTCTTCTCTCTCCGATTTTACGAGTTTTCTCCTCAATTCTTCGACCTTTCCCCCTTTCGACCTTGGATCTCTGTGGACGGAGGTCTCTATTTATAGAGTTTAGTGATAGTAACAGTCCAGTCGGCGTATGTAATCCCCCTGATTTTTAAAAATTTATAATTTGAACATTTCACAATTTTCTGGAAATTTTTCTGTAATTTTTAGCAATTAAAACTAAGGTATTTCAATTTTGATGGATTTTTAATAATAAATAATAATATTAAAATATTATGAAAATAATATTTTATGGTGTAAAATGAAAAACTGGACATAGGATAATTTTCCGGAAATTTATTGGACCCCGAAAATATTTTTAAAAGCCAAAACATATTTTTAATAATTAAATAAATTAAACCAAATTGAACCCTAATAAACCTGGTTTATTTGGCCTGAACCGAACCGAACCGGCCGGTCCAGCTAAACCAAACCAAACCACCCCTAGACCCTAGCGGGTCGGATCCGGGTTCGACCCGACCCGCTTCGATCCGCTAACCCGACTCGCTCTCTTTCCCTTCCAAACCGTTCAGCCGACGGTTCCTTTCCCCTCCGGCCGGCCAACCGCCGCCGCCTGGTCTCCATGTGCTCCTCCGGCTTCCCTAACGGCCGCCAGCCTGTCCTCTTCCCCTCCCCCTCACCGGCCGCCTCTCCCTCTCCCCTCAATTCCTATTTATACCCAGCCTCCGCCGGAAAAACCCCTTCCAAAGCCTTCTTCTCCGGTGAGCTTTAGGATTCCGGCCATCAGCCCTCCACCAGCCCCGCAGAGCTAGACTCCAGCCCACCCCAGCCGAGCTCGATGCCTCCAGACACCCGCAGCACCCTTCGCCTGCCTCCCCAAGCGCCACCCTCCTCCGGCCCGCAGCAACGGCAGCCCGATATAGCCTGAGCTGTCCCCGGCCGCCTTCGGCAGCGCCCGGCCGAGCCACCACCGGCTTCGCCTGAGCCGCCCAGCCCTTCGTCGAGCCCTCGCCCCGCCGTCCTCCTCGCCGTGGCCAGTCGACTCCGGTGACACCCAGACACAGAAGCCCTAAGTTGGACATGGACACAGCCGTTTCTGCCAGGACACAAACCTAATTCCGACACATGTCGGACACGAGAAACGCTGATTTCTGAGTCCTGTTCAGGTACTCGTATCTCACTCCTCGTAGCTCTGATTTTAATTCCGTCAGTTGCATCGTGTAGCCTGCATGACCCCCTCGGTGCCCGTGCAACCCGCTCAGGGCATCGCGTCCTGTGGTGATCGTGAACCGCGATCCAAAAACAGAAAAAACTAACATCCTGGTTCACCCCAGAACTGAGTACGCCCTGCTAAACGGGACGACTTAGTCGCGTACGGTCTTCACAAATACGTGCGCGTCGTTGATACGGACGTGCGAGATTTCGCAGAAGCTGATTCGGATGTGCGTGCACACCGGAATCAGTGCGTATCCGCGGACACCGCCCCATATCCGACCATTCTGATTCTCACTGTAACTTAGTGTACACACGTCAGATCGAGACAAAACTTACGCCATCGGACTCGTAGCAATACGCTGGTCCCGTGAGCCAAGTTTGGTTCGATTCTGAGAACGTTGACAAAATCGTGTGTCGTGGGCCCCACAGGCTCCACTCGACGGGCAATTTTGTGATCGGCTCATCGAAATCCAATTCTGGAAGTTCTGTTGGGTTCGTATCATCGTTTCTGACCTGTTGACACTAAGTTGGACTGATTTGGAGACCTTTGACCCTGACGCATTTTTCCGTGCAAAGCGGCCCACAATTGGACCCCGTTTTTGCCCCGAAATGTCATTTTTGCCCTTGTCTCCAAATTGGACTCAAGGACAGGCGTTTCTAGCTGATTAATATTTTTTGAATCTGATGGTGATATTTATTCCAGTAACCGGAGTACTGCCTGCAAATCCTGCTACTGACAGAGCTACAATTGGAGCTGAAAACCCAGACAAGTGTACCTTGCCAGATTTGCAGTATAATGTTTTATTTTGTTCTCTTAATTTATTTTCTGTGACTATTGTGCATGCTCAACCCTAGGGCCGTGTGACTTACTTAGCTTCCGATTAATAGTCGGGTGCCAACACCTTACGCGGGGTTGTGTAACGTCACCTAGAGATGGATATCGTGATATTTACATTATCGTACTTGCCCTATCAAGTACATTATACCCAGGACACCTGACACAGATCATAAAACAGAATCTTCCTGAAATATTCAAGGTGATTCTGTGTAGGTTGCAGGATTGGCCTAGACATTATATTATATTCCTAGATGTTATATTCATAGACATAGTATGACTCACTGCATTAGATATGATCTCACATGACATGGACATGAGACGTGTGGTTACATTGGGTGGGGAGAGACACACAGGCTACAGGCTGATTATATATATATATAATTCATATTAAACACATCTGTGGGAGTAAAGGAGGTGGTGGGGCCCGTCCATGGGCTGGTGGGAAGGGCATGTATAAAATCTGTGGGAGTAAAGGAGGTGGTGGGGCCAACTGTTGCTCCTCTTGTCCTGCGGCACTGGCCCTCATGACCTGCCTGGTGCGGAGATCGGTGCCCGTCTGGAGGCACCTCTGGCTGCCCAGATAACTATCCCTGGGGATCTGGGGTCAACAGAAGAACATGCCACAGTGCCGGTTCCCCAGATGACCCTGCGTCACGGGGGACATCGTCCGACTGCGCGACACGTCCGCTACGGAGATTCATAACTCTGAAAAGAAGTCATGTTTAAGATCAGTGTTTAGGAATTAAACATGATGCAAATTAGCAAAATAAAATTGAAATAGAGGTGTTATATGAAGTACTTAAGCATGTAGATACGATTTCTAATATCTATACCTAATTGCAGGCTCGTTTGGCACAGTCAGGTAACCAAGACGATTTAAATCGGACCTACATGTGCCACCACAAAAACTATGTCAAGTCCCAGTTCCAAATATAAGGAACTGATCCATGTGATATTGGCCAGTGGGTACACTTCGACGGGCATCCCAATCTAATGGACCCGACGGAGTGTACCTAAGCTGTAAAGTACAATAATAAAATCCAACATATAATACATAAATAGTGTAACTAAATCTCATCCACAAATATATGAATATAGAACACAAATAAATCAAGTCTACTAATGCAGAAGGGAAATAAGACTGGAAATGTATCATAATACAATACGAATAGAGTCACACGGGAACAAACCCGCTAATACAAATACTGAATAAAAGAAAGTAGTAAGATAACTAGATAATGATACCGGGCCAGGGTGAAGTCACTACCAGTGATCAAACGAAGTCCTCGAGAAGGTTCTCATCCTCTGCAACAAGTTTTGCTCCTGGATATAAACCCGGTCCGTACTCCTCCTCGCCTAAGCCTGGAAGGAAACCAGGTCCTCAGAGGGACATAACAAGGTACAAAAATAGTATGCCATAGTAAAACAGAAAGGAAATATATGATACACCGGTGTAATCTAGTATAACCACCTAAGTGAGACACAATTTAAAGACAATGTTTGACACATGGGCTTTCCAAATATAAATCCATAGCTTCAATGCACATAGACACACGGTGCGTACCGTAGCTCCGAGCACAGAGTCACACGGGTGATACTATGACTCCGGATACAGGATCTCTCTCTCTCTCTCTCTATATATATATATATATATATATATATATATATATATATAGCGCGTGCAAAGTAGCCCAAGCGTCTAGTAACCGTCTTTCCTTCCCAATGCGAATAACGAGATGCATTCGCTGCTCATTGAGCCTGAACCTCTATCTAACAGTCTCATCATACTAAAGTATCTAGCACCAATCATGATCCTGCAGTCATCACAGATTTTGGTCATGCTGGCACTATCAGGATACAGGAAGTCTGGCACGATGACAGTGTCTGATTGTGTCCTAGGATTCTGATGTAACCAAGTAGGTACAGTAAGGTATCGAGAACATCTATCAATCGATACTAGATGTTATCGACGAACGTCTGCACCCGGATATGACTTGGACGCTAAGTAACTATTCCGATCCAAAGCGCACACAATATATAGATAGAATAAACAGTAAATCTGGAACTGAGATACAGAATGACAAGGTACACTTGCCTGGATTCGGATGCTGAAGGCGAGACTCTGGTACAACGTCCAAGTCCGAGGATCCCAAAGTACCTAGAGATGATATATAAAATTAATTAATAATCTAGCTCAAAAATATCTAAAATAAGATATGACATCAAGACTAGCATAGGTTCTGTCTTAGTTACATAACTCACATCTAAGGTACTAACTAGAGGGTTGACCCAACTTGACTAGGGTAACGGTGCATCAAATACAAACCATCAAATAATATAACATCCTCAAAAAATATATTCAAACCCTAATATTTATCATAGTGATTTCAGTCATCTATGTTTAATGTTCATCCTCGATCATACCATCCCTGAAATCATAGACATAAATGCATAAACCCAATTTAGTTGTCACACCTAAATATGCATAATATTCACGTATAATATCCTCAATCATAACATCAAAGCTATCGAACCAAAATTCATTGGAACAACATCCCCATCATTCATGCATTTTACATATATTTATAACCCCATATAAATGCTATTAAACTATGCATTTTCACATATATAAATAATGCCAGACAAAGCCATTAAAATATGCATGGGTATTACTCAGGGAACCCTAAACCTAACTAGGGTTTCTTTAGTACATAAAATTAACTACACAATAAAGACGAAGGAGGAGAAGTTACCCAGGTGATTGCGGGTGGTGGCAGCGGCGATACTGCGGCTTCCGTCAGTGACGACGTCGACCGCGAGGGTGCTCAGCAGAGTGAGGGTGGTGGTGCTCTGCTGCGGTTGTGTAGGCAGAAGGGGTGTTGGTGTTGGCTGCGGTATTGGTGCTCGGCTCCAGTAGTGGTGGAAGTTGGGGTGGTGTTGTAGGTGGCAGTGGTGTAGCCGGTGGTGGTGGTGATATCTACGGTGGAGGTGGAGTCGTGGTCGACGGTTCGTGGTGATGGTGGCAGTGGCCGAAGGTGGAGGCATTGGTGTAGGAGGCAGTGGTAGTATTGGAGAAGAAGACCTCCACCGGACTGAACCCACACCAACGCCACATTGTCTAGAATGTGGATCCCCTCGCCGGTGTCGGAGAAGATGAGCTTCCTGCCATAGTTTGTCGGATCCGAGTGTTTGGCCGTAGTGGACGAACTACAACTTGCTGTAGCAGCTCGCGTACTAGGAACTGCGACGGAGCAGTCGTTGGAAACTTCGACTGGAGCTTCTCTCGGCGGAGGTGGTGGTGTAGGTGGTGGTAGAAATATTGGCTGCTCGGAGGTGCTGGTGTTGTAGGCGGTGGCCAAGGTGTTGGCTGCTTAGAGGAGCTCCGACAACTCGTGGTGAAGAAGGAGAAGAAGAATAATGAAGGAGAAAAGAAGAAGAAGAAGAAGAAGAAGAAGAAGAAGAAGAAGAATGAGTCGGCTGAAATGAGAGGGAGGGGAGGAGAGAGAGAGGGTGGTGAGCAACTAGGTTGTCTTGGGATTAGAGCCGACAACATTGGGATGGGTGTGTGTGTGTTAATATAGAGGGAGTGTGTGGTTGTGATGGGGGGAAATTTGAATCAAGGGCTAGGGTTCTTTATGAGGGAATAATACAATGCAAGGGGAGAGAGAGGGTGATGATGATCGGTCATGAGGATGGGGGGTTCTTCATTTACTTTGGACCCATGTGAGGGTGACACCTAACACCCTTTTTTGCATTTAAGTCCCTTAACATTTGGGTGTTTACACATGAAGAAAAAAGGGTAAGAATTTGATGCGGGAAGTTGTGTTTGATGTTTTGTAGGATGAGAGGGTGTTTTGTATGAGCCTCATGAATGGGTGTTAGGTTAAGTTGGGGTTAGGTTAAGTTGGTGTCCCTAATTTAATTAAATAAAGTATCATATGTGCTCTTAAATTAAATGGGAGTACATGGGGGTCTCAATTAGGAGTGACACAAAGGTCATGTTCGGTGTAGGCTTGGTGTCAGTCTTGGACCCTTTAATTGGTTAGGTGAAACGAGTTGAGTTTGTGTCCCCCAATCAATGGCAACGACATAGGTACAAGACATAGGATTAAAAAAATAATTTTTGTGCCTGGAAAGTTGTGCAATTAAATTAGAGCACAAGGGAGTGTGTTTGTGAGTGACATAAATGTCCGGTGCCTAGGTTAGCTTGTCAGGTCAAGAGTGCAAAGATTTGTTGGAAAGTGAAGGCTATTGTTGTGCTCCAATTATTGTAGCAACGGTAAGGTGCACAAATGATTTAAATTTAAAGAACCAGTCTACATAACCCTAACTTTCTAATCCTTAGACAACCTGAAACTAAAACAAAATTCTTACCATATCCAGTCTACCTAAAACTATTGAGCGGGTTTACATCCTTCACCGTCTCAAACAAGATTGTATATGTTCCTAAGCTTCGAAACTCTATTAATGGAGTTGAAACTTCGAATATAGTGCTTTAGTGTGCTATCTAGTACGTAACCATAACAAAACATGGATTACACATGAAATCTAATAATCTAAAAAAAAAACCTAGATTTGAAAAAAAAACCTAGAATCTAAACCAAAAGACCTAGTTTCAATTGATGGACTTTTACCTTTATTGTGTATGTTTGTTAGTTCTCGCCATCTTCTCAGTAATTGGTCGAAGATTTAGGATATAGGGCTGAAAGGAAAAAATGGTAATAAGATGTGTTGCCGATTTTTTTAGTGCTAACTAGAGTTTAGACCCTGCATTTAATACCAGTTTAGAGTTTAAGCTCTAACATGTCTAGTTAAAAAGTTTGGACCATTGATATTTATTTATTTATTATTATTATTTGTATTATTCCCTCCCTTCTCATGCTTCACAATAAAACTTTCTTATATAGGCTGGAGGGTATAATGAATAAAATAAATAAAAAATAAATAAATATTCAGTGTCCAAACTCTCCAATTGAATATGTTAGAACTTAAACTAAAAGCTGGTATAAAATATAGGGGCTTAATTATAACTTGATACCCTCAACTATCCAAAATGTTCAACTTGACGCCCTCAACTTTGATAGGTGCTAACTTAATACTCTCAACTATATAATAAATTTTTATGTCGATACGAAAAAATTTTAAAAGGAAAAAAATATCCCTCCCTTCCTCCCACCCCTCCCTCCCTCCTTCTCCGCCAGCTTCCCCCGGCGAGCCTCACGCCCCTCCCCCCCCGCCGCGAACCCGCCCGCCCCCGCGCCCACCGATGACCAGCTCGTGCCTTCGCGGCCGACCCCTCGCCCGCACCCATGCCGCCTCGTCCCTCGGCCAACCCCGCGCACCCGCGTCCCCCGGCCAACCTCGCCTCCCCGCTCCATGTCGCTTGGCCTCCGGCTGCCGCTGTTGCTGCTGCCGCCTACTTCTGTGCGCTCTCTTGATCGCCGGCACTGGAGAGGGATGGATGAGGGGTAGAGGAGGGAGATGGGCAATTTGGTCTATTTTTCTTCAGGGTATTAAGTTAGCACCTATCAAAGTTGAGGGTGTCAAGTTAAATATTTTGGATAGTTGAGGGTATCAAGTTGTAATTTAGCCAAATCTATGGTCTATCCTCCCCCCTTCTTTTTTAATCTATGTCCGAGAAATAGAAATATAACAAGTTGTGTTATTTGAAATAAAAATGATATTTCTATAGGCACTACATATATTGCTTATGACAGTCCAAATTATTTTTGAGTTATTTACAAGTTTGCCATCGAAAAAATTGCTCCAGGCTAGCCCAAGTTTTTTTAGGACTGTCACAACGTTGACAATCCTTCCAATTGGAAGGACTATCAAAAATGTTGACGGTCCTTCTTGGAAGGACTGCCAAAATTAGGACTGTCAAAAATCCTAAATAATTAGGACTGTCAAAAATGTTGACGGTCCTTCTTGGAAGGACTGCCAAAATTTTTTACAGTCATTATTATTTAGGATTGTAAAAAAAAATTGAGGAAGGACTGTCAATTTTTTGACAGCCCTAATTATGGGGACAAATTATAGGAGGAGGAGGATAGAAGAAGAAGAAGCAACAACAGCATGGGCGAGAGGGTGGGCGGGTTTTGCGCGGGGGGGGGGGGGGGGGGGGGGTGAGGGCAGGCCGGCGAGCGGCGGCGGCAACAGCAGCAACGGCGACGAAGCGGTGGGGCGGCGGCTGGCCGACAGGGCTGGCGAGGGGACGCCCTCCTCCTCCTCCTCCTTCGACGGTTGGAGTTGGGATTATGGTTAGAGTTTGGTATGGGAGAGGGGGGTGGGCTACCCAAAGTAAATTTAGGACTGTCATGGGTAAAAATTACAAAAACCTGGACTATTATGAAGTAATAGACTATCCTAAGCAAAAGTTGTAGTGTCTATAAAAATATTTAATAAAAATAGGATAATTCTATAGACACTACATATTTTGCTCGGACTAGCCCACATTTTTTTTATGATTGTAACCATTTTCGACAGTTCGTGTCACAATTTCCTACAGTCCTAAAATTGTAGGACTGTTAAAGATTTTGTGACAGTCCTATTATTGAAAGAATTGTCAAAGAATTTTGACAGAACTAAAAGTTTTAGGACTGTATAAAATTATAACAGTCCTAACTATTACGATGACGGTCAAAAATCAAAAAAATTTCTCTCGTCCTAAAACTTTGTATTAGTCCAAATAAAATATGTAGTAACTATAGTCCTAAAACTTTCTATAGTCCTAAAACTTTGGATTAGTAACTATAGAATTTTCCTAAACATGTGGTGCCAATAACACCGACCTAATATTTAGCCAGGTCACTTTGGTGATTCAGATCATTAAAAAACACATCTCAATCTCTCCCAAAACCAAAACCCCAACAAAAAAACGAAGCCCCTCCTCTTCGTCTCCCGGATCTAACCTTCTCCCTCCCTCCCTCTCTGCCGATTTTTTTGCCGATCCACTCGCCGATGGGCGGACGCTGGCAGTGAAATGCGGGCGGGCGCTAACGGATCGGGCGAGCAGGAGGAGCTAGAACTGCCGAACCCGTTGGTCTTCCTTCCCCTTTTGTTACTCCAGGGAGCAGGAGCAGCAGTGGCAGGAGGAGGTGGTGGTGGTGGAATGGATCTTTCCTGGGTCGGGGAGAGGATCCTCAGCTCCGTCAGATCCGCAACCTCCCTCGGCCTCATCCCCCCGCCACATCCCGATCGCCCCCAGGTCCGAAATTACACAATTGCCCCCTCCTCCTTTCTTCACCGATGCGATTAATTTTTCGTGCCGTGTCGCTACACGACGCGAATTCGCTAGGGCACACCGAAATTGGAGCCATGTCTGTATTGTGTCCCCTTGTATCCGTGCAATTTATAATGTAGCAGGTTGGAGACACCGCCACGTTGTTGTTGCTGTGCCAAAAATTTGGGGATCTCGGCGACCGGAAACTCGGAAAAAAATAGGAGCAACGACCGTGACTTCATTCCCCAACCAAAACCTTTAGGAGCACAGAAATAAACTAGAAAGAAACAATCTATGGAGTGTGGAATGTCTATGTTGAGTCTGTGTCGGAAGTATATTGGGCACTCCAAACCAGGTCGTACCAAAGTTAGTGCAATGTCCATGTTGATGTGACGACGGTGTGACCGTGGTGTATTTATGCCCATTTTGTACAAAAAGGATATTAGGCTACCAAAAACTAAACAAGAACATATAGGGGTGCGTGGTGGGGAATGTTGAAGATGATATAAATACTTTAAGTATCGATATCTCCTCTTTAGCTTTACAAGTCTCGCACGGGAATTTTCTAGTGTTGTTATCTCAAGTTGCAACTTTGGACGGAGACACGACAAGAGATTATGAGCAAACTCTCTTGAAACCAAAAGAACCAATTCAAGTTTCTACAACCCTCTAATTTGCGTGGACTCACCCGACATCGATGAACAAGTTATTGCATTGTAGATGTTGGGATTTTGTTAAAAGGTTAATCATTAGTTTTTTCTGGTTCGTTAGTAGCTATTGATGCCGGAATCCAAGTGTCATAAGCCATTTAACTTATAGGTAATGATAGCTTAACAGAGTTTTTAGTCCAAGGTAGCATTTTACTCATGAAAAAGATTAAGGAGTTCACTGGAGGGAGTTAGGAAGGATGATTCTGGTTGAACTACTATGCACTTAAAAAGTTAATCTAGTTTAAATAATTTTTTAGATAGTGCAAAAAGAAAGATAAGCATTGGGAGATGGAAAACTAATTATATTTGGAGAAAATAACAAAGCTTTGGTTGACCGCCTCTTTGTAAAACACAATGTAGTTGTCACCACTCGTTAGTAATCATCAAGGTGATTCATACAATTTGTTCCTAGTGCAATAAAATTTGGTCTTTGGTGTTTATTTGCACCTAGTGCACCAATATGATGACTTAATGAAAATGTAGTCCTCTCTTCTGACACTTATTTACGTCTTCTTTTTCAACAACAACAAAGATTTTATCCCAAAATGTTGGGGCCGACTCTTTGAATCTACTTTCTTTCAGGTGTCATTTGTAATGGTAACGAAATCTATAGCCTCTTTTTAACACTTCAAACCATGTTCTCCTAGGCCTACCTCTAGTCCTAGCGTCTTCATTAACTACTAGATTATCGTTTCTTCTTACGATACCATCTGCTTGTCTACGTTGCACATGGCCAAACTACTTAAGTCGATTTTCGCTCATTTTTTTTTTTTCAATTGACAACACCTCTAACTTTTCACAGATACCATTTCTTATTCTATCCGTTGATGTATTGCCACTTATCCATTCCATCTTAGCATTCTTATTTCGTGCACTCATCCTTTAATGCATATCTTTAAATCTTTTTCTTTTCTATATAATATTTTCCATCAGTCTTCTTAGTAATTATAGCTTCCATAGACCATAGTAGATCTTCTTGGCATAAAATAAAACAGATTCTCTGAAATTCTAGTATCTTCTTTTAGTTGCTTAATCGTTTTCTCCCATAATTTTATGGTATGGCTCATAAGCTTAATTCTTCGATAATTATAGTTTTGTATATCTTTCTTGTTGTTCTTATATATAAGTACTATAATAGTACTTTTCTATTTATTCGGCATCTTTCTTAGTTCTTAGAATTTTGTTGAATAAATCAGTAGGCCACATCGATCATTTCTTCCATAAACATTTACATACCTCAATAGGAATATCATTAGATCCTACCTTTTTTTTTCTTTAATCCATCTTTTAACTTCAAAAATTCTAATTTTATGATAATAGCAATATGACTTATCTGAGTGAGCTAACTCTGATCGTAACCTAAGCTTTTCTAGGTTGCTCGCGTTAAATAGTTTGTGAAAATAAGACTACCTCTCATTATTATTTCCTCTTACTAATACCTGTTGTTCCTCGTTCTTGATGTACTTAATATTTCCCTTTTTGCTAGATACTTGGAAATCATGGTCGGGTGTTTTGGTCTTTGATTTGATGTAAGGTGCCATAAATTGCTTTATGTGCTTCCCAATGTTGGATGGACACGGATACGACATGGTTCTGACACGGTGACATGGACATGACACCAATTTTGGTATGCCATAGTGCATTTTGGAGTCTCCGTGCCATGTACGTGCCTGAGTGTGACACGGACACTACACCAGTTTTGCTATGTCCTAGTGTATTTTGGAGTCTCCGTGCCATGTCGGATGCGTTCTCAATGACAGGACAAGGACATGACTGGTTATCAGTGTCCCTGCTTCCTAGGTGCTTCCTGTTAACCACTTTTGGTAGACAGTTGTAACTTGTATTCTTATTTTGACGCAACTCTCTTCATTCGTATGAAGAGTCTAGCAGCTTTTCCTCAGAGGAATCTCTAAGTTCTAATAAATTAGACCTTTTTAACTTATTGTTTTACTAATCTGATGCTAAGTTGTCATTCGGTATACATTCCTTCCTTTAATAAGTGCTTCATATTTTCTGACTGGGTGCTGGTATGGTGGTTTGCGAACTAGAGCTTGACTATATTCTTGTTTACTTGCCAGGTTCCAGCTCGAGCAGCTGCCGCCGCTGCTGTTGCCCGAGCTATTGCAGGGCTTCCCCCTCATCAACGACATGCCCTTCCATCGAATTCTGAAGAATTGGTTTCTATTTTTGGTAGTAGACCTCATGGTCAGGCTGTAGAGGAGCTAGAGGAAGATTTCTATGAAGAGGTATATTATTCTGAACCAAATAATTTAAAGTACTTCGATTTCTTAAAGGAGTTCTTATTATGCATTTGATAAATTTGGTTGAAGTGCAAATACATTTTTTTTTGTTTAAACTCATTTTTTAACAGCTTGTATTTCATGGATTAAATTGGCTAATTATATTTGTAATGTTTAAGTTAAACGTCTCTCATGCCTGTATCTCTGTATGATCTCAATTGCTTTGTGGAGGCTGACCACAAGCAGAATTTAAATGTACATCAAGTTTTTTCATGCATGGAGGAAAATAGTATGGGCGTAGACGCATTAATGCATAACTTAATAACATCATTACTGGCTGAAGAAATACTTAACTGAAAATACAATGTTACAGTCTATGTAGTTATCTAGTTTTACATTAATATAAATGAGTTATACATTGATATAAATGAAATAATAGAATTCGGTTGATTTACGAGCGACTTAGATGGAGGACGAAGGTAGTTAGTGACTTGATCATTAGAAAGCTTTCCAGGTCAACTTGGCAAATAAAATTTACATGGGAAAGTGAAAAAAAAAACGTCATCGCAGTGATTCGTCATGTGGAAGATATACATGCTACAATGTATCTATAAGAATCAACACATTGTAGCCATTCCATCTGTCGAAATTGTACATATATAGATACTCGAAATTGTACATATATAGATGCACAACATCCATCAATCTTAATATTATTCCGTTCAAAGCTCACAAGATAACAAATTATACAATGAATTACACCTAAATATATGAAATATTTCATGCTATTTTTAATTTTTTAACAGTTATTATTAATTTGACTTAGTAAACGTAGAACTCCGAAACTGTGATCCCAAAACCTCAGAAACAGCCGAAACCACCGATACCGGTACTCATAAGAAGTCCAAAACCGATTCTGATAGTGATACTATGAACCTTTGTTGAGAGACCATGATCCTAGAACAGGTATCACTTAAGGCAAGAAGGTTCTCTCATTTCCATTTTACCATACAACTGATCAACTTACGATTTTATAACTAATTCTAATTTATAGTATATATATGTGGACTTAAACATTGTGTATCTGGCTGTGGCAACTTATTCTGTTGCATAGTATATGCAATCTTACTTGACAGTTTGTAGAGGCAGTTGAAAGCTTCATTGTTTATTTGTATACTTTAAATTGTTGGAAGTTGCTAATAGCTGCCATATGTCTAAGTTGGATTTCATTTACACAACTATAGTTTGTTCGTGTCTTTTGTTTCTCTTATGGCAATGTATGATAACTAACTATTCTTGGTTTCATAATTTTATGAATGATTTAATAGTTTATAAACGACAAGTAAATGTTTGACCGTAGAAGTTGTTGAGGTTAAATAACTCGACTCAATTTGTTGATTTCATATTGAGTACAATATTTAGAGAGGATAAGACCCACTTTGGTGGCTATTCATGGTGGGACCACTAAAGAGTAATAAGAATACAAAGAAATACTGAGAGAGGAGGAATGCATATATAGACTTTTTTTATACTCCCCTTAAGCTGGAGCATAGATGTCAATCAAGTCAAGCTTGGAGACAGTGTAGGAACAAAGGTTGTGGAGGAGCTTTGATGGGGGTATCGCCTACTAAAAGGTAATAGGAATATGTTGAAGACGAACATCTTGGACCTTGACTTTGTCCCAAATGAAGTGACAACGAACCTCATGCTTGGTGCTCTTATTAAATGCCGAACTCTCAACAATGTAATAGTGGTTTTGTTGTCACAATAGATGCATGCTAGAGAAGTGAGCAAGACACCAAGATTAGTGACAAAACTCAGCCAGGTGATCTCGGGAGTTGCATGAGTCATCGAACAAAACTCAAGCCTCATGCAAAAGAACATTCAACGAGGGTCTGTTCCTTGCTAAGCCATTTGAGGAGACAACCGCCAAAGAAGTTGCAGTAGCCACCAGTAGAGTGACGATCATCAATGAACCCAACATAATCAACACAAGCATAGCCATTAAGGGATAATAAGAACGTTTGATAGTGTAGTATCTGGCGTGGAGACTTCTTCAGTTACCTAGAATTCATTCGACTGCATGAAGGTGAGAGACTGCATGCACCGTCTTATTATGTTGACAACGAAGGAAATATTGGGGCGACGAGTAAGATAGATGAATTTACCGACGAGTCGACGGTACATGACAAGATCAGGGAGAGGTGGATCAAAGGAGGAGCTAATGTTGTGGAGAGAGACATTTTTATCCATAGGAGTGTCATCTTGGCAGTGACCTAAAAATCCAGTTTCAACCAAGAGATCTAAGCATTACTTCCGTTAAAGAGAGGAGTCTTGCAAGCAACCTCTATGTCAAGAAAGTATCAATGACGGCCTAAGTCCTTTGTGTGAAAGTGAAAATATTGGAATTAACTTCGAAGCTCTGACTAGAGTCATTGTCGGTGATGCTGTTGTTATCCACACAGGCTATGACCATGCCATAGGGTCGACGATGGATGAACCGAAAAGTCAGCATCACCCAAGGAAAAACCAATTTGCTTACAAATTGGCTGGATATGTCAAACCATATATGAGGAGATTGCTTAAGGCCATAAACATACTATCAAAGATGACAAACTAGGTGCTCTCCCACACACCTATAACCGGGAGGTTGCTTCATGTAGATTGTCTAAGTAAGATCTCCGTTGAGAAATACATTTTTTAAAGTCAAAGCTGATGGAGTGACCATCTGCGGTTACCATCCAAAGAAAGAACTCTATATTCAGCTTGGTGCTATGCAATAATATTCAATCCTGTAAAGTTCAAAGGGGCCTTTTACAACTACTACTAGATGTCTTTCAGGCACTCAACAATACCTTTGGGATTGTGCTTGACGGTGACACTTATTTATAACCTACTAGTGAGTGTCCCTAGGGTAGACTAACAAGGTCCCATGTGTCATTAGACCAAATAACCTACATCTCCTTATTTATATAAGCATATCAAATGGAATGATGATTGATGAAGTACATGCTGTATAAAAGAAGGAAGAGAAATCACGAACGAGGAGCTTACAAACTTGGTGGTGGAATCTAGGACGAGCAAGGGCTAGGGTTTTAGGTCAGGAAGGATGGTGGTGGCTTGGGAGCTATGTTGTACTGGGTGCTAGGTGAGGCGAGACGACATGCCACCCGCCTCGCCTAGGCGCCCGTCCAGGGTTTTTGCATGTTCTCTGCAATTTTGTATACAACTATACATATACTATTTGTAATGTAAGAAGCAACAATAACCAATATTCAACATCTAGTAAGTATTAAGCAATAAGCATACAAGTAACACTAATAATAAGTTCTAATAAGCATTACGCAAGAATTCATGAAGCAACACAAGAAGTCTATAACTACTAAGTTCTAATAATCCGTCTAAATACTGCCTTTTTTTTTTCCTGGACGACCCTAGGCGGTCGCCTAGGCAGGCCTAGATGACCATCGCCACACCCGGAGAAACTTTTCCTAGGTCGAGGCGCCTCATCTCCAACCCGCATGCCTAGGCCGCCTAGGCGTTGCCTGTGACAACATAGCTTGGGAGGAGAGCTAGTTTTTTGTTTGGTAGTAGAGAGCACAGTGCTCTGAAATCATGTTGAGATAAGAAATCACTCAGCGTTTAATTTCATTAGATGCACTGACTACATATTTATATGAGAGGATAAGACTCCACTTTGCTTGCTATCCAGTATGGGACTAAACAAGGGACTTACATCAGAAAATACAAAAAGAGGAGAGATACATAGACTCTTCTATAGCTATCCTAAACGATAAGGAACATTTAAGAAGACCCCATAAAAGTAAACCCCCATAGGGAGAAAGAAATAGTGAAAAATCTCCTCGGCGAGTACAACCAACCAACAAAAGTCTCTAGAAAGAGCAAAAGAGGAGTCAAAAGTCAGCCTGGAAGTGGAGTATCATTGGAGATCACCATCTATCCTAACACAGAGAGTCCTTTGCCTCGATGAATGAGCCCCTCTTATCCTTACATGGAGCCCGACCTTACCAAAAAGCCGAAGAAGAAAAGGCAGCAGACAGAATTTCTAAGGAGAGACTCGAATGAGCAAAAAGTCAGATTCTTGGTTTCTCTCTAAAGAAAATAGACGGCAGTAGTTGAACTTTTGAACACTGCCTTAACTTCCAATCCGGGCTTGAGAGAATCTCCAATATGGATCATTATCATAGTTATTAGAGGCACAAGGGGCACAGAGGTGCAAAGGGTGTTCAGGACTGAAGCTCGAGGTGCAAGGCGAAAGGGCGAGCCTCATCAAGATGAAGCACACTTTTGGAAGATTATATTCATTTTATTTATAAATCATATATATGTAAAAAAATTATTTTAAACA
Source organism: Iris macrosiphon (assembly GCA_036927795.1). Taxonomy (NCBI): domain Eukaryota; kingdom Viridiplantae; phylum Streptophyta; class Magnoliopsida; order Asparagales; family Iridaceae; genus Iris; species Iris macrosiphon. Next base: position 15,290,443 of record JAYESA010000011.1, on the reverse strand, counting down.
AATGAACACTAAAATATTCATAATTTGTTGTTTTTTTTACGCAATAATATAACTAATACATTTTTTTTTGTTCGTGTGAACAATATTATACTAACAGTCTCATAGTGGTTGTGGTTCCTAGAATCTAAATTAAAAAAGGAAGATGTATTTAAGTAGTTATGTCACTAATAAAAGTAGAATATGTATGAGATGTGCCTCAAATGGGTTTGAGCCTCGTCGAGGCGCTGAGGCATGGGCATCACTAAGGGAGCCTCACTTTACCTATATTGCGGCATTAAGGGATTAACCTCATGAGCCTCGTCTTCACAACTATGATAATTCTCCAGCTCGTCCAAATCTCCTACATATATACCTGGATCACTATCAGAGAAGGGGAATTTGAGAAAAGAGGTTGGCTTTCTTAGGAGTAGAACTGCAGGACTATGCCTGATTCCCATATCCTTTTGGCGAGGTTTTCTCCTGTAGGGCTAAGCTCCTTCCTATACCAACACATTCACAAAATCAGTTATATATAGTACTTATGCTAACTATAAGTACATATGGATACACACATGCTGGTCGTCGTTACTAGTTCAATGAGTTGCTGCACACACCCTGTTCCTGTAGTGTTTGCTTGGGAAGTATACTAAGTGGTCCCTTGTTATTCCAGGAGCCTAAATCAACTACTATATCAACTAAATATCAAATTAACATAAAACTTGTATCATTTGAAACCTTCTTACTCATGTATCAGCACCTCGAAATATAAGAAGCTAAAAATAATGAGTTAAAAGATCTTTGTTTTCGCCACATCATACTGAGTCCAGACAGTTGATCAGGATCTACATGTATTAAAACCCATTTATGCTAAATTATTTTGGACATTCTACACTTCTTGATATTTGTCGTTAGAAATCTTTTTTATCCACTTGGTAAGTAATAGAGCTCTGGATGATTTTGTTGTTAGTTTATAAGTGGTAATAGATTTTTTTCCTCTTTGTTGAAAACTTGGAATCATGCCTATCTGTGATGGTCAGTCCAAAAATCATATGGTGTAATTGTTATGAAAATTTCGAAAGTATGAATGGCACCAAAACTTTTTACTGTGTAAAATAGAGAACCACATATATCTGAAAGTTTTTTTTAAGGTGAGCTAAAAAAAATTTGGTTTATAGGGTTAGGTGTAGAACCTCTCTGATATTTAATGCAGCTTTTAAGTGAAACATATTACATATTCTGCTTGCTGTATCATTCTCCCTTTGATGTTTGTGTTTTCTAGCGGCAGATAGAAATAGATAAGCTTCTTTCACACTACACTTAGCAAGAAACTACCTTCACACCAGACCAATGCATCAGATGCCATCTCCCCAAGCTTTGGAGATCTCTATACTTTATCCTCTCTGATATGTCAATGTATTTTCTGATTAATTTAGAACGTCTTTTGATGATTTAACATTGGACTGAGGCAGAATTTTATCCTGAAGGATGCTGCTGCCCCTCCTCCCTCCCCTCGTTTAATTGTTTGTTCTTGCAGGATTTTGACCCGGTTAAGTATGTTCTGGATAATATACCATCTGAAGACACTGATGCTTCCTATTTTGAGGAGAAGGTCCTTACCAAACTTATGAAGTTCATTATATTTCTTCGACTTTTCTGTTCCATTTTTGTCTTTATGTGTCTATTTTATTTTCAGTATGGTTGTCAATACTTTCTCTGCCATAGGTAAGACATGTTTAATATTATATTGCATTTGTTTAATCTATCATTCAAGTGAGTGCTCATATAGTTTGGTACTGGTTATACCACATATACGTGCGCCTGTTCCATACATTTGTGGGTGTCCTTGCTTGTGTCTTGGTGGTGCATGGTCTATCTGTGCACGTGTGTGATTTGCCTGCGTGGCATGTTTGTGTGTTGGAGCGCTTATGTGTGTGTATGCCGTGTACATATTTGTAGAATGTGTTTATGTAGGATATATGTGGTTTCTTACATTGCTTTTAGAAAATCAATCTTTGTTTTATTGTCAGTTCATTAGTATCAGTCAAGTGTTATATTAGGAGTAGGGCTTTAGTCCCACATCGGGTAGAATAGAAGAGAGAGGGGTCAGCATCTCCTATAAATATGTAGTCCATTCTTCAATAAGAACTATTCCATTATTCTAATTCTGTATGGTATAAGAGCCATAACCCCCCCCTCTACAAAGAAAAAAAAAATCCTAATCCTAGATCATTTCCACCCCATCCACGCCCCCCACCCTGCTCCCCCGCCACCCCCACGCTGCCCCTAACCCCTCACCTGCTCCCCCGCTACCCCATCCACGGCCCCCTACTCTGCTCCCCCGCCACCCCCACGTTGCCTCCGCAAGCGCCTTCGCCAGAGCTGCCAGCCCTCTGCAGCAGCAGCCACAGCAACAACGACCCCCTGCCTCCGCTAGCGCCGTCCCCTGCCCGCAAGCCTCCCTGGCCCCGTTTTCCTCCCGTTGCTCCCTCCTGCCCTGCCTCCCGCTGCCTTCCCCCCTCCTTTGGCCCCGCCTTCCCTGTGCCACCCTCCTGCCGGCCACTGCCCCCTCCATTGTCTCTCCCCTGGCCCCGCCTTTCCGCTACCTCCCGCTGCCCTCTGATACCACAACTGCCCTAGCCCCCCCGGGAGGCAGCGGGGGGGGGGGCAGTGGCCGGCAAGGGGGTGGTGCAGGGAAGGCGGGGCCGGGGGGAAGGCAGCGGGAGGCGGGGCCGGGGGGAGCAGCGGGAGGAAGGCGGGGCCCGGGGGCTTGCAGGCATGGGGGTCGCTGCTGCTGCAGGGGGCTGGCAGCTCTGGCGGAGGCGCTTGTGGAGGCAGCGTTGGGGGTGGCGGGGGAGCAGAGTGGGGGGCCGTGGATGGGGTGGCGGGGGAGCAGGAGGGGGGGATAGGGGCAACGTAGGGGGGGGTGCAGGGTGGAGGGCCGTGGATGGGGTGGAAATGATCTAGGGTTAGATTTTTTTTTCCTTTGTGGAGAGATAAGGGGGTTATGGCTCAGATACCATGTAGAATTAGAATAATGGAATAGTTATTATTGAAGAATGGACTACATATTTATAGGAGAGGCTGACCCCTCTCTCTTTCATTCTATCCGATGTGGGACTAAAGCAATACTACTAATATAACACTTAAAATCCTCTCTCAAGCTGGAGCATATATGTCAATCATGCCCAGCTTGATCTGATCACCGGCCCTCACGTGATAAAACTTTATCATCCCCTTTTTATACTCACCACGGACGAAGTGGACATCAATTTCAATGTGCTTTGTTCTTTCATAAAATACGGGATTGGTAGCAATATGAATAGCGGATTAGTTATCACACCACATATCTGCTGCTTTAGATTCCGCTTCTCCCAGTTCCTGTAAAAGATGCTGCAGATATAGCACCTCTGCTGTGCCATGAGCAATTGCTCGATACTTTGCTTCGGAACTTGATCGTGCGATCACACTCTGCTTCTTGCTTTTCCACGATACTGAGTTTCCACCAATAAATACGGAGTAACCAGTTGTAGATCGTCTATCCGTCAGACTTGCACCCCAAACCCTAACCGCCAGCCACATGCCCAAAACCCTAGCCCTAACATGCAGCCCGTCGTCTTTTCATGTCTAGACCCAAAAAAAAGTCGTATATCGAAGCCAGATGATAGACAATAATTTGTTTGCACAACCTATGTTCCTAGATTACTTCAGGAGCGTATATCGAAGCCAGAGGGTAGATAATGATTTGTTTGCACAACCTCTGTTCCTATATTACGACTTCAGGAGTTTAACAAAGCGTAGACAAGTTGATTGTTTACGTGGATCTTTGTTTTCTTCCTACCCCGATATCTGCATCAAGATCTACACAGAGAGTGTCCTGGGTTACTTCTGTGTCCTGGCTTGTGTGATCCCCATACGATATTTTCTTTCCATGCGCATACCGGTTCTGGCCACGTTGACAGCGCACTGGTAAAATTGATGTGATTATTGTGGTTGGAAAGATCCAGCGACGGTCGAATCAAGAGCATTATGACCAACTCTAAGGCGGCTAGCAGTGATACTACTACCGGTGTCGGAAACGCATGGATGGGACCAACGGGCACTGGCACGACGATCTCTTCGATTCGACTCGTCGATTGGCGGTTGGACGGACTAGACGGTTACTCAACATGGCGGAAGAAGGTTGAGAAAATACTTCAGAAAATGCGGTTGTCCAAGCATCTGACTAACAACCTTCCAGAGATGACTGAACCCACGTTTGAGAAGTGGGATGGAAGCACACTTTCGTGTTCTTCGGGCAGCAAAGGTCGTTGAGACCACTCCGGATGATGTTCCTGCTGATCGATCTGCACTTGGTGCTGTTCTTGTTGGATTTTGTGGTGGTCGTGGTGGACGACGTGGTGGCTGGAATGCTGTTCGTGATGGGGGACGAGGCAATGGTGGTCGTGATGGAGGAAGACCACACATGCTTCCACTGTGGTCAGCAGGACCATTTTCGGTGGCAGTGTCCTAAAGTTCCTGCTGCCAATATTACTTCAGACGCCCCTGATGATGGAGTTCGATCTGTCAAGATGACTGCTGACTCGTATACAGATTTTTTTGAGTTCTAAGCTCAACGACGTGGTGAGACATCCACATCTGGATCCACAGCAGGGTACTCCGCGACATGTATGGTAAGGTCGAAACAGTGGATAATTGATTCTGGTGCGTATGCTCACATGACTGGAGACAGGTATGATATGAAATTATATATCGGTTGGTCGTGTTTCCGATATTACTGTTGCCAATGGTGGTTCACTGACAGTCCGTGGATGAGGAAATGTCCATCTTTCTTTCGGATTGTTACTCCATTCCGTTTTGCATACACCTGACAACCCATTCATCAACCGTGGTCGTTTACACAGTTGATGAACTCAATGGAACCATCAGTAGAGGACATAGTTCAAAACACGGACACGGTAAAGGAGCTACGAGAGGTCCTAGCGACGACGTTTGATGGAAAACGCGATTTGTCCCGTATCTATGACTCGGTCGTTGGCGTGTACCGAGCTAATCAGGGTGACAAATCTCATAAGGACCACCTTTGGGCCTTTAAGGCTATGACTGATAAAATTGACCGCGTTCTACCTCTAACGACGGATATCAATGAAGCTAGGGCTCAACGTGAGCAACTTCATGTCATGGCATATCTTGCCTCTCTCCGTCCTAATGCGTATTCTGCTCGCTCTCAGATCATTGCTGGATCTGATGTTCCATCTCTGATGGAAGCACACTTTCGTGTTCTTCGGGCAGCAAAGGTCGTTGAGACCACTCCGGGTGATGCTCCTGCTGATCGATCTGCACTTGGTGCTGTTCTTGTTGGATTTCGTAGTGGTCGTGGTGGACGACGTGGTGGTCGGAATGCTGGTCGTGATGGGGGACGAGGCAACGGTGGTCGTGATGGAGGAAGACCACGTACATGCTTCCACTATGGTCAGCAGGACCATTTCCGGTGGCAGTGTCCTAAAGCTCTTGCTGCTAATATTATTTCTGACGCCCCTGATGATGGCGTTTGATCTGTCCAGATGACTGCTGAGTCATACATATTTTCTTGAGTTCCAAGCTCAACGACGTGATGAGACATCCACATTTTGATCCACAGCCGGGTACTCTGCGGCATGTGTAGTGAGGTCGAAACAGTGGGTAATTGATTCTGGTGCGTATGCTCACATGACTGGAGACACAGGTATGATACAAAATTATATATCGGTTGGTCGTGTTTCCGATATTACTGTTGCGGTTCACTGACAGTCCGTGAACGAGGAAGTGCCCATCTTTCTTTCGGATTGTCACTCCATTCCGTATTGCATACACCTGGCAACCCATTCATTCTGCCTTCAATTAGTCAAATTACTCGCGACTTACATTGCTCGGTAACATTTTTCCTAGATGGTTGTGTTTTTCGGGATTTGAAGACTAGGAAGACTATCAGTAAGGGACATGTGGTTAGAGGTTTGTATTTGTTTGACGTATGTTCTCCGGTTACTTGTACCGGCGTGAAACTCAAAGCTTTTGAGTTACATTGTCCGTTAGGCCATCCATCTATCCAAACTCTTCAGCAAATGTATCCGTCTTTATATGTTTCATTTAATTTCCATTGCGAGTCCTGTCGTTTAGCCAAACATCACCGGGTTCCCTATCCGGTGAGTCAGAATAAAATTGTATCCGCTCCTTTCGAGTTGGTGCATTCAGATGTATGGGGACCTTGTCCAGTCGATTCAGTGATGGGTTTCAAATACTTTGTAACGTTTGTTGATGATTACTCACGTGTCACTTTTGTCTATCTGATAAAAAATCGCTCTGAATTATTTGAAATTTGGTGCAATTTTTCTGCAGAAATTAGAACACAATTTGGTATTCCGATTAAATGTCTTCAAAGTGACAATAGTCGTGAATATGTCTTGTGATTTCAGCTCGCATCTGTCTCGATATGGCATTATCCACCAAACTTTCTGTCCTTACACACCACAACAGAATGGTGTGGCCGAACGAAAGAATCGCCACCTCTTGGAAATAACGCGTGCTTTTATGTTTCAAGCACGTATTCCCAGAAAAATTTGGTCGGATGCGGTACTTACAGCCTGTTATCTTATTAATCGCATGCCATCATTCGTATTCAATGGTGCTACTCCCTTTTCTCGGTTATATCCCGATCGAGAGCCTTTTTTTCTACCTCTCAAAACTTTTGGTTGCTTGTGTTATGTTAGGGATACCCGACCGATTCTTTCTAAATTAGATCATAAGGCAATCCAATGTGTTTTCCTTGGGTATCCTAAGGATCAGAAAGGGTATCGGTGTTTTTTCCCCGTCTTGAAGAGGTATTTTTTCTCTCGAGATGTTGCCTTCGTTGAAATAAAGTTTCCTCCACTTCCATAAACTGCGAATCCAATTCCCCAAGTTTACCTAGATGAGAATTTTTTGTTGTTTCCTGTTCAAACGCAACAGTCTCCCGTACGGGTGCCCTCCCTTACCAAGCCAGTATCCCGGTCGGACGATCCGTAGACACCAGTTCAGTCATCACCGACATCGCCCGATCACGCCTGACAGATAGTGCCTACGGTCACATGGTCATCCTCCTATAGCTCCTCTGAATCGCCTTCGCCTGTTCCACCAGCTCGACCTCGTCGTGCCTGTCGTGATCATCCCTTGTTTGTTCATAACTATAAAGGGCTAGAAAGCCACACTCAGTCCCTGAATGCTACTATTGATGGAATTCAGATTTCCAATACTGCTGAAGAGGGTCTCAAATATCCTGGTTGACGTGCTGCTATGGAAGAGGAAATGAAAGCGTTTCGGAAAAACCATACTTAGGATTTGGTCAATTTGCTGACTGTCGGTTGTAAATGGGTGTTCACGATCAAAGTGAAACCAGATGGCACTCTTGATCGACTAAAAGCTCTTGTGACTAAAGGATATTCTCAGACCTATGGTGAGGATTATTTTGAGCCATTCTTTCCAGTTGTCAGAATGACTTCTGTACGCGTACTCTTGGCCTTAGCTGTTCGCTATGACTGGCCATTACTTCAGCTGGATGTCAAGAATGCATTTTTACACGAGGATATTGACGAAGAAGTATATGTGGTGCAACCTCCCTAATTCATTGCAATGGAGGGTAAAGTGTGCCACCTGAGGAAGGTCCTCTACGGTCTAAAACAATCACCTCGTGCGTGGTTTGGTCGATTTACACACATTGTTACTCAGTTTGGTATGTGTCAATTAAAGAAGGATCATTCGGTATTCTACCGACAGATATCAGCTGGAAGGATACTACTTGGTGTCTATATTGACGACATTGTAATAACAGGAGACGACATTGTAATAACAGGAGACGACAGTCAGAGCATTGCAGGACTGAAGAAGTTTCTGGAAGAGCAGTTTCAGACCAAGGATATGGGAGCGCTGAGCTACTTCTTAGGTGTTGAAGTAATGAGGGAAAAGAAGCACATTGTCACGTCTTAGAGAAAGTATGTACTGGACATACTAAATGATGCAGGAATGATGCAAGCAAATGGAGCAACGTCGCCAATGGACCCATGAGAAAAGTTACTCCTTGACAAGAGGGAACTGATGACTAATCCAGATCAATATCGTCGAGTAGTTGAAAAACTCAACTACTTGGCAATTATGACTCGTCCATATATTTCCTTTGCCGTCAGTGTTGCAAGTAGATTTATGTCTTCTTCACGAGTTCCACATTCCCAGACAGTTCTCAGAATTCTGCGCTATCTAGTTCAGAATCCTGAAAAAGAAATTCGCATGAAAAATCAGGGACATACGAATGTTGAGTGCTTTACTGATGCTCACTGTGGTGCAAGTCTGACGGATAGACGATCTACATGTTACTTCGTATTTATTGGTGGAAACTTGGTATCGTAGAAAAGCAAGAAACAGAGTGTGATCGCACGATCAAGTTCCGAAGCAGAGTATCGAGCAATTGCTCATAGCACAGCAGATGTGCTATATCTGCAACATCTTTTACAGGAACTGGGAGAAGAAGCGGGACCTAAAGCAACAGATATGTGGTGTGATAACCAATCTGCTATTCATATTGCTACCAATTCCGTATTTCATGAAAGAACGAAGCACATTGAAATTGATGTACACTGGATGATAAAGTTTTATCACGTGAGGACCGGTGATCAGATAGCCAATATTTTCACGAAATCTCTATTGTGTCCTCGAGTGCAATTTTTATGTAACAAGCTGGACATGATTGACATATATGTTCCAGCTTGAGGGAGGGTGTTAAGTGTTAAAAGTATTATATTAGGAGTAGGGCTTTAGTTCCACATCGGGTAGAATAGAAGAGAGAGGGGTCAGCCTCTCCTACAAATATGTAGTCCATTCTTCAATAAGAACTATTCCATTATTCTAATTCTACAGTATCATTTTCCTTATTGACCTGTTCATATCAACCGTTTCTCCGGAAGGTATTCTTGTTCTTGGGTTCATCATGATAATAACAATGTGTATACTGTAGATGCATATTTACTGTAAGGGCTAGGAAAAGGAACACTGAATTGACGAAAATGGAGGAAGCTTTAGGGGGATAAAATATTAAAATGAATAGGATGCAATAAGCTTATTCCAGGTAGACCGGAGGATAAATGATAGAACTCCAAATCAAGTTTTTGGGCATCATTATTCTGTCTTGTACTTGTTATTTTCTGGTATATGAGAGAACTTGAAAAGTAAACAATCATGTGAATGTGCATATGTACAACCCTGTTTAGTCTGTTTCTTATACTTCACATTTCTCTATGCTCTGGCGTATTTCTGTAGCCATCCTTGCTGCATGTAAAGTTCTTTTATGACTGTTATTCATAGGTAAATCTATCAGGATGAAGGTAAATGGCCTTAATATCTCAAAAAGGACTAGTTTTTTGTTCATTCTCTTGCACCTCTATTTTGTGATAACCTGTATGTGCCTTATGATTGCCATTTTTGTCACCAGGTGTGGCCTAGCCGTTAGGGCTGATGAGGGTTATCACGGAGGTCCTGGGTCTGAGCCTAAGCCTTAGAAAAAAAAGGAAAAATAAAATATCATTGCCATTTCCCATGTTTTAATAGCGTGAAATTCCCTTATCTCCACCTGGGAGAAGGGGGTAGTTGCCATCTCCAAGGTGTCATATGTTAGAAGATATGGGCTGGGCTGGGCTGGGCTGGGCACAGAGAGGAAAACCCAAATGGACCAAACCTAATTTACTATGAAATAATGTATCCAACGATACGTGATAAAGCAAATTGATATGCAATATATATATATATATATATATATATATTGAGAGAGAGAGAGAGAGAGAGAGAGAGAGAGCTCGCAACGACTTATCATTAATCTCCAAAAGTGTGATTGACTCCACCACTTATCATTAATCTCCATGTCCACAAACTATCCAAAAGTCATGCAATATGTAGATTTCTAACCAAGGTTCAAAGTATCGGTCTCAGTCATTTTGTATGAGTATAGGTATTGGTGGTTTTCGATCGGAGTATCGAATTTTTTGGTATCGGTGGTATATTTTTCCAGGCCAACAAATTACATTATAAATTATATTTATCCTTCCTCCCGCCAACAAATTACATTATAAATTTTCCAGGCAAGACAATAGTTCTACTCTAGGCAAGGCTTGTGGGTCTGGCTGCACGTCATAGGCTAAGACCTCTAGGTACCGGGTGTGTTGTATTATGATATGGGTCACATGGGCCACATAGGGCCGGGTGTGTTGTATTCCAGGCATGGCAATAGCTTTATTCCAGGCATGCTCGTGGGTGTATTGTGTCTCGTGGGTGTGTTGTGTCACATCCCGATTCCGAAGAATTGAAGTAGCTACGGGCGTGATGCCGCACAAGTCTAGATTGTACTTGTACAAGGTAAGAAGTCTTGATATATCTCATAAACATTGATATAGCAGCGGAATTAAGCAGAGAAATTGAAGTCATAGAAGAACATATTGGAAATCATCTCTTTATTGATAATGATATTTGAGTACATGGCTTACAACATATTACAAAACTTGTCAATTATAACTGATACTCGGCCAATTGGCTTACAATGATACTCGCCGGCTCGACTTACAATCTCACTTGTACAACTGAATTACAAATGTTCCATACATTATGTCCTTTATAACATAAGACACATCCTTTGGAAGAAGAGCTTTTGCACGTCCCAACAATGCTTTGATGTCTTGGAACAGTTCAGCCACTCCCCAAAGCTAAGTACCTGGGGATGCCCACAAACATGGATCAGTATATATAGCGTACTGGTGAGCAGAAACTAGCCCACTCGCCTAAACCAACACTAAGTAATCATGCGAGAAGCATGCACATTAATTTGTGATCTTTCTATTAGGGACTAGGTTCATTTCAACATTCAGAATAATCAGCAGCATAAAGTAAGCATGGTATGTAAGCAGCAATATGCATTGAATATGTGGAAATATTACATATCGCTTGTTAGCGATTCTTACCGGTAGCCCACTTGTCGTATCCCTGCAAAACAAGGATTAGAGATACAATGCACGATATGGAGAGTTTCCTGTGAGTGATCGGTTAAGCAAGCATACTTGTTCTCGTTAATATGCAGGCTAACTATATGAGGGTCATTGGTGATATAATTCACGCACCACTAGGAAATGCCATATAGGACTTCGATGAGTGTACGAAGCGCCATTCATGAGGTTGCGATCCCCAATGAATGTCTCGTTTATACCCCGTGCTACCAAAGCACTATGTTCTCTCCTAGGCCGAACGATCCCGGTGCCCCGGTGCATCTAGTTCGAGAAAACTTACCAAACCTTATGCACAAGTTGTCCATGACCATGCAACGTATATGCAAATGAATCTTAAGCATAAATTGCACGGTAAAGAATATAAGTAGAGTCTCCGCATTATCCATTTTTTCATTGTTCTTTATAGACATCCTCATTTCTCATTCCGGTTGGTAACCCGTAGGTTCCAACTTACAAACCTTCTCGTGGCCCGGTGGTACCAAAACACATTTATGTTCCCGCATATGAAGTATTTTCTTCATAGATATTGTGCAATGATCCCGGTGCCCCGGTGCATCTAGTTCGAGAAAACTTACCAAACCTTATGCACAAGTTGTCCATGACCATGCAACGTATATGCAAATGAATCTTAAGCATAAATTGCACGGTAAAGAATATAAGTAGAGTCTCCGCATTATCCATTTTTTCATTGTTCTTTATAGACATCCTCATTTCTCATTCCGGTTGGTAACCCGTAGGTTCCAACTTACAAACCTTCTCGTGGCCCGGTGGTACCAAAACACATTTATGTTCCCGCATATGAAGTATTTTCTTCATAGATATTGTGCAATGATGCACTTACACCTGTACATATATTCAATATTTCATTTTCAGTGTTATAAGCATGTAAAGTGATTCACATAGGATTACTTCTTTTCTCATGTAAGGCTTTCATTATATCATTCTTGTGTCAATAGAATTAGTAGTCATCTTTCATGTATTTCTTTGATTACAACAACATTGCATATAAGGTAACTTATGTGGACTAGAGCAACATATAGTTATAAAACACAATAAGGTAATAGTAGCATCATTTTATTAGGACATGAAGGAGTAGAGGAGAAGGGACATATCCACTCACATCTACAATAGTCTGCATGCCTCGATCCCACATACGCCTACGATTCTTCAAGAATGATCTGACGCGATGCACAATATACTAACTTGGCATAACCATACCCTCGAACCATGCTTCATAAAATATTCCACCCGGCCAAGTATAGTAAGATTGTACCATTACCCCAAGCATCTCGATTACCCGCACCACTTGTATCCTATCTTGTCTGATTCGTCTAGAATTTCAGCGTAATGCCTCTTCGTGGAGCGGGACATTACATGTTGTATTATGATATGGGTCACATGGGGTTGAGTGTGTTGTATTCCATGCAGGACAATAGTAGGGTGTTTTGTATTATGATATGTATCACATGGAGCCGGGTTGGCTGATGTTGACAACTCCCTCTCCAAAATTTCAGCTGTCCGATCATAATCAGACGATTAAAATGATCTTCCCACCCCAATAAAAACCATAATCGGTCATTCCAAGCCGCCTTATCTTTCTCTCTCCCTCTCTCAATGGAAGACGGTGACATGATTTGGACCCACCCAAAACCTGACCCTAACCTAATAAGAACGATAGGAGGAAAATCGACGCCATTTCTTGTCACGACCCGCACCCGGGTGTTTGGGTACGAGTGCGTGGGTACGTCCAGCCTACGCCGCAGTGTCGGCGGTAGAACGTTGTCTGGAACTAGTACTGTATAACTAACACTTCATAATATAAAGGAAACATATATTATACTCAATCACAAAACTAAGGTAGGTGAAAACATGTTGTATATATATGTGTATAAAGGTTACAGTACAAAATCTTGTATTCATAACTCATACAGCTATAGTAAGTCTGCAAACTCTAACTATTATCATAACTGGGTCTCCTGCTTGCGGCCTTCCTCGATCCTCTATGAGGTAAAATCAGGCTCGAAGCTATTTTCCAAAATCCATAATAGATGGGACACAGGACCTTCTAAGTGCTACCTGAAATATTATCCAGTCAGGATTGAACGAGTACAATTCTAATAGCAGTTTCAATACATGATAAGAACTATAAAACAGTGATAGAAAAGTAGTACATGATGGATAAATAAACGGACATCAATGCATGATAAGAAATGAACAGGAAAAATGAATAAACAAAAAATATGTCATGTATTATCAACGAGGAAATCTATAGTCACAAAGTGTTTTGAAATACTAGTTTGATTATGTGATCGGCTTAGGATTGCACAATGGGAGCCGGTTAATCATACGTGATATGTATGGTTAGCCTTTGCACATGAATTATGTTTGCACAGAATTAAGGGTATGATCACATATAAACTAGCATTTTTCCGTCCCGACTAGCATACAAGAATCACACAAATATCAGGTATTATACAAGATCAAAGTCTAAAAACACAAAATATGCTAGTCCGTGTTTCTTTGTGTCAGGAATCAAATACATGTATTATAGAAATTATCAGTAAGAAAACCATCAGAGACTGTACTCGTCTGGGGTCCAAAGCGGGTGAAACAAGTCATAGTGTGACGGGGTCCAGATAACCTATATCATGAATAATTCACATTAATTGGTGAAAATATAATTAAGTAGATTTAACCCACTAGATTTCTAGGTCAATTTTATGATATTTCTGGTTTATAGATGGGACAAATATCTATATAAAAACTTAAATATAAAATAATGTATATATAAGATATATTTATAGATACTTATGTATAGATACATACATATACAATATATATATAAATAGATACACATATATGTAGATACATATATATAGATACATATGTAAATACATAGATATACATATATATAAGATATATAGATACGTATATAGATCAAGGTAGTCAAAGGCGCACTTAAGGCGCGCGCCCGAGCGACACGAGGCGCAAAAATTATATATATATATATATATATATATATATATATTCACATCGGATTTCTACATTGATAAACATGTGTGCTTTAAATTCTCCCATGTCTAGGTTGCAATCACTTTGAATTGAGTGAGTGAGAGAGAAAACAATAAAAAAAAAGTACATCAGTTCAAAAAACAGTCTAAAAACAGTACAACAGTTAAAAAATAGTCTAAACATGTTATTTTTTCACAAGATTTTCAAGGCGCGCCTTAGCTATTCCAAGGTGCTCGAAAAAGGCACACCTAGGCGCGCCTTAGGTGCGCCTTAAGAATTGCGCCTCGCCTGGAGTGCCCTGAGGCGCTGCCCCTGCGCCTAGGAGCAAGGCGCCTTTGACTACACTGATATAGATACAATATAGTATACATATATAGATACATATATATGTACATATATATAGATACATATGTAATACATAGATATACATATATATAAGATATATAGATATGTATATAGATATATAGATATAATAGATATGTATATAGATACAATATAGTATACATATATAGATACATATATAGTATACATATATATATATAGATACATAGATATATAGTATACATATATACATAGATACATAGATATATAGATATATATATATAAATAAATACATATACAGATACACACATATATAGATACATATATATGTATATGATATATATATATAGATACAATATATTATATATAGATACATAGATATATAGTATACATAGATAATATATAGTATACATATATATAAGATATATAGTATACATAGATAATATATAGTATACATATATACATATATACATAGATATATAGATATATATATATAAATACATATATAGATACACATATATAGATACATATATAGATACATATATATGTATATGATATATATATATATATATATATATATAGATACAATATATTATATATAGATACATATATATAGTATACATAGATAATATATAGATACATAGATATATAGTATACATAGATAATATATAGTATACATATATACATAGATATATATATAAATACATACATAGATATACATATATAGATACATATATATGTATATGATATATATAGATACAATATATTATATATAGATACATATATATAGTATACATAGATAATATAGTATACATAGATAATATATAGTATAAATAGATAATATATAGTATACATATATACATATATGCATAGATATATAGATATATATATATTTAAATACATATATAAATACGCATATATAGATACATATATAGATACATATATATATATGTATATGATATATATATAGATACAATATATTATATATAGATACATATATATAGTATACATAGATAATATATAGATACATAGATATATAAATACATAGATATATATAAAAATATATATACATATATATAATTATATGATGCTGTTGCGCGCTGCTCTGCGGGTGCTACTGCTGCTGGCGCGTGCTGCTGCTGCTGCGACTGCAGCTGCTGCGACTGCTACTGTTCTGCTTGCTGCGACTGCTGCTGTTGCCTCCTGCAGGCAGTGCTCCCCCCTTTTCTTGAAAAAAAAAAAACACACACACACACACATATATATATATATATACTTATCCTAGTTAGAGTTATAAAACAAATTTGAAGAGGATCAAGGGTTACCTTGCTAATATAGGGTTGAGGGAGATGAGGGATGGTGAGTGAAGGAGGGTGGGGATGTCTTTATGCACTTAAACAAATTCAATTTGGATTTTTCTTCTTATGAAGAGCAATCCAAATTGAATTTGACTTCCTAATTAAAATTTTTTTTTTGACATGAAGGTTTCAAATCTACCTCCCTTAGAAAATTTTCGTTCTCAAAATTTAAAGTAGATCATACAGAAAGAAAGAAGAAATACCTCAAAATTCAAAGAGGTATGGGTATCGCTCACGCATCTCATCCTCTCTCTCCCAAGTAGATTCACCCGGGGAGTGATGACTGCAAGCGACGCGAACAAATAAAATCGTCTGGTTACGCAACACCTTTTCTTTGCAATCTAGTATCTCTACGGGCTGCTCTTGGTAGCTGAGGCTCGGTCCCACTTCAATCTCTGAGTGATCTAATACGTGGTTAGGGTCAGCCACATATCGTCTCAGCTGGGATACATGAAACACGTTATGTACTCCCTCTAATGTAGGTGGCAAAGCTAGCCGGTAGGCTACGGCACCGACCCTTTCGGTAATACTGAAAAGTCCGATAAACCTTGGACTAAGCTTCCCGCTTCTTCCAAAACGAATCGTGTCACGTGTTGGAGAAATTCGCAAGAACACCAATTTGCCAACCTTGAACTCTAACGGTCTCCGGTGACTATCGGACCAGTGCTTCTGTCTGACTTGAGCCACACAAAGTCTTTCTCTAATCTGCTTTACCTTCTCTGCAACATCTACTACCATTTCTGGTCCCAACAATGCTCGATCGCCTACGTCGTCCCAAGATAATGGGGTACGACATCTTCGGCCGTACAGAGCCTCGAAAGGAGACATCTCGATGCTTGCTTGGTAACTATTGTTATATGCAAACTCCACCAGATGAAGATGATCCTCCCAAGATCCTCCGAAATCTAGTACACAAGTGCGCAACATATCCTCGAGAGCATAGTTTGCAGTATCGACCGATACCGATCCGATACAGCCGATACCGATACAGTTTGGCATGTCCCGATCCGATACCGACCGATACCCGATACTGACCGGTACCGACATTAGAGGTCTCTTTTTCGTTCAATTCGACAAAAAAAATTGAATGAAAAAGACCAATTAGTAAGGGTGTAAAGCATAGTAACTAGTAAGTTTGTAAAAGCATATAAAAGAGAAAAAATTATCTATCGCACGTAAATCAATCGACAAGGGTGACTACTATTTCATTCAATTTCAAAAATACTAAGAAAAAACACTGAAAATACTTAAAATTATGCATAAATATATAAAAATATATTTTCTAAAATGTTAATAATTTACTAATAGTTATTTGCTTTCCGATACCAAAAAATTCGATACTCCGATCCGAAACCGCTGATACTACCGATACCGCCGATCCCGATTCTCATAGGAATGGTCCGATTCCGATACCGATACTTTTGAACCTTGCTCGAGAGTCTGAATAGTCCTCTCTGACTGCCCATATGTCTGGGGGTGATATGCAGTATTGAACTTGAGCTGAGTGCCCAAACTCGCCTGTAAACTCCTCCAGAAATGAGAAGTGAAACGACTATTCTGATCCGAGACTATGCTGACGGGAACCCCATGTATCCGGACGATCTGCCTCTCTTATATCTCTACCAGCTTCTTTGTAGACAAACCCACCTTGAAAGGCAAAAAGTGGGCCGACTTGGTCAACCTGTCAACGATGACCCAAATCGCGTCTTTCCCTCCTGGAGATCGTGGAAGTTGGGACACAAAATTCATAGTAATGTGCTCCCACTTCCACTCTGGAATAGGTAATGGCTGAAGTAAACCTCCTGGCCTCTACCTCTCGGCTTTCACTTGTTGGCACACTAAGCATCTGGATACAAACTGTGCCACTTCCCTCTTCATGCCATACCACCACACTCTCGCATATCTCGATACATCTTGTTGACACCTGGATGTATGGAATACTGAGAGCGATGCGCTTTCTGTAACTCCTCACGCAGCTCCCCACTGGGCACACACAATCTAGCACCATGTCGCAAAGAATCATCCTTAGCAATGGTGAAATCATCCTCCAATCCTGCTCTCACCTGAGCTCTGATGCTCCTCAGAGATACATCCTCATACTGGGCTGCCTTGATCATGTCCATCAACTCTGAGTGTATCTGCAACCCCCACATCTGCATAGCAAAACCAGGACCTATCACCTCAAGGCCCAAGTTTTCCAAGTCCTCCAACAAATACCGATCCTGTGTCAACAACATAGCTACCAGGTACCTGCTCAAGGCATCAGCAACTACATTGGCTTTCCTAGGATGATACTGCAAAGATATGTCAAAATCCTTCATTAGTTCCAACCACCGACGTTGTCTCATGTTCAACTCCTTCTGATTGAAAACGTACTTCAAGCTATTGTGGTTTGTAAAGATCTTCACATGCTCTCCGTACAAATAGTGTTTCCACAACTTCAGGGCAAAGATGACTGCTGCCAACTCCAAATAGTGGGTAGGATAGTTCTTCTCATGATGACGTAATTGCCTGGATGCATAGGCATTCACTTTCCCATTCTGCTGAAGAACACAACCCAAACCTTTTCCCGATGCATCACTATAAATAGTGAAACCTCCAGACCCTGATGACAACGTCAAAATAGGAGCAGACGTCAACCTCTTCTTTAATTCCTTAAAAGCAATCTGGTACTCCTCTGTCCAAACAAACTCTACATCTTTCCGAGTGAGTTTAGTCAAAGGTTCTGCAATTCGAGAGAAATCTTTCACGAACTTTCTGTAATATCCAGCAAATCCTAAGAAGCTTCTAATTTCTGCAACAGAGCTTGGAGTGACCCAAGATTCTACGACAGCAATCTTCTTTGGATCAACTGATATTTCATCTCCAGTCACTACATGTCCGAGAAACTCCACTTTGTTTGAGAAAAACTCACATTTAGAGAGTTTTTTTTATAGAACTTCTCCTTCCTGAGAGTTTCAAGCACTATCCTTAAATGCTTCTCGTGTTCTTCTAGCGTCTTTGAGTATACAAGGATATCATCTATAAACACTACTACGAACTTGTCCAGGTACTGATGGAATACCTTGTTCATCAAGTTCATGAAGCTTGTCGGGGCATTAGTTAACCCGAACGACATCACCAAGAACTCGTACTGGCCATATCGAGTCCTGAATGCAGTCTTCGGAATATTTTCTTTTTTCACCTTCACCTGATGATATCCGGATCTCAAGTTAATCTTTGAAAATACCTTCGCGCCACTCAACTGATCGAAGCGATCATCTATTCTCGGCAGCGGATATTTGTTCTTGATTGTGAGATTGTTCAGGACCCAGTAATCGATGCACATCCGCACCGATCCATCCTTCTTTGGCACAAAAAGTGTCGGAGCTCCCCAGGACGATGAACTTGATCTGATGAATCCCTTGTCGTCTAATTTATCGATCTGTTTTTTAGCTCCGTCAGCTCATTGTTGTTGATCCGGTAGACATGCTGCGATATTGGTTCTGCTCCCGGTATTAGATCAATAGAGAATTCAACATCTCTATCTAGCGGCAATCCTGGTAACTCCTCGGAAAACACATTTAAGAACTCAGCAATAATAGGATGCAATAGTTCTTTCTCCTCCATTATAGCTTTGCAAAGAATTCTACGATCTGGCTTCTCTGCCTTTCTAGCAAACTCGAACTTCGACCCTTCTGGAGGTCCAAACAGCACACGACCTCTGCGGCAGTCAATGCTAGCGAAATGCATACCCAACCAATCCATTCCAAGGACAATGTCAAAACTTGGAAGTGGCATTACGAGTAAGCTAGCAGACAAAACACGATCTTCCAATGTAACATGATACCCCTTGCAAACATCAGACAAATCTCTATCTTAGTCAGTGATGCTTGCAACTCCTACCCAAGGGTTCTATTAATAAGCTATGCTTAAGCACAAAGGATATAAATATGAAACTATGTCATGTCCTAATCTAGCGTGCCATGCTGAAATATGATAAAAACAATAATGAGACATCAATAAGACACAAGATAAGATATTATTTGAGAATGACATGAATTGGAGAAGATATCAAGTCATTCAGGGTGATCAACATTAGTAAATTTAATTCAGGGATGGAATTCCTAGTTGTGATTGAGTATTTCCTATTCCTAATATCATATATCCTATTGTAGGCTCGTAATAGTACTCTAGTCCTAAGTACTACTACGACATCGCACTTCTTGTGAAGTCTGACCTGCATGGGCCACCATATTTCTCTCTCCATCTTCCCGTGTCCTCTCCGTCTCCTTACCTCCTCACCTCTTTCATACCGTTTCTTCAACGAGCACATGCGGTGTCGGCGGTAATTTTCAATTATTACTTTTTTTTTTTCATGATTTGATATATCTTTTGCTGGATTTGACACTGATTTATGCTTTTTCTGTTGTAATGTTTTCTGTAATGGTTTTTTTAGTATGTAATCGTTCGATTTGTCCGTATCGGTTTGTATCGATCTGTATCGGATACTTATCGGTCGATACAGACCTATACAATATATTTTGACTATGTATCAGCCAATACCGATATTTTGCATGAGTATCGGATCGGCTACCTTCAAAACCGATCCGATCCGGCCGATACTTCGAATCTTGTTTCTAACCCATGGATCGTCTCATTTGTTTTGTTGTCCGACAAAACTGTTAAAACTGAGATTTTCTCGTTGCATGGGTTAAAATCTTCAAACCACATAAATTATGATTCAAACACATTTAGGAAATGAAGATAATGTTTAACAGTGTGGATCACCATATTGGATGGCCAACCATTTGTCTTTTTGGCCTTTGTTTAGGCCTTTGCTTAAATGTTTTATTCTCATTTAAGGTAAGGCTTGATCCATGTGTTACAAATCTCCAAACTGTATGCTTTTTATCCATTCACATTTTAGAATGTCGAGACCATGAAGAACTACTGTGGATCACCATATTGGAGGGTTGACAATAGGTTTTTATGGCTTTTGCTTAGGTACTTGGGGCGTGGTAATGAGGCTGCCCTTATTCCTCAAGAAAACAGTATTGGTTATGAGAAGTTACTGCAATCATCAGTATAAATGCTTGGTTATTGTCACAGATCAATGGTTGAAAGCATGTCTTAATGTTACATACAATTATTAGAAATTGATGACTAGTGTTTTTTCTTTGCTTCATGTCCCTTACACTTATTATCTTTTAAATGTATTGTGCTTCACACAGATTGTTGGATATGATTAATCGTTTTTTATTTTACTTATCATAGCATTTTTTGGGAACATAATCAGCTGTTTCTTATGTTTCCCAGGCTGCTCTGAGATTAGCACAGCTTGATAAGATAGCAGAACGTCTATCACGCCATGTCATGGAGCACCATGAAGAAATGGGTACTTTTCTTTTTGAAGCTATGGATATCTAGAACAATTTTGTGGGAATTTTGTAGATGAAGCGATCATTTGATGTCTAGGAGATAGATTGGTATTGCCAGTTCATTTTTACAGTACTAATGAAAGCCCCCTTCTTCAACAGTCAATTGCAAGAAATCCTCGCTTTCTCGTACCAACTGCATGTTCAATCAACAAAACTTTTTATTTTCAGATCAAGTTTTAGAGTAATAAGCCTGACTTAATGGTCACAACAATTTTATTAACTAAAACAGTTTTACATCTGAAGATCAATATGTTAGGTTATCCATTCAAAGGATCTTCACTTATGGAGCCTAATATTTTAAAATAAATCTATCCATACGCTTTCTAAGAGAGTATTATTGTTTAGTTTAAACCTACATAATCTAACCTATACGGAGTTAGGTAGATATACCTGCAAGTTGGTCGATATATTGTTCGGTTTAGCCTGGATATCGCAGAAATAGGCCATGACCAATTTTCTTCTTCTTCATACGATCATTCATATCCCTCTTTGAAAGCAGTACATAGGCCACTATATCGGATATTTTTAGATTACGGACAAAGGCTATTGCTAGATTATGGAGTTAAGATACCACACAATTTTCCAAAATTTTTGGCTTCATTGAGCATAAACATTCGTCTGTACCTTTTTGCTATTATTATAAATGAAATTACAGTCACTGTTCTAAAAGGCGGCCGTCTAGGCGCTAGACGGCTCGTGTCCGCCCGATGCTCGCCTAGGCGCCCACCTAGTCTCCCTGACGCCTGACTATACATGTTATAGGGTTTTATGAAAATTTTATGCAAATTTTATTAGATTTTTTGAATTTTTTAATATTTTTTGGACCGCCTACATCTAGGCGGCCGCCTACGCGGCCTAAGTGCTAGGCGGCGGGTGCCCGCCCACCTAGCGTTTTTCACAACCTTTTAATTACTAGGCATATTCATAATGATGTTCCATGTTGTACGATGTTTGTTGATGATAGTGTTCTAGCCGATGGGACTAAGAAGAGTTAGATTCTAAAATAGAATTGTCGAAAGAAACTCTTGGATCGAAGGATTCAAAATTAGTAGGATAAAAACAAAATGAAATGCAACTTCAAGCAAAGGTCAAAAAGATATCAAAGAGTGTATGTGTGTATATTCAAAAAATAGATACATATGAGCAATAATTTTCGGTATTTGAGATAAAGCGTTCATCGTGATGAAGATATTTAGAAGGATGTAGTTCAAAGAATTAAAATAGAATTGTATACGATCGCAAGATACTATTGAAATTGAAAGAAATTCTACAACAAGTAAGATCAACCATGCTTTCTGGATCTGAGTACTGTGTGATTGAAAAACATGTCCATTACATGAGTATAACTGAAATGAGCTAAGATGGATGAGTAGCAGTACCATTGAAAGATAAGATAATAAATGAGTTTATTCGTGGAAAGTTGAATGTGGTGCCAATTGATGATAAATATGAATTTTTTTGGTCCCAAGTGGTTTTGACCAAGGTTGTAAAAAGCATTATGTGCTAGTCGGGCGGGCACCCGCCGCCTAGATCTAGACGGTTAAAAAAAAAAAAAAATCCAAAAAACTACTGAAAATTGCAGAAAAGTCCATAAACCCCCAAAATATGCATAGTCGGACGTCAGGGGTACTAGGCAGGTGCCTAGGCGGGCGTCGCCTAGGCCAACTTTTAGAACAATGGTTTTGACATTTGCAAAATAGACCAATAGATGCACCATTTAGGAGAAATAAGTTATTACTCAATGGAGTCACTAGAACCATGGGTAGGCCTAAACAATCCCGAATAATGGTTTTTGTTCATGTTAATCATGGTCTTTAAGGCCTTAACAAGCTGAATGGAAGAAAATGATTCAAATAGTTGACCCCAACAATTCGGGATAAAGACTTCGTTGTTTGTTGTTGTTGTGAGCACGAGATCTGAATTCACTAACGACAGGAAGAGCAGTAGCTTTTAACAAGCTTATTTGCTTCTAGAAATCTGTTAGCAATTTGGATTATCAATTTCTCTGCCATACTTTGTGTTACTTGAGAAATTCAGTACGCGTAAGCCAAGAATGCACTACTTCCAGACTATGAAGTTTCTAATAATTTCTATTAGTTTGCACACTGCTATATCACAATAAAGTTCCCATGCAACTAACATATTATGGAAACCTGAAAATAGTCTTTAAGTAGTTGATTACCAATCTCATTATGCAATCCTTTAATGGTGTCTGCTCCTGCTCGATGAATTGCATCCTAAACACAAGCAAGCGAGTTTGTACTTCGTAGGACCTGGAAATTATTTGTATGAAAATATCATAGCTCAGTACGGTTATCCTACTGGGCAGAAATATTGAGAAGGCTGCATTACCTGCTCAAACCTTTCCCAGAGGTGATGTTATTGCTAATTTAACAGGAGATGATTGTTTTGCTTTTGTTTGTCTTCAAGTGAATCGTTTCTACTGTCTCTGACCTAGTTTTAAATGCACTAATTTGTTTCTAACTGCAGTTCTCCATTGTCTCATGGCAGTATCTTTCTCACAACTATACTATTTTCTTCAGCATTTAGCTTTATTTCTTCGGTTTTTTTGACTAACTGTCAGTCCTTCGAAAACCCAGAAACAGGGCAGGCATGCCTGATGTGATTCTTCCACTACTACAATACATCACTTTTACTCTGAAGAACGATTTACCACATCTCTTGTTTTAACAACCATGTTTTACATCATAGAGTGCATGAATCTGTAGATACATATAATAAGATCCCGTAATAGTGCTCCTTGTTTTGATACTAAAGTAATTTGTTGTTAAATATTTTAAATGAAACTTTATTGAATTGCAGAAAGTACAATTTCACTTAAGATTTTTTCATTCTGTTTTCTAAATTTATTCAGTGAAGGGGATGCAGTTAGTGATGGAATTGGAGCAGGATTTAAAAGTTGCAAATGTTATTTGCAGGGTAAGGTTAGAAAAGGAATTATTAATCATGACAATAACGTTATGGATCAGCTCATTGACTTGGGAGTAGAAAATGAGTTTAGTAATCTCACAGTTGAATTTCCTCTTGCTCTAGGTTGAGTTCTGTTTTCTAGAAGTTATTTCTTACTTCCGTGTCTGAATTACAGAATGGTCGAAGACACATAACCTCTTCTATGCATGAGGTCTCAAGGGATCTTGTTGTCCATTCAAATTCAAAAAAGAAACAAGCTTTACTGGTATGCTGTCATTGCAAATACATGTTGTTATTTGCTATTTATTTAACGAGATAGTTTGCAGTCTTTCCTATTGCAGATTACCCTTGGTTATCCTACCAACTTGTCTGGTAGCTAATACGGAATCCTTAGTATAGTTAGCTCTTAGCTTTGTTCTCTTGTTTGGTTAAATATCTGCAACATGATGTTATTCTGTCTAATTGTCAAATTAGCTTATTTAAATCTGCTACTGTCATGATTAGGCAAGGGGGTAAATTCTTGTTGACTGACAGTTCACATTCATTGTGATTACGTCATAGTTTACTTATCTTTTTGTTTTACATGAGCAACATTTGTAATTACCAACTTACTATCCCTAGTTCCCTACCACGGTACTTTTTGTGTTTTGTCTTTTAAACTCCTATATGTGTCTTAATGAATGAAAGCACACAACATAGCAATTAGAATGTTCTAAGCAGTGACGATGACAACAATGCAGCAGTGATAACTACAAGAAAGACATTATACCAATTTTTGGAGTCAGCTACATCACTCCGTTTCCTCCATTTTGATCTCTTACAAGTCAGCTCCCTTCAACTAGGAAACCTTATATTTTCATTGAGCTTCAATCGCTGTTCATTTTTATGTATCCTCATTCTAATAGTACCTTCAATTACCTTCTTATTACATGTAAAAGTGGTCCCTGCATTGGTGGAAGCCTCATGGCAGTGAAATGTCCCATTTTACGGGGTATTTTATGGTCACATAATATTATTGACCTCTCTGCCCCGTCAACCATTTTGCTTTGATTGCATCCTTCTCATCTTCATGATAAGTGGTTTGTAAATAACAAAAGAACAACCATATTTAATTATTTCTTGGCCATCAACTTTGACTGTCCCCTCGTCTTGTAATCTTGTTAAAGTTGACATAATAGATTCTGACTTTGTCCTCATTATGAACTTTTTATTCTCCATAGCTTCTCTTTACATTCTATTAATAGTTGTGGCTTCCCCACCCTTGTCAATTAAAAAAATAGTATTGATAAATAAAATACACCATAGGACCTCGTCTTGAATCTCTAGTGAGTTTTACACACCTAAATTAAAGCATTACCAAGTACAAACTTAAAGTTCACCCCTGATGCAAGCTTAGAGCTTGAAAGGAGTTAGATGATACAAAAAATAAAACATATATATGCACATACATAAAGTAAAACATAATATATATATATATATATATATATATATATATATATATATATATATATATACAACAACAAGAGATATATTACTCCTGGCATATTTCATTTGCAGGACATGCTTCCAATTCTCACAGAACTTCGTCATGCACTTGATACGCAAATGGAACTTGATATTCTTGTTGAGGAAGGAAACTACTTTCGGGTTGGTCATTGATTATTGGGTTCCTATCTAGGTTTTTAAATTGATATAAAAATTAGTTCCATGCTTGTTCTTGCTGTTTACTGATAGCTTTCACTGTTGCGCAGGCATTTCAGGTATTATCAGAATACTTGCAAGTTTTGGATAGTTATTCGGAGCTCTCAGCACTCCAAGAAATGGGCCGTGGTGTAGAGGTAATGATTTCACCATTCCGTTGCTGAGTTGTTTTGGCTTATTTCCTTATTGTTCTTTAGAAGTTCCTTAGTTGTAATTTATTTCATGATTTTATTGTCATCTTGGGATAATAATATTTAGGTTAACCATCTTTATGTTTGTGCATTGTTATAGATTTGATTACTAATTCATGGGAATACCCATTTTGTCTTTCCTTTTCCTGTAGGCTTGGTTAGCAAGGACACTTCAAAAACTAGATGCACTCCTATTAGGAGTATGTCAAAAGTTCAACGAAGAAAGCTATGTAACTGTCAGTATTCCCATTTGTTGGAAGTTATTTTCATTGGATGGTTATTTTGACTGAAGTCTTATATATTCATTCTAGTATAGCGTTTGTGTTATTCTAACGTTGACTTCTCTATTTTTGCTATGTTTTTTTGTTTCATTTCTTGATTATAGTAGTGTGAAATATCATAAGCATTTCTTCCAGCTTTTATAATTTTAGCGTTAGTAGATATGTTTATTTTTCATGTAATCCTTCTTTATAATTTAGTGTTCTCCTTCAAGTGAGGACTGGGATGCCAAATGGGGACTTCTCACTTGCTGAACTTTGAATTCTTCCATGTTTGTTACTAGTTTGTCTATTGGTGATTGCTAAGTTAAACCACAGGAAACATAGGACGGCTACATCTGCTGTGGCTGGCCATTCTTTTTGGACAGATAACTGCAAAAAGATAGTTACACTGGGGTCCTGGATTGGTGAAGAGACGTTCCTTTAAGTTTCATGGGTGGCTGTCTTTAATTCTGCAATATACTTTAGAGATCTCTATATATCTAAGGAATGAACAATTTGTGGTAGTGTATACTTTCCATATTTTGATTTGAGGAAACAATATAAGTAGGCCGGTAACCAAACATGAAGTGGTCATACTTCCCATTCCTGACACAATTTGGGCCTTGGGGGGAATTGATCTATTAAGCGTGAACTGTTCAAGTGATTGCATCCATGTACCCCAAGAGATGCAAAATATATGAAAAATGCCCATGGCAAGTTTCTGTAGAAAGTTTTATAATTAAATGGAGATCGAAGTTCACTAATATTTGCTCAATGAATAGTTTGAAACACTCTTTCTCTCCTTAAGTTTGAGTTCCTGTTGATGGTATTTTTTGAGTTAGATCAAGTTTGAGTAAGTCCATGTTTTTTATCATTTGACGGGATCCTTTATGTGTTCAAATTGAAGACAGTTAGTGGTCTAGTGCAATGTTTTGTTTTCATTAGGGACTCTACTAGCTTTGATGGTTTACATAATTTTTTATTGTAAGAGATGCTGTTGTAAACCAATTAGGGAAAACAGATGCATGGTACAGTAATAATCTATAAATATATGGAGTAGATGAGAGAAGAGCGCAGAAAAGAGAAGAAAAAATAAGAGGGAAGAGAAGAGAGGAAGGAAAAAAAGGGAGGAGAGAGAAGAGTAAGTAGGAGTTCGTTTTATATTATGTAGCATAAATTTATATGTTATAGTTTAATAATTTTATATAGCTGACCCCGAAATTTTGGGATAAAGTTTTGTTTTTATTTAATGATTTTCGATACATAATTTGAAATTTAAGAAAATGAGTTAAAATAGTTAAATAAATTTAAGTGCTATCTATTATATTACCATAAGTGGTCATTTAAGTATGATTAAGAACATGCAATGGTGGTTTATTAGAATTAAGGATTATGTATGTTTAACTGTAATTAAGCATGACCGGAAGATAATGTCGCGCCCCGATCTCCCGCAGGCAAATCGGCCGTTCCCGTTAGGCGAGAATCATCGCGCCAGCGCTCCCGCGGAACGATCGCTTTGACCCATCCGGACGTGATGCCGCACGAGCGTGAGCCACGTCCGTGCAAGGCCGTGGTTTATTGGCTGGCGGTAAGAGTTCTAAGCCACAGAGTCGCACAGATTGTCCGAGTGCAGCGGAGTCATGAACGCATAGGCGATCGGTAACAAGTTCACTGAGTCGACAATAGCGGAAGCATTGAATAACACAAGTTGAAGTAAAGAAACTCTTTCATTGATATAAACAAGTGTTACAGGCTGCGCTTGGCCGAGATTACAAGTCGCTCAAGCCTCTCTCTCTCTGAAACAGTAAAAGCGTGCCAAGTGGCTACGATTGTAGAATGATTGTACAGGAGAATGTTCAGGCAAGTTCCAACATTATGTCTTGTATATGTGCTTCAGTTCCGGACGCACCGCTGCTTCGGAGTGATCTCCACGCCTTAGCATGCACGAAGGAGGCATCCGCACCGAACGAGGTTCTCCCGCACCCTGCAAACGATCTGGTGGGTTATAAGTACATTGAATGCACTGGTGGGGAGGCTACTCGCCCGCTCGACAAATCCAAACACGTAATATAGGTTCCGTGCACCAACTATTAAGTTGTCTTTCTAGTTGCCTTAGGATCAGTTTCATGCAATATTCGAATAGTCTAACTCGTGTGGCAGTGCGCCGTGCGACATGAGAGAAAACACGGCGAGACTTACCAAGTTACCATTTTACCTTCCCTGTCCAAGGCAAACATTGTTAATTCAAGCACGGGCATGTATAAACATTCAGGAAGCATAGCATATGCAACGCGAGAGTCGTTATATCAAGATCGTCCAGGTGTTCAGTTGTTCATTGGATGCGATGCAATGACTCGCACGCGGATAGCCGCTAAGCGAGGATGACTTATCTATATGAACAATTGTCGCTGGCATAGCCATAAAGGACCGTTTTAGTCTTGAACAAGGATGAAAAGCAACAAAGATTCAGTAGTGGCTGCAGACCATCCTGTCCAGATGCAGGAGACTAACGTGAAGTTCCATCCGGATCGGATCGGCCCCGGTGTCCCGGAAACTGTCCGTGAAACCAGTGACCTTGTTTCCAAGTTGTCCGCGACATGCAAGTCTCTAAACTTCAGGTCTCTGGTCTGGTACAGGAACAAGTTCGAGGCAGTATGTGTATATATTGAACAAGTCCGGTATGGAACGAGTTCGAGGCAGTATATATACAGAACTTGTTGAGGCAGGATTTGTTCACAATAGTGTATCGATTGCCAGGCCAGTTGATTCAGTAGTTTGCTCCACGAGCTGTGATTCAATGATTCATTCATTCATGGTGCAAATTCCCTGGTTCGGAAATTGCCTTGGTGACCTAACGGTCCCGGACACTTGCAGGTTCATTCAGGCACGGAACGACTACTTAGCAGTCTCCCGGGGTTTGGATGAAAATAAGGCAACATACAAGCAGAAAAGCATGCATTTGTATAAACACAAGTATTCACGTTAGCTCGGGCCCGAAGGTAAGCCGAGGAGTGAGTTCGTTAGGGGACTTCCCGAGCGACACGTTCTAGGGTAGCATGCGAGGGTCTGAACATATATATATATAAGCAATGTTTCATTTCCATGTTCTAGCATAAACAATACAAGTTGGGATTATTCCCTTAGCTAGGTGCGTTGGATTCTTATTAGCATGCAGGGAGTGATTCACCTAGCGACTAGCATGTATCATTCCACGTTTTTATGTGTGCTTGCTAAGCAAAGACAAGTTCGCCGTAGCCATCCATCTTAGCGATGTTTCGCCTCGGTCGAGCGATACGTCAAGCGAGCCTCTGAAAGCCTAAGCTGAATTCCTGTAGGGACAAGTCTGGGTATCCTTTGCCTCAAACGAGTATTCTCGCCTGAGCAAAGCGGGTCGGGACATTACAATATTGCCGTTTGAATCGGCAGTCCGCTTGAACGGAACGGAGTGTTACAGATAATACAAAGGAGAATAATTGAGATTAGTTAACATAAATATATAAATGAGTATGAGAACAAATTAGTAGTCAAGAGAGTCATGGATAATTAGGATTAGTTAAGAATAGATACTCAAGGATAATTATTCTCATTAGTAAAGATTTGAGCTTAATTATTAATAATTAAGTGATCATCTGGTAATTCTTAGTTATCCAAGTCAAATAAAGAACAGTAAAGAAGATTGTCATGCATCTAATCAAATATAAATCTTTCACTTAAAGCCTAATTAATCATACTATGCATTTTTAGGCTGGTGCTGATGTTATAATGCCTGTAAATTTACTCTTACTGAGCCGAGCAATTGACTTTTGAAATTTGTTGTCCTTTTTCTGTTTACTGATGTAAATATATTTTGTAGGCAGTTGATGCTTATGCCTTAGTGGGTGATGTTGCTGGTTTGTCTGAGAAAATACAGAGCTTCTTTATGCAGGAAGTTCTATCTGAAACTCATTCAGTCTTGAAGGATATTGTACACGAGGTAGTTGCTTATCCATTTGCTTATTAGTCCCGCCATTTCAATCTAAGTACTGAGGAAACAATTGTTTTTAATGTTGCAGATATTAGAATGTATTGTAGTCAAATAAGAAATGCTTAAATTCAGCACAGATGAGTTCTCAAATTATGATCCTAGTTATATCTGGAGCTATACTTTGGCCTTTCTGCATATTGTACTTATTTAGGGTTTCAGGAAATTCAAATACAACAAAGCCTTCATCCCAATCTTTTGGGGTCAGTTAAATTGAAGTAGTTAATTGCAAAAACTGCCAAGGTTATGTTATCCACTAGAGATTCAGTTGTTGAAAACCATTTGCTGATGGTTAGCTTCTTATTCCTTGAACAATGACATTCTAAATTGGTGGTATACATTTGCCAACTGCTGAATATGATTGTTAATTACATAAATCTGCCAAAGATTACCTTTTTTATTTTTGTTAAAATCATGTTTGAATGAGGTACTCATTGAAGTCATATGATAATCAACATTTGGAGAAGTCCAAGAGAATGATGCAACAGTTTGACAGCCACCCAGATGATCTTGCTCAAAAACGCATGATAACTATCTTCATCCATGGCCAAAAGGTCATAAACTGTAAACATATTTTAAGCCCAAGCATCAGTATCAGGTTGCTTGATCATTACAGGAACTGATACTTAGTTCCAAGAGTCTTAAGGTTTCAAAATAAGTTTTTTGTCCAACATAGAACTTTATTGGTTAGTGTGGAGACTATATTTCTTTCTTTAATAAGTCTTAAGGTTTCAAAATTGAAGTAGTTGAGCCATGGAGAAAAACCATGGTTTTGGATGAATATTTTGATTTGGAAACCAATTGGTTGATGGGACTGATAGTACTTCCAATTGTTTACGAGATCTGATTGGTGTAAAAAAAGAAGCTTCAAATTTTGAATAGATATTGTTTTTAGAATTATCATAGTGCTTCTACTAAATTTTAGGCTTAATTTTGATATAAAAAAAACATGGTATGAAATATAATGAATGTGTTGCTACTCTCCATCACTATTTCACAAAACTAATTTTCTTCTCATTAAGAGAAGAGAATATATGTGTAGAAGCATAGGTAACTCTGGGCCCAATAAGTCGAGTCCAATACTATTACTATTGGGTTTGCTCTAAAAGTAACACACCCCCTCAAGTTGGAGCATTATGTCATGCATGCCCAGTTCATTACGTAGTATCAGAAAGGAGGAAGATGCTAGAAGTTTGTTGAAGAAATCGGGGATCTGGTTCTTAGAACGAGTAAATGGAGTGCTAACTTGGTTCCATACAACAAACCAGACAAAATGACTATTGATCTCAATGTGTTCGGTCCTCTCATAAAAATGACAGACCAGATTGCTGGCAGTGAAGATGGCTGCTTGATTGTCATAGTACCTCAGTAAGGGGCCAGTATACTGGATGCGAAGATAAGCCATTAAAGTTTTAAACTATCATCTCACAATCTGTATGAGCTATCATTTTGTATTTTGTATGTTGCATCTTGTTCCATCAAGTGACAAGATTTCCGTCAATATAAGTACAGTGGCCATACGTTGATCTCCTATCGTTCTTCAGCCCAACATTGTCAATATCTGAATATGATTCAATTTTGAGATATCCATTGTGTTGGTACAGGAGGCTTTACTTGGAGGGCCTTGATATATATATATATATATATATATATATATATCCCAATAACATCTCTTGGGATACTCCATGAATTGACTTACTTGATCAACAACAAAGGACTATCGGATTAAGTCACTGTCAAGTTGATCAATTTTCCATAAATCTTTTGTGCTGCTACTTGTCCTCGACATTCTGATCATCCTCAAGCTACACATTTAGATTTTGTTCCAAAGGAGTGTCAACGGGTTTAGAGTCTTTAGACCCAAGTAAAAACTAGTTTATTGCAGGAAGTTAATAGCATACTTCTTCCAGGAGAGAACTATCCCTTTCTTGCTATGAGCAATTTCAATCCGTAGAAAATATCTGGGCTGTCCCAGATCTTTTACACAGTGTTACATTTGATACTTCTTGGTTTATTAGTGTGATGCTTTAACACACACACACACAAAATGCACTTACTCCAAAAATGGTGTCCATATTGTGTCCATGATGGACACGACGTGAAATCTCCAGAATAATCTGGCGACAATGCCAAAATTAGTGCTATGTTGTCTCGACGTATGCCCTGTCATGTTTGCATTTTTGCAGCATAGTTCGAAAGCTCCAGAATAATCTGGCGACAATGCCAAAATTAGTGCCATGTCTGTCGCGATATATGCCCTGTCGTGTTTGCATTTTTGCAACTTAGTTCGAAATTCAAACATCGATTGGCTTTCTATCATATCTTGCCATGGTTAAGTTAGAAAAAATATTTTTATAATCAACGCCTATGTTTATATTGTATTTAAGTCGTAATGAATAACTCATATTCTCTTGCAACTGCATTTGTGGAAAATTATCTGAATGATCAATTGATGTTGCAGGAAATTGGAAGTAATGCACAGAGGCACAGGTGAGTCCTCTGTATGAAGGAATATTACATGTTTTGTGTAGTTAATAGACTCTTCTGTACTAAATATATATAGAGAAATATGTTAGCACTTTATGCCTCTTTGATTGATTGATTTATTGTTACCTCTTTCTTTCAGTGGAAGTTTCTGCACACATTGTTTTGGGTTACCTCTGAAAATGGCATCATAATTTCTTTCTTTCTTCGCCATGACAACACATCACCAAAAGAACCTTAAATAAACTAGCAATGGACACTTCCCCGAAATAAGATGCAACTATAAAAAGAATTGAAAATGGCATCATAATTTTTTTTTTCTTTCTTCACCGTGATAATGCATCACCAAAACAACCTCAAATAAACTAGCAATTTCCCGGCAGTAAGCTGCAACATAACAAGGAATCGGTAAGATGGAAAAGAGAGAGAGGCAAATGGACAGGGATGGTGGGTTCAGGGTGATGGTAGGAAGGTGGTTAATGGCTAGCCATGAACAGCAAAAAGTTACAAAAGATTTTTTGCTTGTCTGCTCACTCGATGTTTTGATAACACTTGTAACACAACAAGAATGGGTACTTCCATTAAATATGTAAGTGCGTAATGATCTTTTCAGTTTAAAACAGTGTTTTGAATTTGAGAGAGCAGGAAATTGGATGGCTTTTGCAAAAGATCACCTCATCAGTACCTCATCTATAGAAGAGGGGTTGTTCTACAATTGTCCATCTTTAGGATTTATTCTTTGGATTTTTTTTATATCGAAGCAGTTAATACTGATCGTCATGCTTGATAAAAATATGGGTGCCATAAAATTGTCTGAGATAGTATTAACTTGTGTGAGGAAGACTGATAGACGGACCAGCAAGGAGCAGTGATGAGATATTAGTTAAAGGAGCTGCCGGAACTAGGGGAAGTCCTAAATTAACTTGGATTGATGCTGTAAAAGAGGACATAATATTTGCTATGGAATGACACTTAACCAGACCAGCACAGAAATAGGATGGACATAGCTGACCACAAATATGGGTAATTGCTTTGTTGCTGTTGTTGTTTAAAGTCATCGAGTTATTACTGTATGTTTATTTTGATCTGGGATCTATAGATGCTTCCACTTATGATTGTATGAACATGGTACTTGAACAGATCTTTATGATGGATGGTATCATTATACTTGATGAATTCATTCCATATGGACACACTGATATTTAATCCAGCTATCTTCTTCAAACAGTACTGCTCTCTATCTAGGCTTGGCATTGCCATCTAAAAGATAAAAGATTAAGCAGTGCAGTCAGTACCAACTCGTGTTTTTGGCAATCTGATACATGACTGGTCCTCAGTGAAGAGACATGTTTTAATTTGCTAACCCTATATAGTTTTAGATCCAAGAAAGTTAATGCTTGTTCTCATCTATGTAATGTGACTCCATTCTCAATCTGATTTTATAGTGGGTAATGAACGTTTCAAAAGGGGAGTGTAAGGTCTGGACAGCTGATCATTTGATATCAGGTTGGCAAGAAGATCAGGAGCTAGATGTAGGCAGATGAACTTCCTCCGGGCACCTTCCTTTCCTCCCTAACGGTCGCCTTACTTCACTCGTCTTCTCCTTATAAAGAAAGACCTAAGAGTCGGCCAATCTTTTGTTTTCACCCTTCTCGCAACGCATTTGAGTGAGCAAAATTTCGAAAGGTAGGGATTTTAATGGTAAACCTCCCCCCCCCCCCCCCCCCCAACCAAAGTCTAGCTAGCTAGTAAGTGGTTCTTTCGGGCTGGAAGGACATTCAAAGAGATTGGATTGTCCTCACCGATTTGGGACCGGACACTGTAGCAACATTTTTTCCCCTTCATATAGTGATAACGCTCTTTCTCTCTTTCTTAGCGCCCTGACCAAATATGGAATTCAGATTAGAAGATAAAACAAAAAGCACCACTTGGTTACTACTGAGTTATTTTTTATGAACAGAAAAAATATCGGTTGTAACTTGATACCCTCGACTATCCCTGTTTTCCAACTTGCTACCTTAAACTTTTAGGGTATCAAGTTGAAAAACAGAGATAGTTGAGGGTATCAAGTTGAAAATAAGCCTAACATATTTCATGAATTACTTCTGAAAAAAAAGTAAAGGCAAATGTCAGGGATATTAGTAGGCTGGTTTGGGTTAGGTCTAGGTTAACCTTTTCCAGATGTATTTAGATCATTTTTATCCATGATACCTGACTTCCTAAAGCATGAAAACTGCCTTGATCTATCCTGCATTCTTGTTTGAATCCGAGATTATGGTACTTCGTGTGCATGGCTAGTGAGAATTGCGGTTGTGCACAGATTGCTATATTGTGGAATACGACATTTATTTATTACCTATCAATAAGGTGCCCATGCCCCATCCTACTTCTAGCTTGCTACAAGTGACACAAAAGGAGTGTCTGACTTTCAAGTGATATATATATATATATATATATATATATATATATATATATATGATACACACACACATACATACATTTTTCCTTGTACAGAAAGAAATATTGGAAGCAGTAAGATAACCAGACTCAAGTATCAGCTAACTAAATAATGATACTTGATTCCCAAATGAGAGTTCTATTGTTGATCAAGAAAACTCTATTGGAAGAACCTCGGTGTCCTCGGCTGGAAAAACTCCTTAATCTAGTCCCGAATCGTAGACCTCCGGATAGTACTGCTTGTCTAAGCCTGAAAGAAAAACTGTCCTCGGAGGGACGCAACAAGATATAAAATACATGTTATAATGTAAACTAAATACTGTTATCAACAATAAGTAATATAACTAAACTAATGGCTAGTGAAATGCAATGTGAGGACAATGCTCGTGCGTATGGACTCTCTGGCTGAATAGGTAGTAGGCCCAGCCCTCGACTAGGGACCATATAATACCGAAACTAATCATCTAAATAACGTGCATAACGTTCATCGAACGCTGAAGGCTATCTGCATAACAAGGGTCATCATTCTCATAGATTCTCCGGAGTCGACGGATACCGAAAAGTGCATTGTAGCCCACTCGCCTAATGACTTTCTCCGTCCAATGATATTGTCCAGTAAGTCCATGACTCGACTCGAACTATGCAAAGAAGTATGAATTCACAACCACCGATAGCCTAACTCCTATCTCAAGTAGATCACGCAAGCTAACCAATGCATGACTCGCTCGTATCGACTATAACGCAGATACATGAGTGTGTCCTATCATCCATGCCTACCAATGTATCCACACGAGACACCTTAGTACCTCATCACTTCAATCAGATAGTCCAACTATCCTTCTAAGTCTTTATCAAACCCTATCGACGACTATCGTCGATTGTAGCCAAATCGTACTTGGATGCAAGAAATCGATACAATAGTAATTACATAAACATATTTATAGCTGAACAGTTCAGAGTTACTTAGAATACAAAAGCAAGGTATCTTGCTTAATTTGCGTTTGGTGAAGAGTCGATATACCGACGCGAACGTGTCGGATACGAAATACCAAAATATCAAATCGAGTAGATGACTTTGAATGCTAAAATAAACATCACCATGAGTTCCAGAATATGCCAGAAATGAAAAAATACTACCATAAGTTCCATTTGGAAAAAGTACCGAAAATCGATATTTCACCAAACGGGATCCAAGTGAGCCCACGGGGTACCAAATTTAGGACTCGACTGACATGTGTCAAAATAAGGCAAATAATATATAAAATTAGGCTAGAAAATGACACATTCAAGCTCTCGGAAATGAAATCCGACGGACAGATTGTAAATATGCGTACCTGCAACGAATCACGGGCTCGCAAAATGGCGATCCAGTCGACACTTTCAGAAATAGACGAAACTTGCATGGTATGGCAAGTTCGACGTTGCGCATCAAATGGCGGAAGTTTTATCTGGATTGGATCTGCAGATTGCTGCCAACTACGCGGGCCCAAAAAATGGCGATCCAATCAACATCCTCAGAACTGAACGAAACTTGCGTCATTGGACACGTTCGACATTGCACATCCAATGGTGTAAGTTTCATCGTGCAGTGCACCATTGAGCACCCCAAAAATAACTGTAAGTCTAAAACCATATTGGTCTAGGTGTAATTATCAAAGTTGATGTTAGGAGTGGATTTGCATGGATGTTGATACTATATTTGTGAAGGGTTACACAATGAGTCGCTTAACTAATCATCAAGTTGAGGCGCTTAACTAATCATCAAGTCCAAATCTAATGGTTAGTT
The DNA here is from genome assembly GCA_036927795.1 of Iris macrosiphon. Lineage (NCBI taxonomy): Eukaryota > Viridiplantae > Streptophyta > Magnoliopsida > Asparagales > Iridaceae > Iris > Iris macrosiphon. Next base: position 15,253,474 of record JAYESA010000011.1, on the reverse strand, counting down.
ACTGGATAAATTAAATTCCCATTGCACATGAGTATGGCTGAAGAGACCTACTGATTATATGTCTTACACAAGCCCATATCTTAATGTTGCACTAAATTCTCCTCATTGAGAGTATGCTAACAATCTTTGTATGGGATTGATATAAGAGAGAGAGACCAAATCCTGCACAGTGTGCATTTCCTTGGAAAGAATTGATTTTACAATATATTATATTCTTTCTCCTCTTTTTTTTTCTGACAGGCAGTTAGCTACATACCACCTTGTTACCAAAATCCATTTCACTTTAAACCACTACTCATTTCTAATTTTTCTTGAGAAAAGTTGGATACAACAATGAGTTTCGGCCCTTGATTCACTGAGAATTTCTTTATATGCACTCAAACCTTCCACCTACATGTACTAGCAGCATGAAGGCTTTTAACTGAAATGTCTATTTATCATACGAGTACCACTAGAGCAAGAAGTTGAAGCATAGGGTCATGGTGAAGGAATTTAATGAGGAAGGAGTCGTTGGTACCTTCAGTTGAATGGGAACGATCCACATAAGACCAGGTGTTAGACTCGCGAGCGACGTCGACGCGGAGAGGGGCGTGTCTTGCTCGAATGCTGGATTGAAATAAACATTGTCGGGTATGGAAACTATTGTTCGGTCTGCTACGGAGAGAACGATAACTTGGATGGGTGGTCTTCTCGCGCTGACGAACAAAAACTGCAAGGAAGGTGTAAATTCCCTCGACCAGATTTCAGTATTTTAATATTTTTTAATTAATTAGAATTAGTGCAACTATTTTTTTTTTATTTTTTTTTTTATTCTATTGATTGTGCACCTGTTTATTACACAATAAATTAGGGCACCACACTAGCTGTTAACCCTAAACTAATTTCACATCCCTGCCCTAGACTTGCTAGACTACATTTTCTGTATTTTTAGCAACTCCCAGAAACCTCGTTTTGTGCTTCGTTTTAGTCGCACAAATATCGTTACAAACGTACGTATTTAATCCCTATTTAATTTTCTGCTCTTTACCCACCTCTGTACCCTAGAGATTTGAGGACCAGTAGGCACCTGTTTTGCCCAACCAAAAATACGATAATATTCTACACTAATTGTATTACAATTATCGTATTGACACCGTAGAAAAATTATGACCCTAATTGCCCTTAAATAATTAATGAACACCGTGCGCAGTATTTATTAAATAATAAATACGGTGACCCGTATCACCTAAGAAATCAGATCCTGCACCTGCCCAGACTCACCCCACACAGTCCAAAACATTCTCCCCAGCTTTTCCCCTCAATTCTGTGAATTTTGGTAAATTTTAGAACCAGGTGATTTTTCAGACAAATTGCATAATTGCGCAAATTCCCAATTTCTGGACTTTTATGCAAATTGTGAAAAGTTAGGGTTTTTATGCAAAAATGCATGTTAGATGGCATTACCCTATTGGTTAGACAATAGGTGGCATGGGACCCACAGAAAAATCTGCTGAAAATATCCCAAAAATCCAAATTTACCAAAATACCCCCAAAGTTCTACATATTTACGAAATTGCCATTATCCTAAAATCTATATAAACCCTAAACACCCCCCCTTCTCTCTCATTCCCAGGCTCCCCTCGGCCAGCTCCGGCCACCGCCCACCGCCGGACCACCCCCACTCGACTCGCCCCTCCCTAGGCCACCCTCCGGCCAACTGCCGCCCACCCTGGCCTCCGCCTCCGGCAACGACCACAGACCCCCTCCCCTCCCTGCCCGATAGCAGCCTCCCCGACCTCCGACCGCCCACCACCGCCTCCCTAGCCGTCGCCGACCACCGCCACCACCCCCACTCGCTTCGCCGTGACTTCCTCTCTCCAACCACCACCGCCCCGTTCCCCCACGACCGCCTCCGCCGCCGGCAGCTCCCCCGCAAGCCTCCTCCCTCAAACTGCACAGCGACTCCTCCCTCCCCTCCGACCGTCTCCCACCGCTTCTCCGGCAGTCTCCGACCTCCGCCACCACCACCAATCTCTCCGCCACCCTCCCCTCCTTCGATCCCTCCGCCTTGCCGGCCGTCTCCGCCGCTGCTTCGTCGCCGGCAGCTGCCACAAGCAGCTGCTGCTACTGCTGCCAGCAGCTACTGCTACTGCCGTTGCTCCTCCGGCCGGCCGCCGTCGACTCCGCCGCCGACCTCCCGCCGCCGACTCGCCGTGGACCCCACCTGCCACCTCGTCAGGTATAAATACGCTATTATATACGTATTTATATATATATATGTATATGTATGTATATATGTATAATATTATGTATGTATGTAAATATGTATATATATATGTATATATATGTATATCTATATATATATATATGTTTATATATATAATAAAATATATACTGAATATATACAGTATACTGTATATATTATTATTATTATATATATATGTATTTAATATATGTATATACTTATATATATATATATATTTATATATATGTATTATTAAATGTATATATATGTTTAAACATATATGTATGTTTATATATATATATTAATATATATAATATATATTATATTAATGATATACTGTAAATATACAATAAATATATTCTATATATATTATTATTATTGTATATTATATGTAAATATGTATATATATGTATGTATATTTATATGTATATACCTATATAACATATTACTTATATATGAATGTAAAAATTATATACCTATGTATGTATATATGCAATTTCATTTCTATTTTACTTATAAGTATATATATATATATTTATATATATACATTTATATATATATAGTTAAATATAACACATTATGTATATGTTATTACTACTATATTTATAGTATATATATGTATATATATACTATACATTTTCTTTTTATTATTATTCAAATGCACTTATTCCATTTATTATACATATAATATTATTATATATAACAGTGGTCACATATAGACCCTGATATTATTAAATATAATATTTGCTGGATAGTACAGCATTTATATATGTATTTATATTTCCTGCACTGTCCTTCAATTTATTATATTATTATAACAGTGGATATACCCTGCTATTATATTATATTATTATATATAAACAGTGGATAAACCCTGCTAAATATTATATTACTATATATAAAGCAGTGGATATACCCTGCTAATATTTGCTGGATAATACAGCCTATATATATATTTATAAATTCCTGCATTTTCTTTCCTGCATATTATATTATATATATGCTATGTATATGCATACTATTATATCTACTACATATCTATATATATACTCTATATATAAATATGTATACCATATATATTATATATAGGACTATATATATATATATTATGTATTATCTGTTACATAGGTGTATATATGTGTTATGTACCCTCGTATTAAATGTTGTATTTACGAACCCTGTCCATTTTTAACAGAAAACATCTCCAGCGCAGTTAGTGATCCCCTGTCACAAGAACCCACATCAGGTTATCAACACAATCAGGGAGTAGGCAAGTATACCTTGCCAAGTACTGTTTAAATTCTCAATATTGTATATGTTCTTGTTTCTGTATTTCATATACAATGATTACCTGAGACTGCCTTGGGTACAGTCAGTTGATATGTTGACATTTAAAATAATATTACGGACTCACCAACAATTATGAGAGTATCCTAATATTCTCCTAGACCCTATCACGGGAACACGCAACATGGTTGCAATGCATATTGGGATGCGAGCTGCGTATTTGATTTGCTACCAATACGTGTGACCCGCATCACGGATTAGAATAATTTAGGAAATGTACGACTTGACATTTAGTTACATTGGGCGGGGAGAACGACTAAAATACGTATGGGACACCCACCTCTTTACCATGTGCCGCACTCGACGGAGTGATACGGATGATATATGTATATAATCATGTGACCATTCTCATCGTAGATGGAAAATTGTATAGTGCCCTTGAACGGGGGCATATGTGGCATATACTAGCCTGTCACTACAGATTGGTGAATTACGTCAGCATATGTCTAGCCACACATTTCCCATACGTACTAGGTTGTCTCAAATTGCATTTCACCTAGATGGTTAGCACCCTGTATTTATTTTATTCAGTAGTTTAATTCAGTTTTTACATACTTGGCATGTTATTTTCTTGTATCTTGTTACGTCCCTCTGAGGACCTGGTTCCCTGACCAGGTTTAGCTGAGACATTCCACCCCACAGTACCTGGACTTGGACAGGAGTCTGGACATGCCCTTGAGATGGAGTCAGAGTCTACCTGAGTACACAGGAGTTGGAGCTACATATTTTGAGGATGTTGTGCTAGTTTATCTTATTTCACTTCTGCTTACTTTTTGTAGTGGGATTGTTCCCACCTGACTTTATCTGGGTTGTATATGACATTTCAGATATAGCATCTATATATATATTCAGCACTTTCCCTGTTATTCTTGTGGATGAGATAGATTTACCTGTATTTAGACTTGTAGTATTTTAGGACAGCGTAGCACATCACTTTGGGTCCATTAAATTGGGTAATCCCTTAGTGACGTGTCAGCTGGCCAATGGCACGTGGCCTAGTTCCGTATATTTTTGGGACTGGGGCGTGACAGAAGGAGGGGTGCTGTTGTTCCGATTCTGCACTGGCGGCAGAAACTGCAGCACGCAATCCATTTGCAGTGCACTGGGGAAAAGATGCCCTCTGCAGCGGTGCTGGCTCCTGGTTGTACTGCCGCTTGAGCTACTGCCCGTAGCAGTGCAGCGCTGCCCGAGGGAAGGGACGCTCTGCCGAGGGGGCTCACCTGCTTGCTGTGCTGCTGCTCGAGCGTCGCAGTAGTGCAATCCTGCACAGCAGGTTGCTGTACCCGAGCTTTTGCACGCAGTCCGCAGGGAGCCGCTGCAAAGGGTGGACGGGCTAGCTCCGGTGTGTCGAGGTGACACATGAAGGCAGAAGAGATTGCTTAGGAGTTGGAGGAGGTGGTGCACGAGTAGAAACTGGAGGAGAGTTGGAGTGGGATTCAGTGGTTTGGAGGAGGAGGAGAACTATGCATATATATAAGGAGGAGGAAGCCGTTGAATTTCTTGTGATGGGAGGAGTTGATTTAGGCGACGAAGAAGGGACTTGGTAGGCTTGGCAGGGGGTGTCAGGGAGTAGGTGGTTAGTCGAGAGAAGGGAGCTGTTTGAATCTCAAATACAAAAGAAGGGAAGGGGTTGCAGGAGTAGCTAGGAAAGGATGCTATCATCATTTAGGAAATACCTAGGGGAAGGGGGTCTTATGCTGATGTGCATGGGATGGGGTTTAGGAATTTAGCTAAGCTTAATAAAGAATAGAGTTTAGTCAAGCCTTAGGGAAAGGTTAGCTGCTATAGAGGATGGCTTGGTTAGGAATTAGTATATAGTAAGTAGAGGTTTAATAATAAGGAGTTTAATAAGAGAGGATTAGGGATATTATTTAGTCTAACGATTCAAACAATATATAGGCTTTTATTCGTTTAGGAATTAAGGGATGATAGAGAAAAATGCTTAGGGATTTAAGTATGGAGTTTGATGAATAGGAGTTTAATTAATAAATGGAATTTATAATAAGTAAAAATATCACTAAGTTAACTGCTAACAAAGGTTTTAGACTATTAGAGGGGGTGGGGACTTAGTATTAACAACTTATTAATTAATAATCACAGAAATACGAATATCAGGTTCTTTTTTACAAAAGGTCTATTATACCCTCGTCTTCGACATTTGTTTTTTTTTCTCCATCGAGAAGATACAACCAACAACTGCAAACATTTTCCCACACTATATCTTCAACCCCTCCTCTATCGCCGACTCCTTTTCTTTACAGTGCTGTTGATGGTGACATTGGTGATTTCTGCAAAGGTGCAAGAGTTCTGCAAACTCACACCAGGCCTTACAAGGCATAAAGTTCCCTTGATAGTTGATATACTCTCATTTAAATAGCATATTGTTTCTCTTAAGCGATAATTTTTTGTGTTTGTTATAGGGAAGTGTTGTGCCCATGATAGTACCCTTTTTTTACTTATGCATAGTGGAATAAGCGTCAAACCCCTGTATAGGCCTTGATTTACATGCACATCATGGTTGTTACTCCTAATCTCAACTTAGCCTCTCCACTCATTCTGGTGTGTACTTCCTCTTTTTAAAGATCTGTTGTACTTCCTCTTTTTAAAGATCTGTTCCACCATGAAGCTATTATACATATGGATTCAACATGAGTTGCTGCCGGAAATGGAATGAAGTGGAGTTGATCCATGTCGTACCCCTACCAAAAGTACTGCTAGCAGCCTAGTGCAATATGCAAAAGGGCCGTTCTCTTTCAAATAAACATTTGTAAGTCACGAAGACAACCAAATCTACATATACCAACACCTCCATGACTCCAGCTGCGTCTTTGGTTACTAATCCATACATAAGAGGTTGAAACTTGAAACCCATCCTACATTTATAACAACTATTTCAGCATCATTCCTATGTAAAATGTCATCAGATTGCTGAGTGCTTTTGAGTTCCCTTCCTTGGTGCTCAGTCCCATCACACCTTTCATCCATGATCCCTTGGACCATTTGTTGTGGAGGAGAAGACGGTTGCGAAAGGAGGGATTCTCTCCCACCCCTTCATCTAGGAGAGGCATCGAGGTTGCTGCTATTGTTTCCCTTGGCATTGCAGAGAGCATTTGATAGCTATGTTCTTTTGGTCTCTGGCAGAAGAGGGTGCCGCCTGTGGGTTACTGAACGTTTGGAAGTTGCACCCATGGCCATGGATTATGGGAGGGCAATAAAGAGGGGTAAAATTGTCAAAAAGTAGTAACTCCGTTAAAGTTAATGGAATATTCCTATATCTAATGAGTTAATATGACCAAAGGGGCTAATATCTCCATTTTTTAACAATTCGAGGGACTTTTTAGCAATTAATTTGATTCTGGTGATATATGTAAACTTATAGTAGATTTAAGGGACTTATACGGAGAAAACCCTACATTCTATCGACACAAATTCATCTCAACATTCTCATTTCAGCAAAGTTGGCATTTTGCTCATGCTTCTAATTCCCGACATCACTGGTCTTATAACATGGTAAGAAGATGTTTTTTCAATTACAATAATGTCCTATAATAACGTAGTACACATGGACTTTTTCCCTGTAAGTATCCCACTTTCTCAATAAGAAATGTCAATCTCTTCATCGTGATGAATAGCATATGCTAGATAACGGGCTTATGATGTACATACACTACAAATTATTTATAATATGGTGTGAGGTCATATGGACTTACGCACCAGAATAAAGCTTGTTCGAGCCTGGTGCAATTTATACAAGGTGGAGTTGTAAGTGGAGCTGCTATAGGTATTCGGCATTATACAAGGTGGAGTTGTACGTGGAACTGATATAGGTATTTGGTATCTGAATTTGTTTTGTAGCAGAAGATAAGAATAAATATATAAGAATGTTGTTCTTATAGTTAAAAATCAATGTCTACATTTGGTTTAAGGGGAAATATACTTGGATCAAGTGTGAATAGAATTTTAATATTAATAGATGTGACTATAAATTTAGAAAGAAGCCTAAGCTTACGGCAAGTTTTAAACATAGTTTGCATTATTAGAATACTGATCTGATATGGCCGATATTACGGTTTGTCTTGTCCTGATCCGACATCGATATTGACCGATACGTATATTGAAGGTATTTTTTTTCCATCAATTCGGCAAATAAAATTGGGTGTAAAAGCATGGTAAGGTTGTAAAAGCATGTAAAAGAAGAAAACTTATCTATTGTAGGTAACCAATTGGCAAGGGTGACTACTATTTCATTCAATTCCAAAATTACTAAGAAACAACACAGATAATACTAAAATTTATGCCTAAATGTATAATTTTTTTTCTAAAATTTTAAAAATTTACTAATAATTATTTGATTTCCAATACCAAAAAGTCCGATACTCCGATATGAAACCGTCGATGCTGTTGATACCGTTGATCCCGATACCAACAATTTCATTGTTGTTATTGATGGTATAACTCTGTTTTCCTTTTCCTTTTTCTTCCGTATTTTACATTTTATTCTTAATCTAACATGCTTGCGATATCTGGTTCAGTCATCTTCTAATAGAAAAATGTATACACTATATATTCACTACCTTATTTATTTTTCTCATACAGATTAACCTACAGCGACCTATGCATGCTAATACCTGAATCCAAGTTCAGGCAGTGTTTGTTAATTACCCTGGATACGTTATTTAGGTTACTCTGTTCATATTATGCAATCATGAGCTTTCAGCCAACGGAAGCGGTAAGGAGTTTCATTTTCTGATATTGGAAATTTTGTTTTTAGATATATTTCTCAACTTGTTTTGTTTGAAGCTTTAGATGCAGGTTGTATCAGCTTTTATCTCTTATCATGTGGTTGACCTACTGTTCTCAATTCCTTTTTGTTATGCTCAAGTTCCACATGATTGATGGTGTTACTTGTTATTCTACAGTATACTGCATCTGTATGTTTTTTCTTTTAGTTTGCATCACTCTTAACAATTGGAATGATGAGAGTCAAGATAACTCGACAATTAAGTGGGGCTGCAGAATGCTTGGTATCGAAGCAACGTTTCCATGGGAAGCAGTTGTTATAGGTGATCGGCCCTAATGCTGAGGCTAACCCGAAGGCAACCTCTGCACTAGTTAGACCATGTCAGTTCACAAATCACATAACTAGATATAATACAAAATTCCTAACAACTAATCTCTCAAGAACTATACGTAATGTTCAAAACTACATGTAAAATATTGGAGCAATATACTGACAAAACGACAATATAAAAAGAATTCTAATAAAGCAACTGATTGCTTTGCCAAATAAGACAAACTCATTGCCACTATACTACACCTTGTCATTTACTTATCTGCAAAATTTTAAACTCTAACAGGGTCATACAATACTAATGGATCAACTCACACACCATGGTAGCAATTTAGGACTATATATATATATATATATATATATATATATATATATATATATATCTTCAAAGCCTCCTGGTCATCAGGTGGAGACATAGCGCATCATGGCTGGGTGGGTTCGATCTCACGGGAAAGTGGATTACTCCTTCCAATTATAGTGGGAGTTTATACACACACACTCACACCCCACCCACCCAGCAATGATGCGCTATGTCTCCACCCGATGACCACTAGAGCCAAGAGGCTTATATATATATATATATATATATATATATATATATATATATATATATGAGGTAAGTCATTAATGACCATCCTTGTCCTAGGCTACTAGCACCAGGAGACCCTCCTGTCTAATTAAATTATGTCCAAGCTAGTATTCGAGCCCACACCCACTCCTTCCCTTATCAGTGCTACAATTGGACCAACCCCTCAGTGTTTATATGTGTGTGTGTTTTGTTGGGTGGGTGGGGTGGGGGGGGGGGTGTGGGAGTGGGGGGTGGGGGTGACTCTGTAAAAACTCAATCAATAGTATTCGTGAACTGTAAGAAGATGAAGCAAACTATTATCATCATACCCTATAAAGCCATCGTATCTATTATCAATTTGCTAGTATTTAAACTTGACTAGCAAAGCCATGGTGCACCAAAATTAGCATCGTTCGCACCTAACTTCGCCTTTCCACTCTTCTATTCTCCTTGGTCTATGCTAATCACAATAGAATAACTGATACTAGTGTAGTATCTGATCAAGAATTGAATATTAGTCCCAATTGCATTTTTTCAGAAAGTGTAAGTGTATATAAATTGAAGAACTTGATCCAAGAGAAATAGGAGAGAACAATCAATCAACAAAGGATAATATACAGTACAATGTGAGCACTTCTGAAAAGATCTTGCTAAAGTGTTTTTAAGGTCACTGCAAAACTTCTATAGCATGTAGGTTCTCTCACCTCTTACAACTAGCAGCACAACATTTTCAACTTTTCATTTGTATGTTCTAATCAAGGTTCAAAGTATAAGTATCAGAATCGGTATCGGACCATTCCTATAAGTATCAGGGTCGGCGGTATCAGTAGTATCGGCGGTTTCGGATTGGAGTATCGGATTTTTTGGTATCAGAAATCAAATAACTATTAGTAAATGATTTAACATTTTAGAAAATATATTTTATACATTTATGCATAATTTTAAGTATTTTTAGTGTTGTTTTTTAGTATTTTTTAAATTGAATGAAATAGTACTCATACTTGTCGATTGATTTACATGCGATAGATAAGTTTTCCTTTGTATATGCTTTTACAACCTTACTATGCTTTTACAGCCTTACTAATTGGTCTTTTTCATTTTTTTTTTTTGCCGAATGACCCCAAAAGAGACCTCTAATATCGGTATCGGTATCGGTCGGTATTAGATCGGTGCATGCCAAACCGTATCGGTATCGTCCGATACTGCAAACTATGGTTCTAATATAGTTTATTTGAAATGGTTTTAGTTTATTTTGGAGGGGGAGACGACAATGGTTCTTTTCAAGGCCGGCCGGCTACCGTGCTTAGGCTTTTTAGATGTTACACAATCATATTTTAGAAAGAAATCAATGATAAAGAACACCCTTAATGAGCCAACTATTTTGCTGGTTGTTAGGGAAGGTTTGCTAGGGTTAATATAGGAAAAAATAATGAAAAAGCTTAGGAAAGCTGCCAAGGGTTGCTGCAGTTGGTTAAGCCCACTCCCTCTTCTACAAGAGGTTGAGTGTTTGATTCTCGCTAGCTCCATTTAATCTCCGACTTTCTTGGGGACTATGGAGTAGGGCCTTTACATTCTCCCCCAGATAACCGGTCAGGGGCACTCCCCTGGGTTTACAAAAAAAAAAACTGAGGGAAAGGCTTGTTCTTGGTTTAATGCTTGTAGTTTCTGGTTCGCTGGATTTGTGCAAAATTGTTCCTACAGAGGAGGAAGAACTTCTCTGATGATGAAGAAGAAGAAGATGAAGAAGAAGGAGAAGCGTGAGTAACTTTAGCTCAATCACGATCTACTACTAGCTCCAGATCCTACTCCATCTATAACACCAACCAAAGTAGTTCATAACGCTACACTAGTGCATAATGCTTCTAAATGCAAATCATGAGGAGGTAGAGGGAGCAGCCTTCACAACCGTTAAGCATCCTAACTCAAGGCATCCAACCTTTTGTTTACAAGCAGGTCTACAAGCAATCACTTGATCGACAAACTAAATCCGTCCCCAAACCCTCCACCTTTCAACACTCTAGTAGTTATGCAATTGCTATTAGCTTAGTTAATTTTATTATGGTATAGGCTAGTCCCTCCATTGCACTGTACTAGATAAGGGCAGTCATTATTTGTGATTGGCCATAAATATATGGTTTACGACTTTCCTCCTTGGATGCCTACTCTAATTATTGACTCATTAAAAAAATTCTAAGAAGAAAAAGGAACCATCTCTGGAAAAATCTGTAGTGAAAGAAAAGAGTACACGTATTCTTCAGGAATATGATTCTTTAGGAATCCAAGTGGAAACTTAGATTGCCTCGTTAAAAATCTTTCGAAAGAAAACGAAAAAAAACTGCATCGAAGAAAAATAGTACAATTCGCAAAGACATTCACCATGATGTCTCCATTAGTATCTTTATAGTGCTTGTATCTGCAGGATGTTTCTTCTCAAGATCACTTAAAAAATATTACATTTAGTTCTTACATCAACTTAAATGAAAAGGCACCTCTAATTAATACTTTTGATTATTACTTTACACTCCAATATTTTGTCAGACTATACATTTATATGTTAGTCTGTTTTGATGAAGCCTTCTTGAATTTGTTCCATACTGGCTAAATTATCCTCATAAAGGATTACATGACTTATTTGTGACTTCTGGAATCTTGCAACTCCCCATGATCTTTTAAACTAGTGACCTTAGCTATACACATTCTCTTCTTGCTTTATGAAATGCCAGGATTTTCGAATCATTGGTCGATGTTGCCGCAATTGTTTGTTTGATTAATCTCCAAGAAATAGCTACACCATTGTTACGATAAGCATATAATGTTTGTAATCTTCCTTTATAGGAATCAAATAAATAACTTGTGTTTGCATATTCAACAATGTCATCACATTTATATGAATAATGTAAACCAAGATCAATGGTTCCTTTGATGTATCTAAGAATGTGTTTTATGCCATTCAAGTGCCTACATGTAGGTGCGAAGCTATATCTAGTCAGAAAGTGCACGGAAAAAAGATGTCAGTTCTAGTAAATTGTGCTAAATAAAGTAGTGCACTTAAATAGGGTATTTCAAGGTCTATAACATGTTATTTTCTTCTTTTGCCGAAATGGATCATGCTTAATTTCCAATAACCTCGCCGTTATGGGTGTACTGAGTATATGGCAACTACTCATTAAATATCTTAGGGTGATTTTATCTTATTTGGCTTGATGTAGTAAAATTCCATTTTTACAATGCTCGATCTTCTGGCTGAGATAAATTTTTGTTTCATCTAAGTTTTTCATTTCAAATACTTTATTATGATAAATAGTGGCATTTTCAATCTCTTTAGGAGATCCTATCAAGCTTTTGTTATCTACATAGATGGTTGCTATGACGAATCCATTCGGGAATTTCTTAATGAATATGCAGAGACATAGGATAATCATTATATCCTTCCCTAGACAGATACTCAACGAGCATATAGTACCACATTCTTCGGATTGTTTTAGTCCATATAGGGCTCGATTTAATCTAATACAATATGTATTTCTAACTCGATTTCTGGTAAATTTAAATCATTTGGAGATTTTCATGTATATATCATTGTTTATGTGTTGTTATCGCATCCATGGGTCTCATATCAAGTGTTTGAAGAATAGCGAGACTTATTAGATATCTAAATGCGATGATGTCCATGATCGAGGAATATGTTTCTTCATAATTTATTCTTGGTCTTTGTGAGAATCCTTGAGCGAGCAACCGTACTTTATACCTTTGGATCTCTCTTTTTTTTTTAACAAACACCCATTTAAAATCTACATGGTTTATTCTTTGTGGAGTTTGTATTATAGGATTGAAAACTCCACATTTTGTGAGAGAATCTAGTTCTCCTTAAATCACATCTTTCCATTTTGGCAAATCTTATTTTTTTCGACTTTCAAGAATTGTTCGTAGTTCAGTGCTATTCTCATTTTCATTACTCTTTTTTAATCCCATATGCTACTTGCATATGAGAAAATGTCATCCATGGCATTCTTTTTTATTCCAAATTTTTTTGAGTACGTGTAAAATACATATTTCTCATTGTTGTTGGGTACTAGTACATTTTTTCTCAGTCTCTTTCTGGGATTTTAGGCATATCCTCGAACAGAGCGATATGCTTTATTTTGGAGAAATATGATCTTTGGTTCCCGACATCTTTCAGACCGTCATGAACTTTGTTTACAGGAGATCCTACTTCAGGAACATTATGGTATGTTATATTATTCAGTCTCTTCTTCCGGAAAATTGTACCCTTAGAACCTCTAGGTCTTTCATTGCTGCCTTATTTGGTTACTTTGGTACTATTCTAGCAGGTACATTTATATATGGTGTGTGACCTAGCTACTTTTGCAGCATTATTAAATTTATTGGACAAATCATTTGCAATAGACTGCAAGGGATAACTCTCCTAATTTATTGTTCATATTTGAAAGTTCTAGGGTCGAGATAAAATAGAGTGGGAGTATGCCAAGATAATTTACGACGTTCTTTTGGAACGAGTCATTTATCTTCTTTTTTATCTTCCCATAACGATGAAAATACAGTCTTATCGAAGTGACAGTCCGCAAATCTTGTGATAAAGGCTTCTAAAATTTAATAATTTAAGGAGGTTCAAAACCAACATAAATATCTAAATCGACGTTGGGGATCCATTATGATCTTATTCTTAAGATTGGTGTGAGTAGTAGCGTTGTCAATCATGAAGTTGTCACTATATAGTTTCTCATGGATTCTATTTCCTAGATATGGCAATATCTTATTACTAGTTGCAAATAAGGATATTATTAATAAATTCTAAAATTATTGTTCACAAAGCATAGCTACTAAAACTATAGTTCCATATAATACCAATATAAGCCATAAAAGTCTCAAAACAGTGCTAACTCTAAGTAAATGAAACCCCAAAAAATCTGTAGATGTGAAGTTGTTCTCTTGTTCCTCAAATTCTTCATTAAAGAGGTCGTCATTATCCATGTCAAGGATGTCATTTTGCTTCAACCTTCTACGTTTTCTGATATTAGGACACCTTCCTTAGATGCACGATATGTGCAGTACCAATGATCTCCATGCCCACACATAAAGTATATATCTCTTGGTCTATCGTTTGAATGGGGATACTCGTTTCCTTAATCTTCAGTTTGATGATGCTTCTTCTGTTTCTTCCACCTCTCTTTCCTTTGCCAAAACGTCCTTTGTCTTTACCTCTGGAATATCAATCAGTAGCTTCTGGCATTCGCTTAATAGAATCCTAGATTCTAGTAGGTCTAGAGTTATGATTTTTCATGAAGACTTATTTTCCTCAACAACTAGTAGCAGAGATGGGTGCAGAAAGTTTAGAGAAATTTTGCTCTCTATATTGTTGTTGCAACAAAACTTTTGTGGCATGGAACGTGGTGAGGGTTTTGTCGATCATCTCCTCCAGAGTAATCGGTTTCTCACACAACTCAAGCCTTGATGCAATGTTGAGCGTGACTGAGTTGTATGCAGATAGCGTCTTGAGTCCTATTAGCGAAGATTGGTCCATTAATTCCTCTATGTTGGGAGGATGACTGCTTTATGATGGTCGTATCTATCCTTCAGTGATTTTCATAGTATTTTTGAATCTTCTATAATGAGGTACTTATTTTTGAAATCTACATGAAGATGGCGACACAAAAAACGTCGCTTTAGCTTGACACTAGGACTAATTTGCTTCTCTTCTGTAAGAGTACTCAATGTGTGTACCATGTCCAGGGAACCGAGGTGAAGTTTTGCATCTAACCTCCATGCGAGTAATTATTTTCGCTAACATCGAGGGCAGAGAATTCTAACTTGCTAAATTTAAAATCGGGTGGAGAATTTTGGTATTCTTTTGGGTTATATATTTCACAAATATGATTATAAATTATTTAGATAAAGAACTTCAGGTCTATAATTGTTGGTAGGACAACCAAACATCTATAGTCTCCCTACGGATAGGATAACCTTATGGCACCAAATTTAAAATTTTCTAATTTTTATGAGGTTTACAAGTTTAAAATATATGCAACTATATTATTAAAATACCAACATTTAAGTTGATGATTTCCACTTTTGACCTTCCGGGGACCAGTAACTCGCTGCATGCAAAAGAAATTAGCACACTTGTCATGCATGTACTCATTTGGGGTGATACAAAACTCAAGCAAGTAATTTATTATCTTCATGTTTAATTATATAGGAACATGCAATTTGTATTTCTTTAAAAATAAAATCACAAAAAATGACATGAATCCATTTATATTAGTGGTTTTGACTCGTCAGCGGCAAGAAACATCAAAGCATATCGAAAAGTGAAGTTACAGTTTACAAAGACAAATTTAGTACATGATGAAAGAAAATTCATATCCAACCAACAAAAAATGGATACTATAATTCCTGAAATTTTGGTTCTCTCCAACATATATTTTTTTTTTAATGGTTTGAAGCTTGCATGGTTTCAAATAGTTCAAGCATGGAGTTTTATTACTTTTGTATTAGGTGTAACCATAGATCAGCTGACACCGGTTTTTATTATTCATGAAGTATACATGATTTTAATCAAGAATAGAAGTCATATGAATAGTTTTCGTTGACATCAGGTTTAACCATGCTAGACATACCTTCTCAGGTCATCATTAAACCGGAAGCTAGAGCTCCTCGAGTGTTTGTACCGATAACGTGTTAGAAAAGTAAGAGAGAGAGAGAGACTATGTTGTAGCCAAATATATTGATTTGGGACTTCCCTTATTAACACATATAAAGGAGAAAATGATTAGGGATTGTTCGTATTTAGATCAGGGCAACAAGTATTTGTGGTTAGCTATAAATATACAATTTACAACAATGTTAACACTATTTTTTTCATTTTCTTTCTCGTTCAATTTTTCTTTGTCGAATTAACCAAGAAAGACTCCAAAAGTCGGTATCGAGTAGTCGGCATTGGATAGGGACATGCCAAACCGATATATATTGTCTGTATCGGTATGGCCGATATAGCAAACTATGCGTACAGACGGTTAATGTTTTCGAAAATCTATGATCCTCGAGTATTTTTTCAGAAAATTCGACATTTGATATAGTTCCGGTTTTGTTTTCATAGAAGCTTATACAACTAATAAAATGAACGAAACTTTATATAATCTATAAATGAGTGAAAATTCAAACTTTAGCTGGAAAATATTATTTGCAAATATTCCATATGCTTTGCTTACAATTTGAGTTTCATACTTTTTTCTTGTAGTATTTAGCATAAATTTGTAGTATCGGACGAAGCCGATCCGATACGGCCGATAGTGATACAGTTTGGCATGTCACGATCCGATGTAAACCATTAACGATACTGATCGATACTGACGTTGGGGATCTCTTTTCTAGTCAATTTAGTAGAAAAAATTGAATAACAAAGATCAACCAAGAAGGGTGTCAAAATAGAGTAATGTTGTAAAAGCATGTAAATGAAGAAAATTAGTTATCGCAGATAAACCACTCAGTTAGGGTGACTATTATTTCGTTCAATTTCAAAACTATTAAGTAACACATTAAGTACTTAAAATTATGCCTAAATGTATACAATATTTTTTAACAATTTAATAATAATAATTTGTTTTCTGATACCAAAAAAGTCGATACTCCGTTCCGAAACTGCTGAAACTTTGGAAGGGTCCAATACCGATACCGGTACTGCGAACCTTGGTATAAGAATACCATACCTCTAAGATTGAGATGAAATATGATAACATGTCTCACTACTTGGAATAAGGAATTTATCTGATTCAACTATCTAGGTCTCTATTGTAATGATGCAGGGTATGCCTCCTACAAATGATTTTGATCTCTCTGGTGGATCATCTGGAGGCGAGGTAACAGAGAAACTGGGAATGTCATCCTCAAATTTGTCATCATCTTCTGTCGCAGCAAATGATGTTCATATTGTTACATCGAGCAGTGGTTCTCCTTTTCTTCAGTTGAGGAAAGATGCCATTGGATTTGTGTCACAAGCTTTAGACAGAGGGCGAAGAAATCTGTGGCAACTGACAACTAGTCGTGTATCTGTGTTGCTCTCGTCTTCTGCTGTTTTTTCAACCAGCACATTTCAATTTCTTAGGAATTATGAAGATCTTAATGTATTTATTTTGGCTGGTGAAGCATTTTGTGGGGTTGAAGCTATTGACTTCAGGCAGAGATTAAAGAATGTTTCTGAAAGTTATATAGCAGCATTCCACAGACAGAATATTTATGTAAGTAGTATAATTCCCTCCCTTTCTATTTTTACCTTGTATAGCATTTTAAGGGCCTTTTATTATTCTAAAAAAAAATGATTGAACCTTTTATTTTGGTTGGTTGTCTAGCCTCTGTTATGCTATGCAGGCCCATAAGTAACTACTTAACTAACTTTTGTGAAAAGTACTATTTTTTGTTTGTGTTTGTCTATTTAGTTTTAGTAGTGTGCTTTCCACAGCGTCCTCTAATCAATCTGTGACCAATTTTATTCCTTCTTGTTGAGTAGCCAAGACATCTTTTACTCTTTTAGGACTCACTAATTCATATAGTTATTATTATTTTTTTTGCTATAGCATATTTATTATGTTTTCTTCTACAAGTTTGATTGTACTGCTATTTGCATGCTGTAATTAATCTGTGTAAATCCTATTATTACTTCATGAGGCATTTAGACTATATCTTGCACGGTCCAAGGCCCTTAGCTAATTCTTTTAATAACTCTTGTATAACAATACAGATTACAAGTTTATAACTTCATCTATTTAGTTTGAGTGTAGTACTCTTTTGCCAAAATCTTTATTACTTAATAGGTAACCAATATCTTCTATTTTATCTTTTCTGTTTGAAGTAAATTGCATTTCCTTGAAATCTTTGTTATCTTCTTCCTTTTTCAGGTAGTATTGTGTATGTTGTGTGTATTTGGAGATACTGGCATCTGTTCCTAATAATCAGACACAAATATCTTTGATTTGTAAATAGGTCATAGACATGAAAACAATGCTGTAAAAGATGGAAGTGACTGCTAGGTGCAGGGAGTGGGGGTGGGAGTAGCAACTAGGGAACTGGCAAACTCGAATGTTTTTTTTTAAATTACATGTAATAGTATTAAAATTGATCAGGTAATCAAAAGCACATGACTAAAATTGAACTATATGGATTTAAAATTGATTAGTTAATTAAAAGCACTCGACAAAAACGAGCCTCAAGAAACTAACAAAGTGTATAATTACCTTTTGTGATGGAGATAGTTATAATCAACTTTGAACACCATGCTCAAAATGATAGAATTTATGCTTTTGTAACCAAACCCCAAACCCCCAACCCCCCCCCCCCCCCCCCCCCCCCCCCCCTCTCTCCTCCTCCTCCTCTCCTTTCCCCCAAAAAAACAAACACTTATTTGACTATTCTACTTTGGACATGCTTATATAACTCATAATTCCATGCAGTTGCAAGTGTACTCTCTAAACACAGTTTATTTATAGAAAAATGGTTCTATATAAATTTGATATCCTGGTGTTTCACATGGAAGTCATGCTCCCATGTATGGAGGCTGTCGCGCAAACTTGATGTGTTGGTTATGAATGTCTCTACTTGTACAATGTATATTGATACTGTTTAGGGTTGTTCATAATTAACCTAAAAATGGTTAACAAAATAAACTTGGTCAGTTTGGTTATGGTTTATAAATAATTCTACGGGATGGTTACAGTTTGTGATTTGTTTTTTTTTAACTGATCAACCAATTTAACCTACTCCTATACATATATATTTTATATTTTATATTTTTTCCCAACTCTTGGAATATAAATTAAAGTTTTATTATGTAAAATGTGAGTTACTGGGTTAGATATATATTGGTTAACGGGTTAAATAATACAGCAGGTCAGATGTATAAACGAGTTAGTAATTAATAATTTAATACTAGTCTGACCAAAAGAAACATTTACCGACTTGCATTGTTACGTCTTTCCTAGTTTCCTGTAGGATGACACTCTCGAATGCTATTAGACTTTTGAACTGTAGATTCAATTGAAATAAACACCAAATATTGTGTTATATTTTAATCATGTGAGACTAAATTAAATTGTGAATGTTCTTAAGCCCCCCCAAAGTTTGTTAGTGCTCTATTCTTAATTGAGACTGTCTATCAGTCTTAACCGAAATAACTGACCAACAGACACGTCTAATCGGTTAACCGAACAGCTCGGTTATTAAGGATATGTAGCTCGGGCTCGGTTATATACTTTGCGTCACCGACTAAGTTGGTTTGGTCGCCAAAAATTCTACATGGGTGACCAATGTACACGTCTTATACTGTTTACTAATGACATTGAAATAATTCAATGTGTCAGTGGACCTTGATGACTATAGGAATAGACACACCAGTATAGGCTTGAAGGTTTACAATACAATCATATTGGTGCAATGACATTGACTTGTGACACTTAGAAAATGGTGTTATTTTGAATCCTTGGATTCTCTCCTGGCTCTAATCCTACACAGGACATCATACTTAATTTTGGGCAGATATATAAAGAGGCACAATTTTTTTAAAGATGGCATTGTATTTACAACAGAAGGTTTTGAGTGCATAAATTTCTTAATGAAAGAAAAGTTTTAGTTCAGCTTACTTGAACTGCTGTAAGTTTGTAAGCAGCAACCAGTGGCTATCTACCGTATGCATAATGCTAACATAAGATTTGTATGGAATGCTACCTGCCCATGGGTTCATATATGTACTAATTATATACAGCCAGGAAAATGATCAATGCTTAGCTTCCGTCCGACTTCCCTAGATGTACATATTTCATACCTAATGTCTACTTTATGTTTCCTTAGATGTTTTTCCCCCCTTAATTCAATGGTAATGCTAAATCTATGCACAACTGTATAGAATCCATGAACATGATCTCTACTGTCAAAGCCTCAACTTGAGGGGTTATTCCTCAAGTCAGTCTATTCTACTGCTTGTAAATTTTATCACCATAGTAGCAATGACTCACAGGTCACTTTAATGCTGGACCAAGATGACTTCATAGACTCTAAAGTATTGCCCTTTTTACATGCAGACTTTTGTATCGTATGTATCTTATGCTCATTCTACTTTTCCTCAATCACTCGTGCCCTTATAAACTGTTCATTTTTATTCATCTGGTCGTTTCTCCTACTTTATTGCCTTTTAAATGGAATTGCATATCTTATGTTTCCATTTATACCGTGGATAAAGTAATTTAATTACTTTGTCATCTCAACTAGGCACTTAAAATGGTCTTGGAGAGGGAGAATTGGATTAAGATATCAGCAGAAGCGCAAGTAATTAGCTTGGCTGGGCTTATTGGCGATGGTGCCCCGCTTATTGTTCCTTCTGCTCGTGATTCTTCAACTTTGTCGTCTCTTCATGCGAAGAAAAGATCTGACCAAGTCCATCCTGGAAAGCAGAAAAATGGATTCTCCTATTGGCTTAAGATGGAAAGTCCTTTTTCTTCAAAGCTAACATGTGGTTCTAATGAATCGTCAAATACTCACATGTTGGTCAATGGATCAATGTCAAGTATAGCTGATGCAATTGCTGTTGACCCCTTGCATGGGGATAGAATAAATGAAAAGGGCCAATCTGGAAGTCAGGCAAAAGGAAATGACTCAGTTTTGGAGGATGAAAATGAAGATCTTCTAGCTGACTTTATTGATGAGGATAGTCAGCTGCCAAGTCGAATATCCAAACCGATACATGCAAGAAGCCGTTCTTCGCATTGGAGTGAGGAAGAGGTTTCTGCACAAACTGGGTCTTCGATTTGCTTATTGAGGTAGGTAGTCTAATTTCAGATAGTGGCCCCTATCATAGCTATGGATGTTAATGTAGTTATTTTAATTCACGTCTCTCAGGTTAATGGACAAATATGCCAGGCTACTACAGAAACTAGAAGTAGTTAACATTGAGATTTTCAAGGTAAACCAAGTTGCGGAAGTCATTCATGTTTGTTTGGTTCCTAAACCTGTCAGAGGGATGCTTACATAGTGGTCATCTTTTCGTATTAACTTAATTACAGGGAATTTGCCAGCTGTTTGGGATATTTTACCACTTTATCTTTGAAACATTTGGTCAGCGAGATACCCATCAAAGTTCAAAGCTACCACCAGACTCTCTACCAGGTAGAGGAAGTAAATGCCTTACACCTCACTTTTTTGCACTTGAAGGAACTTCTAAGCATGCATTTTCATCCTTATAATTTGTTAATGTTGCTCATTGTCTTGTCTGTCCAGCCCGACTGAAAGCTGCTTTATCAAAAATTGTTCAAGATTGTGACCAATGGGTCGCATCTCAGCATATAGCAAATTCTTCCTCACCAACCTCGTCAATGAATACATCTTTCAGCCACATTGACGTAATGCCCACCATTCCTTCTAGCACAATTATTGGAATTGCACCTAATGGTGCATTGGGTTTGAAGGTATAGTCTGGTACAATGAATTTTACTGCTCCCTACTGTTAATGTTAAAGCCTCTACCTTTGAACATTCCACTTTGCCATCAAATCTTCAGTTTGATATGCTACGCTGAAACCATCTCCTGGTAATTAGTAACTTGAGTATGTAGGGTAATTAGTAACTGGGTTTATGTAGTAGGCTACAGATATACCCACATTGACATGAGAAAAAGATATCACTAATTAAGAGAGCATGAAAGCATTCATGAGTTCACATTTTAGTTTAATTTTCAAATTTTTGGGGCTCCTTAAGATGGACTCACAGATTATTGCGGCTTCATAGTTGTAGTTAAATAATATATACTAGTGACACTGGGCACCTATAAATTCACGTAATATTGGAATGAAAATAAATTCATTGCTTATACAACATGCATGCATTTACTTCTGTAGCATGCATGCAAAGGTTCAAATTCTAAATTTATTTCAAAATTGTGGGCTCCAATTTTCTTGTGTGATGGCGGACTATGGCTTGATCAAGATGACAGCTTCAAATCAGCTGTTGTAGTTAAACAGTAAGATAAGATATGTAATATATATTGTCTCCATCTGTTTCAGAGTTGCATCTTTGCCATTGTCTGGAAAGAAAAAAGAACATGTTAAAATGAAGTAAGGGAGTATATGACCTTATAGGGTAAATCTTGGTATACACAGCATTTAATAAAGAAGTCATCTCTATAGTGTACTATTCATTTTCATCGTAAAAAAACCTGTTAGTGTTGTACATTCAAAGGTTCAAATTTAAATTCATTTCAAAACTGTGGGCTCCTCAATTTTCTTTTGCGTCGCGGACGACGGCTTCATCAAGATGGTTTCATCAAGATGATGGCTTCAAATCAGCTTTTGTGGTATAAATAGTAAGATTTGTAATATATATGTCTCCATCTGTTCCAGAGTTGCATCCCTACCATTGTCCAGAAAGAAAAAAGAACATGTTAAATTAAGTTAGGAATACATGACATTATTGGGTAAATCTTGCTATACACAGCATTTAATAAAGAAGTCGTCTCTTTAGTGAACTATTCATTTTCATTGTAAATTATTTCCTAGTCTTGTACAAGAAAGTTGTGTTTTCTATAATATAATGCATAATTCGGTTCTTATCCAATATAATGAATAAGGAAATAATTACATCTTGAATAAAAATAACGCCTTTATTCCAAATTCTTCGGATCAGTTGTTTGAATCATTTTCTCCCGTTCAACTCTCTTAAGGCTCATGTCATATATGATGCTAACAAAAATCTATATCCTTCTTTAACACTTGGTTTGTCTAGGCCTACCTCTTAGTCTCAACGGCTCCATTAAGTACTATATTATGGCTCCTCCTTATGAAGTATCTGTTTCATTGTTGCACATATCCAAACCACCTAATTCGTTTCTCTCATCTTGTCAAACACGG
The DNA here is from genome assembly GCA_036927795.1 of Iris macrosiphon. Lineage (NCBI taxonomy): Eukaryota > Viridiplantae > Streptophyta > Magnoliopsida > Asparagales > Iridaceae > Iris > Iris macrosiphon. Next base: position 15,230,361 of record JAYESA010000011.1, on the reverse strand, counting down.
ACGGATCCACTTGAAAGGTAGTGGGGGATCAAGCCCCCACTGAATTTTTCAGACTTTTTTTTAACAAATTTTTCTTCCATAGTTAATGTCAAAATATACAGATATATATTCATAAGCCTCTATTATTGTTGACATAAATAGTGTAGTTCAGTTGGTTAAGCTTCTAAGCGTAAGTCTATAGTGTTTGTTCCTTAGGTCTTAAGGTTGATTCCTCTCTTAACAGATTATATTTGTTTTTACAATGTGTCATTTTTTACTATTCAATCCCTATTAAATTTTATTGTCCAAGATCTACCTATCCTTCAAATGTATTGCCACTCATCCAATAAAGCATGACTTGGCCTATAGCAGTCTTGTAGAGTCCTTTCAACTTCAAATGTATCTTGCAATCATGGTTGTCAAAATTGGATCGGATCATAGAACCGTAAAGGGGTTCGGATCTGATCGGGATCCAGATCGCTAATGGTAAGATTCTTGATTAAATTATCATTTTTTTATAAGAAATATGAAAAATTGACAATTCAGAAATAAGAGTTATATTGCATAATTGATATATAATCCACAAAGAAGTAGGTTTTTGCATATACCATAAACATAAGTCAATCGACTCAAAAGCTATACTTAGTATGATCCCAAAATGTTAAAAACTCAAAACATTGTTCTCATAAGACATCTTCATCATTTGAACGTCAGAGATTATAATCGTTGGAGTCTTCCAAATTTACTACCTTCTTCTTGTGGCAGATATATCTTGATCCTCTCTTCTTTCTAGTAGTAGAAAAACTACCACCTTCCTCATTCTCAAAGAAACTGATATCTAGTCAATTTCTATCCTCCGGAAGACTTGGAGGTTCTTTCTTCGTGATCCACTCATCATCTGAATCTATGTTTGATAAGCATATTCAATCATATTTTCTTTGAGACATCCTATTCTCATGCCTTATGTGGAATACAAGGTTGTACTTGACGAATACAAGTGCATTTATTCTCTTTTGCTCCAACTTGTTTCTTCTTTTATAGTGCACCTGAAGACAATAAGATCCCATTAGTTATCTACTTCTACACTCCTACTTTCTACTTTGAAAGTTTTGATGGAATGTTTATTTGTCACTTCAAAGTGCTCCAATTGTGTTAACCACCGGATGTGCTATATGTGAGACTAAGGACTCTCTCGACAAACCTTTGAAGTTCCGGACAAGTATATCAATATCCATCCTACTATAGATCTAAATACAAAAGATACATATTAGTGTATAACATGAGTTGCTAAAAATATTAAAAGAGGTAGGACTTAGGAGGAGAAAAGAGTGGCTTACCGAGACGCTTGGTCTTTCTTGTCTCTTTTGCATTACTCCAAATGAAACATGTGCCGCATGAAACAAAACAAGTTGGAAAAATATCAAAACTCTCTCTCTTGTAATCTCTTGTAGTAGGAACCATCCTCTCGATGCAATCGTATAATCCCTCCTTGATCTCAACATCGCATTTGAAGATTTTCTCGTAGTAGATGGTGGGATTTAGGAAATAGCCCTCCTCATGTAGAGGCCTATGCAATTGTTTGTTCCACCTTGCAACAATGATATCCTATTTAGGAGAGTATTTGCTCTCAATATTATTCAAATTCTTCACAATGGTTTGTTTTGTCCGATCCATCATCTTATAGATATAGCATTGGAGGTTATCTTCCCCATTAAGGACCCGAAGCACTTTCATAAGAGGACTACAATCGAGAGACTATTTGACACCAGCCAATCGTTTATCTCCCAATATAATGTACTCCACTGTCTTCCAATCCTCTTCTTTGCATATGAACTTTTGAGTCCAAAGATGGTTAGTAAACATACTTGTCTAACTCTCATTCCAATTGTAACATATTGAGAGTAAGAAAGTTAGTAGCAAACCAAATGGCAATGGGACGTATCAAATTATTTCCTTTTGTGGCCTTTTTCATCAAGTCCAACATGCAAGTATGATTGTAGATGTAGTTTGGTGAAGGTCCGGGCCTTCTTGAAAGAAGCTTTCGAAGGTAAATTTCCTACGCCTTTCAACAGATTCAACAAATGTGCGCCACAAGAAGACCAAAATAATGTCTTCCTCTTCCCCATCAATATGTCATATGCCTTCACATAAGAGGCAGTACTATGAGTGACTACTTGGACCACATTTTCTTACTCTACCACCTCCACAGCCGCATCAAGAAGAGCAAAAAGATTGTCCGTGGTCTTCGAAATATTGAACATGTCAACCGATCGGAGAAAGTATGTCCACTTGGACTTGGACTATTAACCAAGTAAGTTGGTTATGGATCTATTCACTCCAGCCGTCCATCCATCCATCTGACATTATAGTGCATTCTTTCTTTATCCACTCCTTGTGATCCTTCGCATACGCTTCCATATTTTTCACCTCTGCCTTTAGAAATTTGTTTCTAATCTCGTTATATGTCGGAGACTTTCGTCCATTTCTGAAGCTTGTGACTCCCTCCAACATAACATGTAGATAGGGACTCTTCAGAGATGGAAAGGAAGAGCATGAACATAAAAGAACCAATAAATTGCTTGACAAATCATATCCCTATTGGAGCCTTCCAAATTTTTGTCAACGTGGCTTGCCTCATCCTTTCTTGTCTACCCCCTCCTTCGGCAACATCAAGTTCCTTTCCCTTCGCTCAATTTCCATCGGTACCACCACTTGCTTGCGCCACAGAAGTAATTCAGCCTTCCGATATCATAGTGCTCCTCCATTTTTTGCTTCTTCTCGTCATCATTGGAAGTAAGAAGATGTTTGAAGAATTTGGCAGAATTGTCAATTATTCTTCTTCGTTCGGACTATGTAGTGCTTCATTCGGAACACCCCTCCGATATCTAGAGCCGCAATACTTGCATTATAGATGTTTTCGATCCTTATCCATAATCGAACAATGCTCCATGTCATATCCTTTTTCTTTCCCATTTTCCGGAACCAAAGAGAAAGAGCACAATTTAATAATAGAAATATTTGATCCTAAACCAAAGAGAAGTAGAAGCCACTTCACCACAACAAACGAAAACGAATTTCGATGTTTTCTCAAAATCCTAGTTTTGGGAGAAGAGAGAGGAAAGGAGAATAGAAATAGTTGATCTAATAGATTGTAGTTCTAATAGAATATGAAGAGGACATAGGAAAGTATATAAGATCATAAACAAAAGACGATAGAATCGAATTAGGGTCTGCCGAATTGGATCTATCCGGATCGGATTGCAATTCTACGACACTGGTCATATGATATAGGCTATTCGGGTATGATACAAGGCCAACCCAATCCATCATCGGGATCTAGATCAGGAAGCCCACAAATCGGGTCGGATCGTACGATTCGCGATCCAGATCGCACGATTTTGACAACGTGGCTTGCGATCACGAAGTACTCCATTTCAGCCATCATGTTTAAATTCTATGCATGTCTCAATTATATGCAAAATCATTGAGGTAGAGTCATGTTCTTAATGAACTCGTGATAATATGAGTACTCAACATATTCCAATAATTTTCTCCATTTTTATGGTAAAATACAATTAGATTGCTGCCCATTTATTTGCCCGTACTAAATGGATCTTACCTTTGTATACAATGCTCGGGATTTCTTTTTGAATCCACATCTCAGACTGGTGTGGATGTCATCGGTGATAGCTGGTTAGGCATCTACCTGAGCCAAATATGTCATTTTCCAAAAATTGAAGTATTTGATACTTATGCATGATCTTGAGCCAGACCTTTAATTTCCATGGTCATTGATTTACTCTGTGAACACTTACCAGCATGATTAACTTTTACTTGTTACGTGTCAAAGAAAGTTGAGCTATCATATCTACGGACTATATGCTGATTGCTTCTGATATTACTCTGAAACAGGAAAGGTGCGCTGGTGCCGAGACAATAACTCTTGTTGCCCAAGTATTGCATAGATCTAAAGCTCATCTCCATTCAATGCTATATCAACATAATTCTGCTATAGTCGAAGATTTCTATGGGAATTTGGTATTTGTTTAATTTAAATGAACAAGGCTAGCTCTCTCTCTGTGTGTGTGTGTATATAATCCCATAATGGTTGACTAAGTTTGCCAGGACATGTCTCTTCTTCTCAGGTTAATACTGTACCGGATCTGACACAGCACATTCATAAAACAACTGCCCAAATGCTTCTTCATATCAATGGGTAATGTAATGGTAGAAGCTTCTTCATTATATCATTCATACCACTTAGTCATTGCTGAAGGGTGTCCGAGTGCCATGAAGCTCCCACTTATGCAGGGTCCACCACTTAGTCATTGCTGATACTTGAAACTTGAAAGATGCCTTATAATGTTTCTGTTCTTTTATATTGCTGACTCATTTTCTTCTAATCCTTGAAGAAGAAGAAAAAAAGAGCAATTTTGGCTCAAATACTTTCAAATTTTATGAGAATCAACATTTGTATCATGGAGAACTAGTAAATTCACGTGTTGCATATAAAATATATTTTTTCTTCTTCTGCTATTAATATAAAATTATTTAACTATATTTAAATTAAGATTTAATGTATATATATATATATATATATATATATATATATATATATATATATATGTTTATATTTAAATTAAAATTTGTTATATATTTGATTATATTTTTATTATAATTTGTTATGGATATATTTCTACTTTTCATAAAGAGGTCTTGAAAATGGTTAGCCGTTTAAGCATATATCCTGACGTAATTAATAAATAAAAAATTAAAAAAAATTAACTAATTGTTTAACTACTTAATATTATCTAATTATAAACAAACACCTCTTCTAACTCATGTGGTTAAGGTGGGAGGTATTCTTCATGGTTGGCTGGGTTCGAATCCCTTGAGTTTTATTTATAACAAATATAAATTTTTTCAACAATTTTACGTAATATTAATTTTTTAAAATAATTAATTGATGATATACATACGACTTAGACGGCTTAAATTTTGAGCCGTTTCAAACTCCCTTATATTAGTAGAGATTTATATTAGTAGAGATGAGGGTTCAAGAATCAGAACTAGCCTCTTCTAAAGCAAGGGGTTCAGCTGGAATACATGAGAAAACCCCACTGCAAAACACAATTTGAAAATTAGTTACTGGATGGACAACTTGTGCAGCTTGATGCTTTGGATTAGAAGTTTTGTTGTTTGGGTGTCCTTGGACTAGTATTTAGTAAGTTCCATTATTGAAGAAAGATAAACATTTTGCATCAAAACCATTTTTGTGTATGCATTCATGATTCAAAGTTTTGATAGGCATACAACATTCCAGGTATGCAGATAAGGTTGCCAATGCTAAGTGGGAGGTGAAGGAGCTTGGGGTAGAGCACAATGGGTAAGTTCTGCTCTTTTCTTCTTTGCTTTTTGCTTTTTGCTTTTTGCTTTGGACATTTTGTTCTTGTTTCATTTTCAGGTTATGTTGGCGTACATTAGTAATATTATTTTAAAGACTATAAACTTATATTTCTGGGTTTCATTTTTACTTGGTTATCATTTGGTTTTATTTCCTGAAACAAATATCATATTTGTGGTAAGCCTCAGTTTCGTTGGTTGTAGGTTGTAGTTTCACTTTATCCTGTATTTCTTTTTTGGTTAATCACTAGTTCATATGAATCTGTACATGTTTTAAACTTCAGTGACTGAAATACCTCCCTTGACCTCAAGGAATAACATTCCTGATTCCTGCAAGTTTGATTCCCTAGTTTGCAGTGGACCTAACATGAGGTAAAGCAATTAAGCTACATACTTTTCTTAGTACAACCCCGTCATTTGAGGCTGTCAACCCCGCACGGTAAGTGTTAAAAGTGCTAGTGGATGACAGCCCAAATACCCGAATATAAGGAAATTGTCAGAACCTTCACCTTCTGTTGCTCAACTGGATTGCAATAAGAAAATGTAAGTTTACGCGTCTTCAATGACAGGTGGTCCCAGGCTGTACAGACCCCTAAATGCCTAGACAAGGACCTCCTAGGAATCGTACCCATATCTTTTTCTCTTAACCCACGAGATTAAACCCCTTGAAACAATGAGATACAAATAGTTGATCAACTATTTAAGCATATATCATTGCCTTGGGCAAGGTGTTGCTTATGCTGATAATTCCACCCGTGCTAGTACAACAAAATAGAGCCGTTAGCCTATTTTTGAGACATCCTACCCATACGAAGCACAAAACAATACTTCACATAATCATGGTTTCTTTCATTCTTTGTGGCTAAGAACCCACTCTCCCTATTCCAATATGGATCGTGTACATTATTGTTTTCCTTTATAGGTCTGCTAGTACTAGTCGGTCCTATATATATATAATGTCTGACTTGAGCACGGATACTTTATTACATCAAATCTTCCCAAATTGTGTCTAGGTCCAGTTCTCTCTCTAGACGTCATTACTCGGTTTTTGTTTATGTTGCATTCTTCCTAGATCCGCCATTCGAGCCAATCTCTTTACCTTTCTTCTGGGTCTGGCTCTCAGTTAGCCGCTACTTGAATATCTTCTCCCCCTCCTCCCCCCTCCCCCCCACCCACCACACACACAAACACACACACACACACACACACCCCTAATTAAGTGCATAGCCCACCCTGGGATTCAAACCTCCGACTTGGTTTCCTGGATCCTTATGTCTCAAAGACGACCACTTGGGCTAGTGCTTGTTGACATATATTTAATGTAAGTCACGTCGGACACGTATTGGATACATCCTGGATACTCAAAAATACACTAGGACACAAAATTTGGTGGTCTGTGTCACCATTCCCTTACCGTGTCTTGTCCATGCAACAGTGTGTGTATATATATGATTTGCAATGAAGCAATAAACTAGAGATAACACCTTCAGCAATAGTTATCGGTATAGCACCAACAACTATTCTGGTTGTGGCGGGTGCATCAATACTAATAATATTCATTGGGGGCTGTGGAGAATGCAACAGCATCAGTTATTGGAAACTACTGAGTTCAACACCACCTCCAGCACTCGTCAGCTTATTAACATCCTGCCGCTATCCCCTGCAAAAAACATAACAGAAAGCAGAAGAGGAATAGGAGGATATATGGCAGCCATTTATGGTGAGGTCTTATCAGATATCAAGAAACTCAATGCCACTATTCCTAAATAACTTGGGAGTATTGATAGTGGAGGCTCATCATTAACTGGGCGAAGTGATCCCCTTCCCTTTTCTGGTTTATCCCTTAGCTCTTTCAAGGTTTCTGGGTTTGGAACACAGGAGATCTCTATGAATTAGACTGTAGTGGTATAGTTGCTTCATATATGATATATTGTCACATCTCTAGTATACCAAATTTGTGTAGTTGTATATAAAAGTGTGCAAGTACCAGAAAACGTTAATTCGGATCTAGATATTTAATATGTTTTGCACACTTTATGCATAGTTTGCAGTATCGGCCGATACAGATCCAATATGGGCGATACGATACGGTTTGGCATGTCCCTATCCGATACCGGCCGCTATCAATACTAACCGATACCGACGTTAGGGGGTCTCTTTTTCAGTCAATTTGGTAGAGAAAATTGAATGAAAAAGACTAATCCACAAGGGTGTAAAAGCATAGTAAGGTTGTAAAAGCAAGCATGTAACTTAAAAAAAAATATTATCGCAGGTAAATCAATCAATGTGACTATTATTTCATTCAATTTCAAAACTATTAAGAAACAACACATAAAATACTTAAAATTATGCCTAAATGTATAAAATATTTTTTCTAAATTTTTAATAATTTATTAATATTTATTTTCTTTCTAATATCAAAAAATCCGATACTCCGATCCGAAATTGTTGATATTGCCGATACCGGCGATCCAGATACTCATAGGAAGCGTCCGGTACAGATAATGCGAACCTTGACTTTATGTCTAGAAGAGTATACATGTTTTAGTAAATGGAGGTGGTTTATACATTCCTCCAAGGCAATGTCTGCAAACGACCTGGACCTTTTAAGCGCATAGTTTACCACCACTAAAAACAATCTGCAAAACCTTATAACAATTAAAGAGTGTTATGTATACAGTATATTAGACTAATCTAGGCATGTTAAGAAAATGATAATGTTCAATGATCATATGCTTGAATATTATTCTAGCTAATTATTATTCTTGAACTGCTCGATGATCTCTCTCTCGGATGCATATTTTGCTGCTGGACAATCTATAATAGCATCAACAACACTTCTATGAGTTACATCAGTGTTACCAGGTTCCAGTACCACCAGATGAACGATATCAAAGATCCCACAATCCAGCTTGGTGGGTTCCTGATCTCAGTACCAAGAGAGGCAATCTGGATAGTAAGGACGAATTCAGGTCATTTTAAAGTGTACTGAAGCAGGTTTTATAAGGTTTATTACGCCTACTAGACTCATATATATATATATATATATATATATATATATATATAGAGAGAGAGAGAGAGAGAGAGAGAGAGAGAGAGAGAGAGATGATCTGCGACTGGCAAGTGACAACCACAACCCCAAAATAGTGTAATGGTTAAGCCTGCCCCCTTGTATAATAATGGAGGTAAGGAAGTTGTGCATGTCGTATTCAAAAATAAATCATGACCTAGATAACTTTGGAATATGCTGAATATAAATGTATAACCCTCATCCATCCCTTGTCAGCACTCGAGTTTCGGTGCAGTAGCCAGGACTTCAATGTGGCATAGAGCAACTTATGTTCAATCCCCTTGCATGCATTTTAGTGAAATTCACAAAATTTATACCGTTGTGAATCCTCAACCAATAAATGGCCTTCAACCTGGGTATCCCTCCAGACAATCAGTTTTGGTTCAGTGGTGGGTACTTCTAAGTTTTAACAGAATAAGTTAAAAAAAAAATTCTTCTACAATGAGATCTATTAACATCTCTGTCCTGCCAATCACCCTCTCTTTTGCTAAGGGATTTCTGACGTGATTTTTAAGAACTCATTTTATAGAGAGCTAGCGAGTTATTATGCTGTTCTTTTGCTCATCCCTTATAATACCATAAGATCTATCATCTCCTTTCTCAAGGGTAACCCAAGTATGAAATTTGTATAGCTCATGTACATTTCCCATTTCCATTTTCAGTATTCACTTAATTTCCTTTTTCGTATTGGTGATTCACCTATTACTTTTATGTAATTTCATGTATTCAAAATGAATGAAACAGAAAAATAGGAGCAGGAAATTCTTAATTATGTCTAGACTTACAACAAAGGTTAACTAATAGGCTTATATTCTTAATATTATTTTTGGCAAGATTAGTTCCAGATCTCTCTCTCAAACCATTTTCCGGTTATATGTCCTTTTATTTCTTATCTATGGTTGTGCAACATAGTTTTCCCCTTTTGGGCTAAAGTGTGTATTGGTTAACATATATTCTAATATCGACATGTGTATATTTTATTTAAAAATTCTTATGGTAGGAAACTAAAATTCTCATGTATCTTGTCTGTTTAATTTTTAAATATTCACTTCAGTGATTCTCATCAGGATTTATAGTTACAAACTGGAAGTTGAGATTGTTTACTTTATTGATATAGCACTAAGTTGAAATTGTTGAACAAAGTCATGTTGTGTATTTAAATTCCATATGTATGATTTTGTTGGTAGCTACGGTTTAGTCATCCAGCTATTTTTGTATGAGATTTAACCCATAATTAATATGCCTACTGTTTTATTTATTAGATATGTTGACTTGCTACTCGGTGAGTTCAAACATTATAAAACAAGGCTCGCACATGGTGGAATTTCCAAAGAGGTAATTTAAACTACAAAGATACTATATATATATATATATATATATATATATATATATATATATATATTTGCCTTTTGTTATATACTTGATTCTTTCTCTGGTCGTATCCTATAGGCACCAATTGTCATGAAATATGCATTAGACAAGATGTTAATTTTGTTGAATCAAGATAGGACCCTGGAAAATTGTCTTCTATTATCGTTCATATATGGCTTCCAACAATGGCTAGATCTATTATTATTTCTCAAAGGTATTTAAGTGAGATTACAACAAGAACATCTGAACCACAATAAGCCTTTATTCCCGAGAATTTGGGTTCAGCAACATGGGGGTTTTCCCTCTAACCTGCTCTACCAAGCACTAACCTGTCAAAATGACCAGTCATAGCATCTTTTCCATAGTGATTTCGTCCTGGATCATTTGATCTACCCCTGTCCTAGTAGCACCTTCAAGTATTATTTCATTACTCCTAACTAGTGCATCATATTGAAAGCATAATGACTTGGTCATATTATCCTCTTAGTTAAGAGCCTGAGCTATTTCGACTTTCCTAGGTATTATAAATAAAACTCTTAACCTTCAATAATCAGCATGTAAAACAGTTTTTTCAAATATATTAGAATTAGAAATCTGCTCAGTTACATTGTATGACTCTTCAGGTTAAATCTCCTTCATGACTTAGAAATCTGCTCAATTGTGAGATTCATTATTCATATTGAATAGAATTTCGTTCCTGGTACCAGGTCCAAGACCTCCTCCTAGAGTATGGACTTGAACATGTTGCGGAAACACTTACTGAAGGTCTTTCAAGAGTAAAGAGATGCACAAATGAAGGACGAGTTCTGATGTCATTAGACCTTCAGGTCCCAAGAGATGCTCTTTTTGGCCTTGCATCAATATAAGAGAACGATTAAAAATGTTTCTACGTTTTTTTTCAGGTCTTGATAAATGGACTACAGCACTTCACATCCGTAAGTGTCATGCCAAAGCTGCAAGTTGTTGAAACTTTTATCAAGGTAGTGACTGAGCGGAGTTGCATTTTGTTATTGTCATGTATTTTAGATTTATATATATGCATGTGAAGAATCATTGGAATACTATTTTATGCTTTTATGTAAACTTTAGGTGATTGTAGTTCTATGAAACCTTCTCTATAACAAAAAAGACATTCTACGCCATGATATGTAGCTTTACCCCCCTTTTTTTGGAGACTTTGTTGACAATCTATCCTGCACCTTGAAGATGTAAAGCTTTAAGTAATAGCACCGATCCTAGGGTACCCTTACAAATCCTTTACCATATATCCTGTAATTCATGCTGGGTGGTTAGTGCCTTGTTTTTAGGATATGCTGGAACTTAGAAATGGAGAGGTCTAGAGGAACCTTTTCCAATGAGAGATGAAGATTGAAGCTTGAGGTGATGTAGAAGGGTTGGTGCTTCCTAGTTGTCGAGGTTATGGGCTGGAGACTCCCTGCTAATTACTGCATAGGAAGCACTTACAAATTAGATAGGAGTTGTGTTCACAGATACAAATTAGATATACCATGACACATACTGTTCTGATTTAGCTATGTCAAAGTATATTTGGAGTGTCATATGATGTCATCTACTTATCCGACACATACAAGATACGGTACCGAATCGGTTTTGGAGTATCCTTGCTTCCTAGTAGAGTGGAGATCATTAGAGGATAGGGTTCTGTAAACAAAGATTGGATTAAACCATTGTAGAGAAGCCGATGCGGCAGGAGTGTGGACTGTGAAGAAAATTTAAAGTAGAGAGGATCTATGTTGTGAAAAGTGCGCTTAAGCGAATACTGGAAGTTGGGCGCCTCGCTCAGGGAAATCTCATCCCATAAAAGTGATTGTCGCTTAGGCGGCACTTAATAGCGCCTCGCCTAGTGTTAGGCGTTGGAAAAAGTGCCTTGGTTTAAAAAAAAAGATTTCTAGATGTTATTTACGTAGTTGGATAGTTAGAAAACTTTAAGTAGGAACTTTGGAGACTTAGCTTTTATGTTTGATGGTATTTTGATGACTATGTAGTATGTATGCATTGTGTGACTTGCTGACTATTTTGATCATGGTATTTTATTGACTATTTGGATGACTTTGCATTTTGATTCTAGTATTTATGTTGTTACTTTACTTGATTGATAATTGGTATTGTTATTCATGCATATACTAATAGGATTGTATGAAAAATATTGAAATTTATGTGTATACATAGTATTTTACATGTAGGAGGCTCTGTAGGTAAAAATGGGTGAAGTGCTAACTAAGCGCTAGCTAATCGGCGCGCCGCTTCGCCTCGCCTCATGCTTAATATAACATAGGAGAGGATACAGTTGACTTATATGGGCCCCTCATTTGTAAGCATTAACAAAATATTTATATTGAAGTTATTTGGTTTGCTATCTTTGATAAATTAGTTTGAGCCAGCAACTCAACTGGTGGAAGATGACTGTTGTGTGTGTGTGTGATATATATATATATATATGGTTGTGGCCTAGTGGTTATAATGGGGGGCTCCTGTGGGGGAGGATACGGTTCGAGCCTTGGACGCCGGCTGGGTGGCTTTGTGTCATGGGCATGCCAAGCCTACTTGGATGGGGTGGGGGTCTCCCTGTTGAACTCTCTAGGTTGTAGACCCTCTCCGCGGAAGGGGGTATCCTCTTACTTGGCTAACCTTACTAAACGGTATAGACTAAAGAAAGACAGATAAATCTTAACAAGCTGATCGGCCCGGTCATCCTTATTCATTATAATCCTACGGTGAAATGAAGGGATGATCCGAGGGTACCCAGACCGATTGAGGGATATTGGGACCGGTAAGAGCTCAGGGGGGCTCTTTACACCGTCATATAGGTTTGAAGAGGCAAACTGCTTTAAATATAAAGCTGTAAAAAGCAGCCCTAATTTTCTTACAAGTCGAACAATACTCGTTCAGTCAGTATTAACTTAACACAGTGGATATGGCATGAATTTTTTTTGGTTTTCTTCCACCTTCCGCCCGAGAGGAATGGTGCTCTCTGTTGCTATCTGGGTTGTAGACCTCACTCCGCTCGGGTTGGCTGGATGGCTCTACCACGGATCCGAGGAGGCCAAGAATGGACATAATATATATATATATATATATATATATATATATATATATATATATATATCCTCTGGGAAATATATCTTTTTTCCGTATTCTTCATTAGTTCCAGTATGTAAATGTTTTCATATGATTGCTCATTTTTCCATACGTATCCAAAATTTTCTAATAATGATATATTTGTAGAATATAACGGTATAACTAAATATATAGACTGTAATCGCTCTGGTTAATGTTTGAAGCTATGCTCACATAAACCTTCACCGGTCAAGCTTATTCTGCTTTATATTTAATGTTATTAATGCTCAGTTAGAAATGGTTCTTTGGTCCTTCGCTAATTTTACTTGCCTTCAACAACAGGCCTTCTACCTCCCAGAGACAGAATATGTTCACTGGGCACGCTCACATCCGGTAGGAAATATCATCTGACTACAGCAACCTAAATTGTGTTCAGCTTCCTTGTACTTTACTTCTAACAACATATCGTTGTTAATCTGCAGGAATATAGTAGAAGTCAAATTGTAGGGTTAATCAACCTAGTCGCTACCATGAATGGTTGGAAAAAGAAGACGAGATTGGAAATTCTCGGGAGGATTGAATCAAGTAATTAACAGCTGGTGGTGTACAATCTAAGCAGTGTGTAAATCTCAACCATGTGTCTTCTTTGTCCCCTGATTTTCTTTTGAATTTTGTAGATGTACAATAGTTGTCTTAATCCCATTGATCCATCTGTATATTCATGCAAAGAGGTATGACCTTTGTATCACATACGAGGAACAGGTGTATCCTTACCATTCAATAAAAGGTATATATTACTCAAATAAGAAAGCTGGAAGTGTACGAAAAATTAAAGAACTCGACCGAGTAGTAACATTTGATGTACTTTTTTTTTTTAACAAATATATGTGAATTTGAACTTCCTGTGTTGGACAAACTTCAGGGAAGGAAAGTTTATTGAGCAGAGATCATTGTATCTCATGAGAACTCATGGAGAGTTTCTACTGTTTCGAATTTGGTAGTTCCACATTGATGCCAATATGTCCGTTTTCTTCACATGTTCATGAGATGCTTAGTGAAAAACTGCTGCCTTTGTACAAAAGTAATTACTCAGGCAGAGACAAATGTGACATGTAGATCTCAACCATCCATGAAGATAGGTCTGATCTGTTGCCAACCGGTGCTGTCGCCAAAGGAATGATCAGAAATTGAACAATCGCAACAGCGTGTGAACATCACATCTATAGCAAAGTTTCTCAATTTCGACAGTGGAGGAACGAAAACCTTTGGAAGCCAAAACTTGAAGAGTCCAAATGAAAAACAAAGTAGTTTTAGGTTAACACGTGACAACCCTTGAGTGGTGGAATGGAATGGTGAACATCATCCAAGTTTTGGTAGCTGAACGAACAAAAATGGACTCTTTATGGTGGTCCCTTTGCCAACATGGTGTACTGTACCAACTGTAAGGGTAATCATGCAGAAAATAGAAAGATGTTGCTGCTGCAATCCCGACAAGGGGGCTTGTATTTTCATTTGAATGTTGATTATATCACAAGATCCTGAATGTACAGTGTAGTGTTTACAGCTCATGTGAGCAGTACAATGTGTGTGCTTCTAGTGTATCACTGTAAGAATATGTATCTACTGGCTGTAACCAACAATTCCCTGATCCCTTAACCTCGTAAAAATATCTACTGGGCTCTTATGTTCCTTCTCCACTCCTTTGGAGCATGAATCTGGGCAAAAAGAATATTCACAAGAAAGCTCCATTTCTGTACCATAACTGCTTCTCAAAGTGCACCAACTTCTTTGAACCTCCATGTCACCTTAATAGCAGACCGAGGTAGAAGAAAAGGTTATATGGTGGGCTAATTTCTGTATCTGGAAATATACTTTTACAGTTTTCTTCCTAATGAATTCTGTTTGTAATCCATTCTTCTGCCTATCTAATAGCTTCTCCGTGTTCTTTCTCTTCTTATCCATTTTGTTCCTGTGCTTCTCCTCCCTCTCCCTATCAGAGACCCCTTGCCAATGCACCTCCCCAGTTAAGGGCCATAGCCATCTATCATCTGAACGCACACCATCATCTGCTTCTTGTGCCAAATCCTCGTCCATACCCTTTAACAATGTTACATTGAAGTACGTCTCCCACACCTGTCCAGTTCGTTGCTCGATAGGGTGTTGCTCCTTAATCTCCCCGGTGCTTGGGTCAAGGTAAACCATCCTTCTGGCACTGTGATAAGCCCAGACGTTGACCAGGACATCCAGTACTCGACAATAACAATGCTTTTTCTGCCATTATAGTTGACAAGTGAGCACAAGTATATAATGTGTCGTCAAAATATGGTTCCACCAATAATTATCTGGTAAGTTCTTACCTGGAGGACTGAAGATCCCAGAAAACAATAGACATGATAACGGTCATTTTGAATTATGGTATCGATTGAATCCACAAACATTCTGCAGTACAATAAGGTATTAAAACAAAATTACGTTAATCATGATACCTTATGTATAGTCTTCTCCTATACCTGGAGAACATAATGAATTCAAGATAGGAGGACGTCGGCATCACCCAACAGTGGAGAGTAGACCACCGGTCACCATCATCAGGCATTGGGGGCAAGGCCGGCATGTCCTCTGGGAGCCCGTACATTAATCTGAATGCATCCTCAAACAGTCCTGAAAGTTGTTTCTTGCATCAAACTATATTCATGACTGACTGGATAGAATAGTATAGTAAACTTGCTAAAGACTTAACATTTACAAAGAAGTTTGTACTTGGAGATTAACAAGAAGTGGCATTTTGACGATCTCAGATCAAGGATTTAGAACAGAAACTGAATGCTATATTCTTGCAAAAATGGAGCAATACAAACAAGAAATTGGTGTCTAGATGGACAAAGAAGATGATCAACTTTGTTAGAGGGAATACTTGAGGCACATAATCCAATAGTTGTGTCACTAGTGTGTTGATACTAGTATTAGTCAAAATATGTCACGAGTTACCTTTCACACGTCTTAGTTTTCACTATCAGTTATTTCTCCAGTGGAAACCAGGTGTCTACATAAACAGAAAGATGATTTAACTTTGTTACTGGGAAGACTACTTGAGGCACATAATAAGCCCGCCCTATACTGTTGTCTCAAGTGTGTCAATACTAGCATTAGTCCTCTAGATGTTACCTTCCACGTGTGCGAGTCTTATTTTTCACCATATTGATCATCAAGTGCAAAAATATACCACCAATGATATCAGTTCCTGTTCCAGTTGGGAACTCCTCAAAAGTCTAGCCTGCTTGTAATCATAACACTCAACCTGAGAAAACTCCTCAAATATTGTCTGTGAGGGAGAAGAAGTCACAGCCTACAACCAACCAGACTCCATCTGATGTTTAGTCATAAGACCTAGGCCAGTCCTGGTACCATCGCACTCTCTTGAGAAGTCATCTAGACAAATAAATATTTTGTCTAGATATGCTACTCAGTGTATGTTCATCCAATCAATAACTGTTTGGGTTATTCTCGTCTATCTCCATACTATTCCGTCTAGGTTTTCTAAGGAATAGCAGAATCTTATGTGGAAAGATGAGATGAAGAGTAAATGACATCGATAAATACTAGCACGTGGGAACCGGTGGGAAGAGGCCCACTATGTAAGCTGACATTCACTATCAAACACAACAGCAAAGGTTCGCAGTATTAGTATTGGAGGTTTGGGAAGTTTCGGGGGTTTCAGATCGGAGTTTCAAAGTTCTTGGTATTGAAAGCCAAAAAATAATGAGAAATTATTTTAACAACTTGAAAATATTTGGAATAATTTTTTGCATTAGTTATTGTTTCCAGCTAGTTTTGAATTAAACAATATTATGAATTATTAATACGTAATAGATATTATTATTTATTACTTGCTTTTATACAAAGTGCTCCAACAAAAGATGGTTTTGAATGGAATAATATTAAGATGTATGACACGACAGAATCATTTTGTCAACATTGTTTTTTGTCCTAGTTCTCTCTTATTTTTTCTTTTTTTTCTTTGTTGGATTGACCGGGAAGGAGAACCACAGTTTGGGTATCTGCCAGTATCGAAGGAAGATCCGGGTGAGTATCAGAATAGACATGCCAAAATTATAACATACGAATGATGTATCAATATTTGTGAGAAATATATTTGGGTGCTAAAAATGGATCAAGAGTGTTGAGTAATTAAGAAACAATGTCTAGAAGAGATCAATAAAAGGTAGAATAGAAAGAGGTATTCATGGAAAGTTGGAAATGTTGCCAATGGAGGACAAGATGAGAGAAAATACGTATTAGGATGCTCCAGTCAGAAAGAGCGATAAGATGATTAGTGGTAGGCCTAAAGGAACATGGACCGAAGGACATGACCCTCAATAGAGTTGTGAATGGAAGAAAATTACTCGAACAGATGCACCCAAAATTTTGGGATAATTGCTTTCTAGTTGTTGTAAACTTGACTGCTGAAAAACAGAAATTTTGGGTACATGTATAACCCCCATTTTCAAGTTAATAATTACTTAATTAGCCTTTACGATTAATTATTATTAAGTATAATTAATAGATAAATTATCTAACTAAGAATTAATGAGGAATTTAATATAGATGATGACATCACCGCATGTATCATGATGCCATTATCAAAACGATGACATCATCGCATATGTCACATTGACATCACCCTTCCACGCCCTTCCACGTAACATCATCATTGACCTCATACTCCCGCATGACATCATCTATGACATCACCCCTCTACACCTCCATGACACCTCACCTTCTACACCCTTCTCTCACATGACCTCCAACCCCCTCCTTCCCTATATAAGGACACATCTCCTACCCCTTGCTCACCCATCCCACTTCAAAACTCAATTCTAAACCCTTTGAGGAGTACTAACAAAGAATTAAGAAATTTTTTCCACAAGGTATTCTCTTATCTATTTCAAATTTATATTTCCTAAAACTAGGAACATATAGGATAAATTATAGGGTATGTGTTGGTATATTAGAATATTCTTGGTATATTTGTTGGTATATTAGAATATTCTTGGTATATTTGTTGGGATATTAGAATATTCTACAGAGGGTTTTAATAAGGTATTAATGTAAGATGAAGGATTGTAAGGCTATAAATAACCAACTATCAACAAAAAAATATAACAATTACTCCAAAATATTCTACATGGTATCAGAACCCAAACCCTAGCCACCACCTCCCAAACCCTAGCCGCCGCCACCGTCGCAGCGCCGCCCGTCACCACCGATGCCGCACCGCTCGCCCGCCACCACCGTCGCCGCTCGACCGCCACCACCAAACCGAAGCCGCGACTCTCGCGGAGCCTTCTGTCGTGGTTCCTGGCGTCTCTCGCGGAGCCTTCTGTCGTCGTTCCAGACGTTGACATCGAAGGCCTAGATCTGATGGGAGAGAGACATGATCGGGTCTAGGAGAGGACAAAGAGGGCGAACGTGAATCGTAGGACGGGTGTGAGGTGATCGGAGAAGAGGAGGATTGATGGAGGAGATCAAGAAGTTGGACTCTGCGGAGGTCGCAACGTTGATGAAGCTGATGAAACTGTCGGCTGGTGAGAGCGCGACACGAACATTGGCGAAGTTGGAGCTTCCATCCATCAATCTGAAGCTTGATGGACCGGCCACCTACCTGAGTTGGTCACGACGGGTGAGGAGAACCCTCGCAGGGAAGAACCTGGAGGATTTCTTGTCAGGAGAGAAGACAGAGCCGGATGAGGGCTCGGCAGGACGCGACGAGTGAAAGTCCACTCATATGGTGGTATACATTTGGCTCATCAATTCTTTAGTCCAGTCGATCGCCGCCACAGTGGATGACCTTGAGATGGTGAAAGACGTGTGGGAGAAGTTGAGGAGAACCTACAATGGTGTGGGGAATAACTTGAGAATTTTCCAGATCAAGCAGGAGATCGACGCCACCGTACAGGGAGAGAAGACGGTACAGGAGTATGCCACGGAGTTGGAGCGTCTGTGATTGGATTATGATCACTTTTCAGATCGGACGAGCTACGAGGACCCGAATTGTAAGGAGAGACAGGTATGTTTGCAGGAGGGGACGATAAAGTTTCTTAAGGGGCTGGCCACAGTGTTTACTCAGAGGACAACACTACTTCTAGCCCAACTGAAAATTTCTACATTTGAGGAGGCTATCTCGGCCATGATCCAGGAGGAGACTCGTATCAAGCTACAGGCAGGGACATGTGGTCCTCCTGAAGTGAAGGCAGCACTGGCGGTTACCAATTCAGGCGGTACAAGACCTAAGGGAGACCCCCAGCAGTGTTTCACTGCGGGGAGGTGGGTCATCTGAGGTATGTTTGTACCAAACCACCCAAGAAAGGAGTTTCAGGTGGTGGACGTGGACAGTTTAGAGAATGTGGCCGTAGTCGTAGGGGTCGACGGGATGGTCGAGGTTATCGGACGAACCTGTTGGTAGCAGAAGGCGAGGAGGGAGCTAATGGTGCCTATACTGAGAAGGATCAGGCACTACTGGGCATGCTGGAAGTACTCAAAAGAAAGCAGAGAGCGTCAAGCGATGGAAACAGGAGTGGGACCGAGGAGACGTCCACCTCAGTCTTCGCCAGAGGCAACGCTGTCATGTATGCCCATCCATCGGAAGGTACTGATGACTCACTCGTCCTTGCATCTATGTCTTCCCTTAGATCGTCGGACTGGATTGTCGATTCGGATGCGTCTCGACACGTGACAGGGAATGCTAGTGAGTTCTCTTCCTACACTCACCTAGCATATGCAGACAGCATTCAAACAGCCGATGGTACTTTCCAGTCAGTGGTCGGTAAGGATATGGTCGATTGTACAAGTTCAGTAAGATTATTCAATGTTTTACATGCTCCTTCTTTTTCAGTCAGTCTTTTGTCCATTAGTTCTATAATCATCCAACTAAAATACATTATCTTTTGATATTCCTAAGATGATCTTCCAGGAGAAGGAGACGGGACGAAAACTTGGGAATGGCACTTGGCATGATGGACTGGTATCTGGATCGGGAAGGACTGGATTCAGCATTGGTCTGTGGCAGAAATGGCAAAAAATGGAGGATCAAAGATGAGTGCGAGGATACACTGATACTCCATCACAGGCGGTTGGGGCACTCCTCTTTTGGTATTTTGAGTAGGTTATATCCATTTATTTATGAGAAGGCAAATAAGGAGAAACTAGTATGTAATGTATGTGATTTAGACAAACTTACTAGGAGCTCATATGTTGGAGCGGGCCGTAGGAGCTCTTCTGTTTTTGATATTATACATTCTGATGTCTGGGGGCCGTGCGCCACAACTACTATGAATGGTTACAAGTATTTCATCTGTTTTATTTATTGTTCCTCTCGCGTCACATGACTGTATTTGATGAAGAATAAGAGAGGTCTTTGCCTGTTTCCGGGACTTTCATAAACATGTCCAGACTCATTACAGAGCAGTGGTGAAGGTACTAAGGTCTGACAACGGAACAGAGTATAACAATAAAGCACTTGAGGAATACCTGTCAACCCAAGGGATACAGCATCAGACCACATGTTGATCGCCATGAATGTCCCACATAGTTTGTGGGGGCAGAAAGAAAGAACAGACACCTTCTAGATGTCACGACCCGATTCCGTGGATCGTTGGGGCGTCCCCCGAATCGTGATGCCGTGCGGGCCTGGGGTTGCGCCCGCACAAGGCTAAATTATTTTGCATAACGAGCACATATTCAGAGTACGCAGATAAATTGAAACACAGATTTGAAACATGGAAAAGTTCTCTTTATTGATAATGAACATCTATTACAAACTCTTGAACGAGTCAGCTAATTTGCCTCACGGGCTAACAAAAGTGTTGACTCAAGATGAGATAGCAGTCATGTACATTACATCTCTTTACTAAACTTCAAAATGATATAGACCTCCGGGGTGGAGGACGGCTTTGCCACGGAGCTGCATTGTGTATATAGAGTTGCAAGCTCCTGCTTCAAAATGCTTCAAGGATGGCGCGATCAGGATATACCTACAACTGGACTGGATCGGGAAGACGACTTCGGCTCCTCGCTCGGTTCGCCTTAGTGCGGAGAACCTGTTTCAACGAGGGTCAGCATGTCGAAACATACTGGTGAAGGCGAGCTAAACCCAACTATACCAATCAACACGTTGTTTTAATGAAGCATGCATATTTTTGTGGGTTTCTATCTTGCCTTAGTTCATTTACAAGCAACAGTATATATGCATATTACTGAAATGAATTTGCCACCGTTCGGTGGCTTTTACCTGTCCATCTGAACGACCTGCACAATACTTACCTTGCCTTCCCTGCCACGAAGACACAAGTTAGTTTGCAACAGGTTTAAATATACCGGGGATCACTGGCGTATGCCACAATGGACGATTTAGTCTTGAACAAGGATGGAATGCAGCAAAGATTCAGTGGTGGCTACAAACCATCCCGTCCAGATGCAGTAGACTACAGTGAAGTTCCGTCCGGATCGGATCGGTGCCAGTGCCCCAGCGATCGTCCGCAGGAACCAGTGACCTTGTGCACAAGTTGTCCGTGATCGAACGGTATGTTTATTAAGTTAACAGTTCATGCAGTTGAGACAACACGAGTACAAGACAAGCAGTATTTCATGATTCAGTTGCATAGCCTCCCGGAACAATTGTTCGCATACAAGATATGTTCCATACTTAGCACAATTTATAGAACATTTATAAGCGAACTAGCATACAGTAAGATAACAGTTCACAAGTTGATTGACAAGCATAATAGTCCAAGTCTATTCCCATTTTATCTTGGTATCTTTTATTATTGCTTGGTATCGTCTGATCGGGGCAAGGAAGAATGCAAGATTTTAGGTGTGAAGACTTGGAAGCAGGGCTAGCTAATCGGGATGGTAGCCACTCACTTAGATGGTTGGAAGGGAGAAGGAAAGAGGCGCTTCACGATTCCGCTCGTAAGCCGCCTACTGCTCGTTCACCTGCATTGCACGAACAGCTCGATCAATACTTCTTCCTCTCTTTCCAATCTCGGAATTGAAGTGCAATTCAATGAACGAAAACAATGAAATCCATCGAAACCGTTCAAGAAAACCCAAGCAAATCCGAAAACCAACTCAAAGCACGAAAGCAACAAGCGACATCGAAATCCGAGGCAATAAAAGATAACAGCGGAGAGGTCCCTCCTGACTCTGCCGCTAAGTCGATCCCGGGGGCACGGTCCACCGAATATGGGAATCGATTCCGAAGAAACAAATCCATAACGAGGACGAGTTCTTGTTTCAATCTATCCCGATCGAACGATACCGTCTTGTGTTTCTTAGCCGCGCTCTCCGCACCGGGAGAACGGGACGCTACATCCTACCCAACTAATTGGAAGTTTCGTCCCGAAACTTAGGAATAGAGCCTACCGTTAGGGATTATTGAGGAGACTCAGTGGGCAGGCAGGAACGGTATGATCTGGATCCCCACAAATGAGGCATTGCCCAAGTTTCTTGCGACACTTTTCAGCTGTGTGTCCTGGTTTCTTACAATAAGAACATGGTTGCCCTGGGTTTCCTCTCCGTGGACCGCCGTGGTTAGGGCGCTTTGCAGCGGTGTTTCCTCTATCGTTGCCTTGGCGTTTATGATTGTAGGTATGCACAGCGCCGGTAGAAACGTGAGGATACTGCGGTTCAAGAGATAGGGCATGATTCATGACTTCCCGCATGGTCCCGTACTGATGGACGACCACGTGCACATGGATGGCATGGCGCAAACCACCTTCAAACCTTCTGGCTCTACTCGCTACATCAGGTAAATAGGCCCTAGCGAATTTGGAGAGTCGGTTGAATTCGGCGGAATATTGCTTAACTGTCATACTGCCCTGCCGCAGCTGCACGAACTCGTTCTCCATCTGACGTTGTACTGGAGGGGGTATGAACTCCTTTTCAAACGCGGCACGAAAAGTCGTCCACGAGATCGCCTCCTCTACGTTATCAAATTGAAGAGATCGTCGATGCACATCCCACCAATCGTGCGCGTTGAGGCGGAGCTGTAGTTGCGCGCAGGCGACGCGCTTCTCTTCGGGGACCACTAGCAGAGCGAAGTGG
Source organism: Iris macrosiphon (assembly GCA_036927795.1). Classification (NCBI taxonomy): domain Eukaryota; kingdom Viridiplantae; phylum Streptophyta; class Magnoliopsida; order Asparagales; family Iridaceae; genus Iris; species Iris macrosiphon. The sequence goes on along the minus strand of JAYESA010000011.1, from coordinate 15,207,359 downwards.
TCTTCAAGTTCGGCCAACCAATCTAAAGCCACAATTGGTTCCTCAGTCCCGTTGAATGGGGTGTTGCAGACTTTCTTGAAGTGGCCAAAGTCGAAGGCAGTCACTTCCCTCGGCCTTGGAATTTGAGGCGTCTCTACTTCAAGCACGTGCTGTTCCACTGGAGTCGTTGATGTTGCAGTGGAATGGTTGGAAGCCAAAGTCTGAACGATCTGTTGCAAGGCATCTACCTGCTTCTGTTGGACTGAGAATCGGGTCTCTAGATTGCTTTCGAACTTGGCTTGGCGAGCATCGTCTCTTTGTCGTTGTGCTTCTAACATTTGCATCACCCGCTCAAGCGGATCGACTTGAGATATGCCTCGCTGGCTCCGAGAGCTTCCCGAAGTGCCCGAACTACTTTCTTGGCCTTGTGTTTCGTCCGGTGCTAGCGCTGCAGATTGCGCTGGTGCCATTCCTTCAAAAGAAGGTAAATTACATTAGGATCATAATGTATTATGGACTTATTGCATGAACGTATCTCATTTTTGGCCTAGCGAGTTCAAGAGTTCGCACAGGAATTTGATCGTTAAAGGAACTTTTCCAGTACGAGAGTCTAAGGAACTTGAATCTGTGCTCTGATGTAATGCCCCGTTCCCCCTATTCGGGGAGCGCGGCCAAGAAATACTTACGACCGTCCGAACGGGACAGATTAAATTAAGATCCTTTCCTCGTTATGGATTGGTTTCTTCGGAATCAGGTCCCATATACAATGGATTGTGCCTCGAGGATGGACTCGGCGGCAGAGTCGAGAGGGGCCTTTCCGTTGCGTTGGTTTCTTGTCCGTTTTCGTGCCGCTTGGTTGCTTTCTTGTTGGTTTTATGACTTGCGTTTTCTTGAACGGTTTCAATGGATTTCATTGCTTTCGTTCTTAGGATTTCGCATTTCGTATCGAGCCTTGGAGACCGAAGCAGGAGGTATTGATCATCCGTTGGTGCGTGCAGGTGATCGTGTAGACGACGCGCGAGCGGAGTCTTAGGGGTCTCTCCTTCTTCTTCCTATTCAACCAACTTGTGAGTGGCTCTATTTCGATAAGCACCTTCTTTCCAAGGGCTCCGTTCTTAATAAAATTGACTCAGTTGTAGCATTCATTCAAACGATACCAAATATATATAAAGTTGAATGAAAAGATAAGAAGTAGGCTTGGAACATTCATTGCTTGTCATTCAGAACCTTGCATAAATTCATTGATGCATGCACATTCGTTGGGTATATTAATTGATCGGCACTTATCTATAGCACAAGTTGTTCTTCTTTAAACTGCTGAATGTTATTGCATATAACTTGTTGGTTGATTATGGTAGAACAGTTAAGCGGTTCCGTACATGCCGTTTCTTTAAATTCTTATGTGTTAACTATGTGTTTGGTGGGTTGGTGTTAGACAAACTTGTATACAAGGGGTAACGTTCTACGAACGGTCGCCGGGGCACCGGGACCGCTTCGACCTGGGTAGAACATTTGCTAGTGTAGTCCTAGCGCTTGGATGGGTCCGTGCGTCCGCCAAAGGCTAGCTACCTGAGGCGGAATGTCAGCCGATCCATCCCCCGTCCAACCAAGAAAGATATTGTGTATATTTAAACTGTGCAGACTAACTATGTCTTCGTGACAGGGAAGGCTATGGTAAGTTGTACAGATGGTTCAGACGGTACAGGTAAAGTCACCGAACGGTGGCATGTGAAGTTATGTTATTTTGTTCTTGCATATCTGCTAAATGAAATCTGAACTAGGCAAGAATAGAAACCCACCTAAGAACATAATTGTAGCATACTCATTAGATCTCATCTCATGAGCTTGGTAAAGTTGAGCAGCTAGCCTTCACCAGTACTTTCCGAAGTACTGACCCTCGTTGTAGCAGGTTCCCCGGCGCAAGGCAACGCGGCGAGGAGCTGAAGTTCTCTCCGGACTTTTGGGATCCTTGGCGGTTCGTGGCCAAGACTTTTGGAGGCTCAAGCTAGAAGCCTTTCTCTCTCTCCGTTGCTGAATATCGCTAAGGCGATGGTGCTTACTCGCACCCAAGGTGTTTTGTGCTTTATTAAATCTATGTAAAGGGACATAATGTATGGATCGGCTATCTCATTTTGCGTCCAAGTTTGTAAGCCCGTGGGGCATTTTATACTTTTGAGTCAAGCGATGTAAAAAGATGTTCATTATGAATAAAAGAGAAACTTTTCTATGCCTCAACCTTGTGTTATCTTATATGTCCACTCTGTTGCATTGTTCTAAAGAATATCCTTATGCCTAAGGCCTTGTGCACGCGCGCCCTACGCGTGCACGGCATCACGCCCGGGGGACGATTATCGATTAGCCGAAATCGGGGCGTGACATATTGGTATCAGAGCATGCTTCAGATCCTTTGATCTCACAAAGAAAGTTTCTAAGGAGGACCTTGTTCCTTCCGAGTAGACCCTTGAATTCGCTTGGCCAAAATGAGATACGTTCCATACAGTGAGTCCATAATATACCTTGAGACTAATACAAGTTACTTTCCTTTCAAGGAACGACTTCCGAGCCGGGTGCACAAGCGCAGATGGTGGCGCAAGTGCAAGCGAGTAGTTCAGGCACCTCGGGCAGCTCTGGGAGTCCAGCTGCCGCACCCTCTGCCGATCCGTTCGAGCGAATGATGCGTTTGATGGAGACGCAGCAGAAACAAGCTGAACTACGGCAGAGTCAGTTCGAGTCACGGATTGAAGCTCAATTCGTGGCGCAGCGACTTCAGGCGGATACACAGCAGAAGCAGATGGATAGTCTGCAAACAATGGTGACGAATATGGTCGCCAACAATCATTCTGCATCCGCCCCCGCAACCGTGCCTATAGTTGCTGAAGCCACCGGACCACAGAATTCCCAGGGTACCTTACCCTCAGGCGAGAATGGGTCAATCGTGTCGATATCAGAATTTAAGAAGATGTGCCGTGCTACGTTTAAAGGCACCGAGGACCCTTCCTTAGCGATGGACTGGCTGGTCGAGTTGGAGGACCACTTTGAAGCGCTGTGCCTAGACGAGACCAAGAAAGTGGCGTGTGCCCAGCTTCAGCTCCGACAAAATGCACATGACTGGTGGGATGTGCACAAGCAAGCTATTTTGAGTGAAGGTGGCACAACGGCTATCTCCTGGTCCGTGTTTCGCAAGGCCTTCGTGGAGGAATACCTTCCGCCCGCCGTCCGTCGCGAAAAGGAAGACGAGTTTGCGCTACTGAAGCAGGGAGACATGACGGTGCGTCAGTACGCTTCAGAGTTCAACCGACTTGCAAAATTTGCCAAGTCTCAGCTCGCCGATGCCGAAAGTCGTGCACGAAAGTTCGAGCTCGGACTACGACCTTCTATCTGTGCTCACGTCGTAGTGACTCAATATCGTACCATGCGGGAGTCCTTGAATCATGCACTGTCCCTAGAGTCGCAGTATCCTCCAGTTCGCACCGGCGCTGTGCAAAATTACAATCACAAGCGTCCTGCCAACACAGGAGGAAACAACGCGCAGAAGCGCCCCAACAACGGCGGTAAACAGGGAGCAAACCCGGGAAAGGGTAACGAAGCCGTCTGCCACCGATGCAATCGTACAGGACACATCGCACGGAACTGTCAGGTGTTCAATGGATCATGCTTTAAATGCGGTCGTCAGGGCCACATGGCAGTGAACTGTCGTGTTAGCGGGCAAGAGCAGCAGCAGCAACAAAACCAGGAGCCTCAGCATCAGGGGCAAACTCAACGAGCGAACCAAGTACCGCCAAACGCTCAGGGCCGAGTCTATGCTTTGACTCGGGACGAGGCACTTGCATCGAACACGACGGTGTCAGGTATATTACTTTTTAATAATGTACCTGCTCGAGTATTGTTTGATTCTGGTGCAACACATAGCTTCATTTCGGCGGATTTTGCCGTCGAACACACATTCCCTATGACACCGCTAGGCTTAAACCTAAGTGTTAGTACTCCTTCGGGCGTAGATTTATCGGCTCGCTTAGTCTGTCGTGAAGGTAACATTTGCATCGGGGGACGGAGATTGTCATTAGATGCGATAGTTCTAGACATAAGGGACTACGATCTTATTCTGGGAATGGATTGGCTCGGCGCTTATTCAGCTACAATCGACTGTGCGAAAAAGGAAGTCGTATTTCGTTTGCCCGGCGAGATCGAGTTTTGCTTCACGTGCAGTCCTGAGTCGAAAGCGTCGAATGCCTGCATGGTGATCTCAGCAATGTCTGCTCGACGGATGATTCACTCCGGCTGCGAAGGGTACTTAGCGTCCGTTCGAGACACTCGGCAAGATTGCGCAAACGTTGAGTCTATTCCCGTTGTGGCGGATTTTCCTGATTTGTTTCCCGACGAGTTGCCAGGCATGCCGCCCGATCGAGAGACAGAGTTCACTATAGACACGTTCCCAGAGACTCGACCAATTTCCAAGATGCCGTATCGAATGGCCCCGGCAGAATTGAAGGAGCTTAAAGTACAGTTGCAAGACTTGCTAGATCGAGGGTACATTCGGCCTAGTGTATCTCCGTGGGGTGCGCCAGTACTATTCGTAAAGAAAAAGGATGGCTCGTTGCGGCTCTGCATCGACTATCGAGAATTGAATAAAGCAACCATTCGTAACCAGTATCCTCTTCCAAGAATAGACGATCTTTTTGATCAGTTGCAAGCTGCCACGGTATTCTCTAAAATCGACCTCCGTTCGGGCTATCACCAACTAAAGATCAAGCCAGACGATGTGCCAAAGTCCGCTTTTCGAACTCGCTATGGCCATTATGAGTTCCTGGTGATGCCGTTCGGACTAACCAATGCACCCGCTGCCTTTATGAGTTTAATGAACCTTGTGTTCCGGCCCTACCTCGATAAGTTTGTAGTAGTATTCATCGATGATATCTTGGTGTATTCGAAGAGTGAGGAAGAACATGCAGAGCACTTGCGGACCGTGCTACAAACTCTTCGGGACAACCAGCTATATGCTAAGCTGAGTAAGTGTGAATTCTGGCTAAGTAGTGTATCTTTCCTCGGGCACATCATTTCTGCGGGAGGCATCTCAGTCGATCCGAAGAAGGTGGAGGCCATTGTCGAGTGGAAGCGACCTGCATCCGTTAGCGAGATTCGAAGCTTCCTCGGGCTTGCGGGCTACTACAGACGGTTCGTGAAGGATTTTTCCAAACTTGCACTACCTCTGACTCGCCTCACCCAAAAGGGAGTCGCATTTGAGTGGTCCGCCGACTGCGAAGCTTCGTTTAAAGAGTTAAAGCATCGCCTCACCTCTGCCCCGTTACTTGTACTACCAGACGAGATCTCGGGATTCCAAATATTTAGCGACGCGTCCGGGCAAGGTTTGGGGTGTGTACTTATGCAGCGAGATCGAGTGATAGCCTATGCCTCCAGGCAACTAAAGAAGCACGAGAAAAATTATCCTACACACGACCTGGAATTAGCGGCAATTGTCTTTGGCCTGAAATTGTGGCGACACTACCTTTATGGAGTGCCTTGCCGAATTTATACTGATCACAAGAGCTTAAAGTACCTATTCACCCAGACAGACCTCAACCTTCGTCAGCGCCGTTGGCTAGAATTGATAAAAGATTACGACTTGACGATAGACTACACGCCTGGAAAAGGGAACGTTGTAGCGGATGCTTTGAGTCGGATCTTCGTTGGATCTCTGTCAGTCGATCGCAGGTTACGAAGGGACTTAGAAGAAATGGGCATCGAACTCCGAATTCGATATCGTGGCGCGCGGGTCGCTCAAATGCGATTCGTACCCAACCTAATAGAGCGGGTCACATCTACTCAGAAAGACGATCCTTTCCTAAGGAAGATGCACGAGCAGATTCTAGCGGGGAAGGCGAAGGACTTTGCAGTAGATGAAAATGGAGCGTTGCGGGTGAAAGGAAGGCTATGCGTCTCCGATGATTCAGAACTTAGAAAGGAGATCCTTGCGGAAGCTCATTACGCAGCCTATATGATCCATCCCGGGAGCACGAAGATGTATAAGAACCTCCGAACGACCTTCTGGTGGCACGGCATGAAGAAAGATGTTGCACTCTTTGTGTCCCAATGCATAACTTGTCAAAGGGTGAAAGCAGAGCATCAGAGGCCGGGCGGGGAGATGCAAAATCTTGCTATCCCGGAATGGAAGTGGGAGCACATCTGCATGGATTTCATTGTTGGCCTGCCAAGGACGCAACGGGGGAACGATGCGATCTGGGTTATCGTCGACCGGTTAACCAAGTCTGCACACTTCATTGCCATCAAAAGTACTTGGAGCGCCGATCGCCTCGCCCAGACCTACCTTGACGAGATAGTCCGGCTGCACGGAGTGCCAGTTTCTATAGTATCAGATCGGGACGGGCGATTCATCTCACGGTTCTGGGAGAGCCTTCAGCTGGCGATGGGGACCAAGTTGAAGTTTAGCTCAGCCTATCATCCACAAACCGATGGTCAGACGGAACGAGTGAATCAGATACTAGAAGACATGTTGCGCCTCTGCGTGATCGATTCGAAGTCAAGTTGGGACGTCTACCTGCCGCTGGCCGAATTTGCATACAACAACAGTTATCAGTCCAGCATCGAGATGGCTCCGTACGAGGCTTTGTATGGGCGGAAGTGTAGGTCACCAATCTGCTGGGACGAAGTCGGAGAACGGCAAATCCTTGGGCCGGAGCTGGTTGAACAAACCGTCCGAAAGGTTCGGTTGATTCGTGAACGGTTGAAGACAGCACAAAGCCGACAAAAGAGTTATGCCGATGCTCGACGTCGCCCCCTTGAATTCTTTGAAGGGGACCATGTGTTCTTGAAAGTCTCGCCTATGCGCGGAGTTATGCGATTCGGAGTAAAAGGAAAGCTAAGTCCGAGATTTGTTGGACCGTTCGAAGTTCTCAAACGGGTTACTCCGGTCGCCTATCAAGTTGCTTTGCCGCCTGCCCTATCAGAAGTACACGATATTTTTCACGTTTCTCAGCTGAGAAAGTTTGTACACGACCCGAACCACATAGTCGACTTGGGGCAGTTGAATCTGCAAGCGGACTTGTCGTACGCGGTGGAGCCTGTCCAAGTTTTGGATCGTAAAGAGAAGCAGTTGCGGAACCGAACCGTCTCGCTAGTGCGCGTCCTGTGGCGGAACCACTCGATCGAGGAGTCGACCTGGGAACTTGAAGCTGATATGAGGGAAAGGTTCCCCTCATTATTCCTTAGTGGTAGGTTCTATTCCTAAGTTTCGGGACGAAACTTTCTTTTGGATGGTTATGATGTAATGCCCCGTTCCCCCTATTCGGGGAGCGCGGCCAAGAAATACTTACGACCGTCCGAACGGGACAGATTGAATTAAGATCCTTTCCTCGTTATGGATTGGTTTCTTCGGAATCAGGTCCCATATACAATGGATTGTGCCTCGAGGATGGACTCGGCGGCAGAGTCGAGAGGGGCCTTTCCGTTGCGTTGGTTTCTTGTCCGTTTTCGTGCCGCTTGGTTGCTTTCTTGTTGGTTTTATGACTTGCGTTTTCTTGAACGGTTTCAATGGATTTCATTGCTTTCGTTCTTAGGATTTCGCATTTCGTATCAAGCCTTGGAGACCGAAGCAGGAGGTATTGATCATCCGTTGGTGCGTGCAGGTGATCGTGTAGACGACGCGCGAGCGGAGTCTTAGGGGTCTCTCCTTCTTCTTCCTATTCAACCAACTTGTGAGTGGCTCTATTTCGATAAGCACCTTCTTTCCAAGGGCTCCGTTCTTAATAAAATTGACTCAGTTGTAGCATTCATTCAAACGATACCAAATATATATAAAGTTGAATGAAAAGATAAGAAGTAGGCTTGGAACATTCATTGCTTGTCATTCAGAACCTTGCATAAATTCATTGATGCATGCACATTCGTTGGGTATATTAATTGATCGGCACTTATCTATAGCACAAGTTGTTCTTCTTTAAACTGCTGAATGTTATTGCATATAACTTGTTGGTTGATTATGGTAGAACAGTTAAGCGGTTCCGTACATGCCGTTTCTTTAAATTCTTATGTGTTAACTATGTGTTTGGTGGGTTGGTGTTAGACAAACTTGTATACAAGGGGTAACGTTCTACGAACGGTCGCCGGGGCACCGGGACCGCTTCGACCTGGGTAGAACATTTGCTAGTGTAGTCCTAGCGCTTGGATGGGTCCGTGCGTCCGCCAAAGGCTAGCTACCTGAGGCGGAATGTCAGCCGATCCATCCCCCGTCCAACCAAGAAAGATATTGTGTATATTTAAACTGTGCAGACTAACTATGTCTTCGTGACAGGGAAGGCTATGGTAAGTTGTACAGATGGTTCAGACGGTACAGGTAAAGTCACCGAACGGTGGCATGTGAAGTTATGTTATTTTGTTCTTGCATATCTGCTAAATGAAATCTGAACTAGGCAAGAATAGAAACCCACCTAAGAACATAATTGTAGCATACTCATTAGATCTCATCTCATGAGCTTGGTAAAGTTGAGCAGCTAGCCTTCACCAGTACTTTCCGAAGTACTGACCCTCGTTGTAGCAGGTTCCCCGGCGCAAGGCAACGCGGCGAGGAGCTGAAGTTCTCTCCGGACTTTTGGGATCCTTGGCGGTTCGTGGCCAAGACTTTTGGAGGCTCAAGCTAGAAGCCTTTCTCTCTCTCCGTTGCTGAATATCGCTAAGGCGATGGTGCTTACTCGCACCCAAGGTGTTTTGTGCTTTATTAAATCTATGTAAAGGGACATAATGTATGGATCGGCTATCTCATTTTGCGTCCAAGTTTGTAAGCCCGTGGGGCATTTTATACTTTTGAGTCAAGCGATGTAAAAAGATGTTCATTATGAATAAAAGAGAAACTTTTCTATGCCTCAACCTTGTGTTATCTTATATGTCCACTCTGTTGCATTGTTCTAAAGAATATCCTTATGCCTAAGGCCTTGTGCACGCGCGCCCTACGCGTGCACGGCATCACGCCCGGGGGACGATTATCGATTAGCCGAAATCAGGGCGTGACATCTGATACCATTATGTCACGACCCGATTCCGTGGAATCGTTGGGGCGTCCCCCGAATCGTGATGCCGTGCGAGCCTGGGGTTGCGCTCGCACAAGGCTAAAGTATTTTGCATAACGAGCACATATTCAGAGTACTCAGATAAATTGAAACACAGATTTGAAACATGGAAAAGTTCTCTTTATTGATAATGAACATCTATTACAAACTCTTGAACGAGTCAGCTAATTTGCCTCACGGGCTTACAAAAGTGTTGACTCAAAATGAGATAGCAGTCCTGTACATTACATCCCTTTACTAAACTTCAAAATGATATAGACCTCCGGACTGGAGGACGGCTTTGCCACAGAGCTGCATTGTGTATATAGAGTTGCAAGCTCCTGCTTCAAAATGCTTCAAGGATGGCGCGATCAGGATAAGCCTACAGCTGGACTGGATCGGGAAGACTTCGGCTCCTCGCTCGGTTCGCCTTAGTGCGGAGAACCTGTTTCAACGAGGGTCAGCATGTCGAAACATACTGGTGAAGGCGACCTAAACCCAACTATACCAATCAACACGTTGTTTTAATGAAGCATGCATATTTTTGTGGGTTTCTATCTTGCATTAGTTCATTTACAAGCAACAGTATATATGCATAATACTGAAATGAACTTGCCACCGTTCGGTGGCTTTTACCTGTCCGTCTGAACGACCTGCACAATACTTACCTTGCCTTCCCTGCCACGAAGACACAAGTTAGTTTGCGACAGGTTTAAATATACAAGGGATCACTGGCGTATGCCACAATGGACGATTTAGTCTTGAACAAGGATGGAATGCAGCAAAGATTCAGTAGTGGCTACAAACCATCCCGTCCGGACGCAGTAGACTACAGTGAAGTTCCGTCCGGATCGGATCGGTGCCAGTGCCCCAGCGACCGTCCGCAGGAACCAGTGACCTTGTGCACAAGTTGTCCGTGATCGAACGGTATGTTTATTAAGTTAACAGTTCATGCAGTTGAGGCAACACGAGTACAAGACAAGCAGTATTTCATGATTCAGTTGCATAGCCTCCCGGAACAATTATTCGCATACAAGATATGTTCCATACTTAGCACAATTTATAGAACATTTATAAGCGAACTAGCATACAGTAAGATAACAGTTCACAAGTTGATTGACAAACATAATAGTCCAAAGTCTATTCCCATTTTATCTTGGTATCTTTTATTATTGCTTGGTATCGTCTGATCGGGGCAAGGAAGAATGCAAGATTTTAGGTGTGAAGACTTGGAAGCAGGGCTAGCTAATCGGGATGGTAGCCACTCACTTAGATGGTTGAAAGGGAGAAGGAAAGAGGCGCTTCACGACTCCGCTCGTAAGCCGCCTACTGCTCGTTCACCTGCATTGCACGAACAGCTCGATCAATACTTCTTCCTCTCTTTCCAATCTCGGAATTGAAGTGCAATTCAATGAACGAAAACAATGAAATCCATCGAAACCGTTCAAGAAAACCCAAGCAAATCCGAAAACCAACTCAAAGCACGAAAGCAACAAGCGACATCGAAATCCGAGGCAATAAAAGATAACAGCGGAGAGGTCCCTCCTGACTCTGCCGCTAAGTCGATCCCGGGGGCACGGTCCACTGAATATGGGAATCGATTCCGAAGAAACAAATCCATAACGAGGACGAATTCTTGTTTCAATCTATCCCGATCGAACGATACCGTCTTGTGTTTCTTAGCCGCGCTCTCCGCACCGGGAGAACGGGACGCTACACTAGAGGTGGCAAGGAGCATGATGATCGCCATGAATGTCCCACAGAGTTTGTGGGGGCATGCAGTTTTGACAGTAGCTCGATTGATCAACATGATGCCCTCGAAGGTACTGGAATGGAAGTCTCCATGTGAGATATTGCAAGAAAATAATAGTGGAATACTCCCACTAAAGATGTTTGGCTGCGTATGTTTTTTGAAGGACAACAGGCCGTCTGTTGAAAAATTTGACCCCAGAGCAATCAAGTGTGTATTCGTGGACTATTCGGCGACTCGGAAGGGGTACGTGTGCTGGAGCACAATAGAGAAGAAGTTTGTGAGCATGGATGTTCACTTCAGGGAGTTTGAGCCATACTACCGTCAGAAGAGAACCTCATCCATGAGCAACTCACCTGATACTGAGAGTATGAGGCGAGAGAGGGAGATTGGTGAGAGTGTGGTGACCGATTTAGGAGTATGGCATGGAGGAACGTTTGAGGAGGAGCATGAGAGTGAAGAGGAACAGGGAGAGGCGATGAGAGGTGTTAGGCCCACGGCTCAGGGAGAGTTACCTACAGCAGAAAAGGGAAGCAAACTGCAGGACCAGTACCTACCGAGCCGTCATCCGGCTATGTCTTCTCTCCTGACAAGAAACCCTCCAGGTTCTTCCCTGCGAGGGTTCTCCTCACCCGTTGTGACCAACTCAGGTAGGTGGCCGGTGCATCAAGTTTCAGATCGGTGGATGGAAGCTCCAACTTCGCCAATGTTCGTGTCGCGCTCTCACCAGCCGACAGTTTCATCAGCTTCATCAACGTTGCAACCTCCGCAGGTCCAACTTCTTGATGATCTCCTCCATCAATCCTCCTCTTTTCCGATCACCTCACACCCGTCCCATGATTCACGTTCGCCCTCTTCGTCCTCTCCTAGACCCGATCATATCTCTCCCCCATCAGATCTAGGCCTTCGATGTCAACGTCTGGAACGACTCGCGGGAGACGCCAGGAATCGCGATAGAAGGCTCCGCGGGAGTCGCAGCTTAGCGGTGGTGGTGGCGGACGAGCGGTGCGGCAGCGGTGGTGGCGGCGCGGCAGCGGTGGTAGCGGGCGGTGTGGCAGCGGCGGCGGTGGTGGCGGCTAGGATTTGGGAGGTGGTGGCTAGGGTTTGGACTCTGATACCATGTAGAATATTTTGGAGTAATTATATTTTTTATTGATAATCTCTTGGCTATTTATAGCCTTACAACCCTTCATCTTACATTAATACCCCATTAAAATTCCATGTAGAATATTCTAATATCCCAACAAATATACCAAGAATATTCTAACATACCAACAGTTACATAGTCAGGTCTGCAAATTCCAACATTAAACTTAGTAATTCAATAGACAATGTACATTAGCATTGAACATGTAGAAGGGAATAATAGATGCTTATTAATGATGAGAAGACTACATATAATATAGGAGAGGCTAACCCCTCTCTCTATTATTCTACCCGATGTGGGACTAAAACCCATTACTAATATAACACTTAACACCCTCCCTCAAGCTGGAGCATATATATCAATCATGTCCAGCTTGTTACACAGAAATTGAACCCGATGACCCAAAAGAGACTTTATGAAGATATCAGCTATCTGATCACCGGTCCTCACATGATGAAACTTTATTATCCCATTTTTATACTCATCGCGAACGAAGTGGATGTCGATTTCTATGTGCTTCATCCTTTCATAGAACACATGATTGGTAGCAATATGAATAGCAGACCGGTTATCACACAACATATTTGCTGCTTTAGATCCTGCTTCTTCTCCCGATTCTTGTAGCAGATGTTTCATATATAGCACCTCTGTTGTGCCATGAGCAATAGCTCGATATTCTGCTTCGGAACTTGATCGTGCGATCACATTCTGCTTCTTGCTTTTCCACGATACCAAGTTTCCACCAATAAATACCGAGTAACCAGATGTAGATCGTCTATCCGTCAGACTTGCACCCCAGTCAGCATCGGTAAAGCACTCAACATTAGTATGTCCCTAATTCTCCATGCGAATTGCTTTTCCAGGATTTTGAACTAGATAACGCAGAATTCTGAGAACTGCCTGCAAATATGAAACTCGTAGAGAAGACATAAATATACTCGCGACACTGACGGCAAAGAAAATATCTGGACGAGTCATAACTGCCAAGTAGTTGAGTTTTCCAACTACTCGACGATATTGATCCGGATTAGTCATCAGTTCCCCCTCGTCAGGAAGTAACTTTTCTCCTGGGTCCATTGGCGACGTTGCTCCCTTGGCTTGCATCATTCATGCATCATTTAGTATGTCTAGTACATACTTTCTCTGGGACATGACAATGCGCTTCTTTCCCCTTATGAATTCAACATCCAAGAAGTAGCTCAGCTCCCATATCCTTGGTTTGAAACTGCTCTCCCAGAAACTTCTTCAGTCCTGCAATGCCCTGACTGTCATCTCCTGTGATTACAATGTCGTCAACATAGACACCAAGTAGTATGCTCCCAGCTAATGTCTGTCGGTAGAATACCGAATGATCCTTCTTTGATTGACACATGTCAAACTGAGTAACAACATGTGTAAATCGACCAAAGCACGCACGAGGTGATTGTTTGAGACCGTAAAGGGCCTTTCTCAGGTGGCACACTTTACCCTCCCTTGCAATGAACCCGGGAGGTTGCACCACATATACTTCTTCGTCAAGATTTTCGTATAAAAATGCATTATTGATATCCAGCTGAAGTAATGGCCAGTCATAGCGAACAACTAAGGCCAAGAGTATGCGTACAAAGGTCATTCTGGCAACTAGGGAGAATGTTTCAAAATAATCCTCACCATAGGTCTGAAAATATCCTTTAGCCACAAGACGAGCCTTTAGTCGATCAAGAGTGCCATTTGATTTCACTTTGATCGTGAGCACCCACATACAACCGACTGTCTGTTTACCAGTCGGCAAATCGACCAAATCCCAAGTATGATTTTCCTGAAACGCTTTTATTTTCTCTTCCATAGCAGCACGTCAACCGGGATATTTGAGACCCTCCTCAGCAGTATTAGGAATCTGAATTCCATCAATAGTAGCTATCAAGAACTGAGTGTGGCTCGCTAGCCCTTTGTAGTTGTAAATATACAAGGGATGATTACGACAGGTACGACGAGGTCAAGCTGGTGGAACAGGCGGAGGCGAATCAGAGGAGCTAGAGGAGGATAACCCTGTGACCGTAGGCACTGTCTGTGATGCGCGATCGGGCGATGTCGGTACTGACTGAACTGGTGTCCGCGGACCATTTGACCGGGATACTAGCTCGGTAGGAAAGGGCACCCCTCTCCCGTACGGGAGGCTGTTGTATTTGAACAAGAAACAACAAAAATCATCTTCTAGGTGGGTAAACTTGGGGAACTGAATTCGCAGTTTGTGGAAGTGGAGGAAACTCGATTTCAACGAAGGCAATATCCCGAGAGAAAAAAATACCTCTTCAAGGCTGGGAAGGATACCCAAAAAAATACATTAGATTGCATTAGAATCTAATTTAAAAAGAGTCGGTCGGATATCCCAAACATAACACAAGCAACCAAAAATTGAGAGGTAGAGGAAACGGCTCTCAATCTGGATATAACCGAAAAAGGGAGAAGCACCATTGAATACGGATGATGACATGCGATTAATAAGGTAACAAGCTGTAAGTACCGCATCCGACCAAAATCTTTTGGGAGTATGTGCTTGAAACATAAGAGCACGTATTGTTTCCAAGAGATGTCGATTCTTTCGTTCGACCACACAATTTTATTGTGGTGTGTAAGGACAGGAAGTTTGATAGGTGATGCCATGTCGAGACAGATGCGAGTTGAAATCATGACATATACTCACGACCATTGTCACTTCGAAGACATTTAATTGAAACACCAAATTGTGTTCTAACTTCTGCATAAAAATTGTACCAAATTTCAAATAATTCAGAACAATTTTTCATCAGATAGACAAAAGTGACACGTGAGTAATCATCAACAAACGTAACAAAATATTTGAAACCCATCACTGAATCAACTGGACAAGGTCTCCATACATCTGAATGCACCAACTCGAAAGGAGAAGATGTAATTTTATTATGACTCACCGGATAGGGGACCCGGTGATGCTTAGGTAAACACGACTCACAATGAAAATTAAATGGAACATCTAAAGACGGGTACATTTGCTGAAGAGTTTGGATTGATGGATGGTCTAACAGACAATGTAACTCAAAAGAATTGAGTTCCACGCCGGCACAAGTAACCGAAGAAGATACGTCAAACAGATAGAAGCCTCCAGCCACATACCCTTTACGATAGTCTTTCCAGTCTTCAGGTCCTGAAAAACACAACCATTAGGAAAAAATGTTACCGGACAATGTAAATCGCGAGTAATTTGACTAATTGAAAGCGGACTAAATGGATTTACAGGTGTATGCAATACGGAATGGAGTGACAATCCAGAAGAAAGACGGACACTTCCTCGTCCACAGACTGTTAGTAAACCACCATTGGCAACAGTAATATCGGAAACACGATCCACCGATATATAATTGTGTATCATACTTGCGTGGTCAGTCATGTGAGCTGACGCACCAGAGTCAATCACTCACTGCTTGGACCGTACCATACATGTCGCGGAGTACCCGGTTGTGGATCCAAAAGTGGATGCCTCACCACGTCGTTGAGCTTGGAACTCAAGAAAATCTGTATATGACTCTGCAGTCATCTTGACAGATCGAACGCCATCATCAGGGACGTCTGAGGTAATATTGGCAGTAGGAGCTTTAGGACACTGCCACTGAAAATGACCCTGCTGACCACAGTGGAAGCATGTGCGCAGTCTTCCTCCAAAACAACCGTCATTGCCTCGTCCTCCATCACGACCAGCATTTCAGCAGCTACGTCGGCCACCATGACCACCACGAAAGCCAGCACGAGCAGCACCAAGTGCAGATCGATCAGCAGGAGCATCATCCGGAGTGGTCTCAACGACTTTTGTTGTCTAAAGAACACGAAAGTGTGCTTCCATCAAAGAAGGAACATCAGATCCAGCAATGATCTGAGAGCGAGCAAAATCCGCATCAGGACGGAGAGAGGCAAGATATGACATGAAGTTGCTCACGTTGAGCCCTAGCTTCATTGATATCCGTCGTTCGAGGTAAGACGCGGTCGATCTCATCAGCCATAGCCTTAAAGGTCCGGAAGTGGTCCTTATGAGATTTGTCTCCCCGATTAGCTCGATAGACACCAACGACCAAGTCGTAGATACGGGACAAATCGTGTTTTCCATCAAACACCGCCGCTAGGACCTCCCATAACTCCTTTACTGAATTCGTATTCTAAACCATGTCTTCCACTGATGGTTCCATTGAATTCATCAAATGTGTAAACAGTCGACTGTCACCCGTTTTTCATTGCTCAAATATGGGATCAGTCTCTGTTGGGGGGTTGTCAGTCAGATATTTAGACAACCACATTCCCCGAAGCATCTTTTCGACCTTCTTCCGCCATGTCGAGTAGCCCTTTGGTTCGTCCAATCGTCGATTGACAAGTCGAATCGATGAAATCGTCATGCTAGTATTCGTTGGTCCCACCATTGGAGTTCCGACACTAGTATATGTAGCACTATTATTCGCCTCAGTGCCAGTCATCTTCTAGTATTCCGGATTCGACTGTCGGTTTGATCTTTCAAACTTGATAATCACATCTATATCACCTTTGACTCGTTTGGCAGAGGGGGGCGCTTGACGGAGGGGCCGGGGGCAAGGGCGGAGGCAGGGGGCATTGAAGAGGGGGGGGGGGGTGCTGGACGGAGGTTTCGGGGGAGGTGGAGGGGGCGGAGGTAGGGGGCGGCAACGGGGTTGGGGGTAGATCTAGGGTTTCGAGAGAGAAAGAAGGGGAGAGAATTTCAGAGTGTTGGCTCTGATACCGTGTAGAAGGAAATAATAGATGATTATTATTGATGAGAAGACTACATATATATAGGAGACTACATATATATAGGAGAGGCTAATCCATCTCTCTATTATTCTACCCGATGTGGGACTAAAACCCATTACTAATATAACACTTAACAGAACATGTTCTTGATAATAACTTCATAAGATAAAAATTACTTCTGACAGTTCACAACGTAGAAAGCCATACATTAGAAAGAATTAAGTGCATACCCTGTAATGACTCTTTGTGCTTCAAGAGAGCTCAGAATAACACCTTCGTGGAATGGCATCAGTAAATGTAACAATGACTGAAATATTAGAAGTTTTCTACAACTTGTCAGCATCAATGCATGTAGAACCTATACTCTAAAAAGCTAAAACAGAAATGTATGCAGTGTAGAAACTTGATTAAAACATATGGAAGATAGATCATAGATCAATGCCTACTTTGACCAATCAATGGCGATAGGAGTCTCAGTGTGTAAGATCAATACTTGACAATCAACATGTTCCCATAAGAAACGAGCTTCTCCATCGTGTACGGCAAAAACCTGCAAAATAGTTGAACCAACAACAATAGAATAAATTTTAAATGGTATATAAGAAGAATGGTTCTGCATAAGACTACCTTTTATGATAATGTCGCCTCAGATCATTAACAAAAGCCGCATTTATGGAAAAATATAGCAAGTATCAACCAATATAGCCTGGTTGTTTCCAACCAATAGTATGTTAATCATAAATCTAGTATGAAGGTAGTATTCATGTACTAATCAGGGTTCGTAGTATCGGCCTTGTCGTATTGTTTTTGGCATATCCAATCCGATACTGGCTCATACTGAATTTGGGGTCTCTTTTTATTCAATAAAAATAAATTATAAGAGAAGTAGGGCAAATAACATTGCCGACAATTATCATTTGTCAAAGTTGTATATATACAAATTCACAACATTTATCCATCATATATTGTTTCATTCAAAGTAAATATTGTGGAGCACCTTGTCTAAAACCAAGTAAAATAAACAACAATATTTACTGCAAGTGAACTATTCAGCAATGTTAGATATTAGTTTCCATCAAAACTAATGGGAAGCAACAAATAAATATATAACATTATGCCTAAATGTATCAAATATTTTTCTAGTTTTTAATAACTTTTTCCTATTTTGGGGCTTTTGAAACCAAGAACTCTAAAATCCCGATAGGGAAGTGTTGAAACCACCGATACTAATACCCACAATTGCAAACCTTGGTACAAATATCACTATACTTTAGTATCCATCTTTTAATTATAATCTCCTGTATTGAGTCTATTGAACACGTAAAAGATGAAAAAAATATAATTAAATAACAGCAGATGACGCACATCTCGGTATGTATATATAGAATTACAGTTTCACCAAGGGAGACTGATCTTCCAAACCTAACTCCCTGGGTGGTGCATGTGCTTTTAATAAAGAAACGAAAACTTTGATAAACTTCTGTGATAGAATTGTAGAGTATCATATTCTGAAAGTGAAGTGTGTTTTAGTCAATCAGAGGTGGTATTGTCTGGAAAACTGGTGATTAGGAAGATGAGAATCAAGAATGAATCACAGAGGTCCCTAGTAACATAAATGAAGTCCTATTATCCAAATCTCAGATTCGTCAATTATCGAATAGATAAAGTTATCCCAAAAAAAAAAAATATCCTGTGTATCTTTTTTAGTGAACAGCATTTTCACCATAATATCCTGTGTATCTTTTTTAGAATTCATGGCATGAAATAAAGAAAAACTATATTGCTAATAAATCTGCAACATGAACAGCATTTTCACCATAATAGTAAAATGGGAAGAAACTAACATACTAATATCATATTTCACGATAGGATCATTAAACAGCTAGGCAATTCATCCTACAGAAGTACTAAAAGAAGGTGCATGCAGGCAAGTAGATATACTGGTTCCAACTTTCACCACATTAAAATGCAAAGTTCTCTGCAGACCGTCAACTAAGTCACCGTGATTGAGTATCCCAGCTCCTTAAGACCTTTTGCTAAAGTTAAGAGCATTAAAGTTTGTGGATCTTTATTCATATTTCCCACAACCTGAAAAAATACATAGCAAGACATTAACAACAGACTGTTGTACATAATCTATGAGACTGCACCCAATTTGAGATTTAGCAAATGTTTCATGGCACAAATTTTTTATTATTAAATTATAAATTTGGATATATTTATTTCAAAATTTTCACATGTACACCCAAGTCCTATAAAATAAACAAATTCAAGACTTTTGGTACAGTGACTCAGAAGTTAAACTGCATTGGGATAGTTCTCGACGAAGATTTTAGTTGATATGACTATGCTAACATAATTTTCCAAATGGAAATGGCTCATACTAAATGGTAGAAGAATATGCATATATGAAAATATCTGCAGGAGAACGAGCGAGATAATGTAAACAATGCCAAAAAAGTAAAGTTGTACCATGTGCAGGAATCATTCTGAGTCAAGCTGAACCATAATTAAAATTAGAATGCATTTCAAACTCTACTGCCACTATAAGCTTATACGAGCCTTCTCCGATCCAACGAGGTCACTATAGAGCATAAAGAAAGATCCATAAAAAACTTGAAGTTTTTATTACTGAATTTCGACGTGACATCAACCCTCTACATTGGAGCAAAATTCCTAGTCAAGACAGCTATGAGCATGAAAGAGTCGTCCACTAAACCATCGGTAAAAAGATGGAGTTGGATTGGCTGTAGTAAGGCATTGAGGCCCTAAAGTGCTCGGCTTATGAAAGATGAACTGGAACCGAAGCAATCAAGTGTAAAGTGAGTGATGGTCCCTAAGTTACGAAGTGCAACAAACCAACTATTCCGAACCATTTCTCAAAAGCAAGAACACACTGATGGAACTGAAGCAATTAAGTGCCCTAAAGTGCTTGGCTTACAAAAAATGAACTGGAACTGGAGCAATCAAGTGTAGAGTGATGGTCCTTAAGTTACAAAGTGCGACAAACCAACTATTCCGAACCATTTCTCAAAAGCAAGAGCACATTGATGGATGGCGAAGCGATGGGACACATGTGCTTCTAAACCTTGTGTCCTATTTGATACTAAACATGTTTTCTCCCTTCCTACCGAATCCTCACTAGCTCCCTTTGGTCATCTCATTTTGTATTATTAGCTCACTTCGCTTGCCTTGATTCTTTATTTTTGATCGATCTATCAGTCTTTGAAGGAAGCATGCCAGACTATTACAATTAGCTAAGGGTAGGTGAGCTGCAATTCAATAGACCAAAAATTCATGCTTTCAGTATGAGCTGGACTGATACTACCAATAAGACCAAGACCGATACCCACCCATTTCTCAAAAGCAAGAGCACATTGATGGATGGCGAAGCGATGGGACGCATGTGCTTCTAAACCTTGTTTCCTATTTGAGACTAAGACATGTTTTCTCCCTTCCTACCGAATCCTCACTAGCTCCCTTTGGTCGCCTCATTTCGTATTATTAGCTCACTTCGCTTGCCTGGATTCTTTATTTTTGATCGATCGATCAGTCTTTGAAGGAAGCATACCAGACTATTACAATTAGCTAAGGGTAGGTGAGCTGCAATTCAATATACCAAAAATTCATGCTTTCAGTATGAGCTGGACTGATACTACCAATAAGACCAAGATCGATACCCACCCACCTTTGTAGAAAGGAACTTGATAGACACTGGTGCAACTTGATAGACACTGGTGCATGTACAAGAAGGCTCGGTGGTGTGGGTGAAATCTCTTTGACAAGAGATCAACTTAAGAATGACATATCTTATGAAGATTTATTGTTATTGCGATAATCAAGCAACCATGTATATTGCACCAACAATAGAAAGACGTAACATATTTAAGAGATTTTAGGCGCAATAAAAAAGAGTGTTGACACCGGGTGGGTGAACCATCATAGATATTAGGTGCCCATATATATTGAGTCAAAAGTGAGATTGAGTTCGACGGAGACAGGATTTTTCTTCGAGGCTCGAGAAATTGAATAGATAAGGACCCACAAGTTGTTAATTCACTGCTGGAGAATTCACACAAGGGAATGAAAAATTCTAAAAAAAAACAGTACTCTTTGAACTGGACATGAAAGTTGTTTTCTATCAGACGCTATACACACCAATTTGGACGTAGCTCGGAGAGATTAAACACGCACCAACGAGCTTAGGTGCTGACCCCGCGCTCAATCTTCTTTAGGATTACATAATCCAGCGAGTGGACGGAAGTTAATTCTCTTCCATTTCCTAATGCTAATATATAAGACTATCAACCTATATTGAGTAGTTAGGCTCTCCCCTAATATGACTTCACAATTTTTACATGCTAGTCTATCAATTCTTTCAATAAGAAAGAATCTATCCGGCTAATATTGGATCCGCTCTTAAAAGTAATTAAATGTTTCTCTCTCTATCATAATCATTGTTCATCTTTCCAACATATTTAATTCGTCTCTGATATATAAGTTTTCACCTCCATGTACTCCTTGAATCAAGCTATCCATATCTTCCCAAAATTTCTTTGTCGTATTTTCATGTAATCCTACTTGGGGTGCATATGCACTAATAACATTAACAACATCATTCCCTAATACTAAATTAATAATATCCTAGCTCATATTCTTTTTACATCTATAATACTATTCGCTAATGATTTATCCACAAGTATCCCTACCCTATTTTCATGTCTCTTTTCACATGTATACCAAATTCTAAAACCACTAGTATTTATTTCCCTTGATTTTTCACCTACCTACTAAGTTTCTAGTAGACAAACTTTATTTATCTTCCTCCTAATCATCGTATCAGCTAACTTTATTCTCATTTCCATTAATGTTTCTATATTCCAAGTAGCTAATCTAATCATGCTCCCATGCGCCAACTCCTTACATTGTTGGTTTATATGTCCTAGAGTCCCTTATCTATTTGTCACCAAAATGGAGTATTGACGTGGTACGTCGCTTCTGGGTGTCACGACCCGCACACGATAATTCGGACACGAGTACGTGGGTACTTCCAGTCTACGCCGCGGTGTTGGCGGTAGAACGTTGTCTAGTAACTCACAAATATCCAACAACTCACGCAATATATAAGAATAATCATAGTACTCAAATCACATTTCTAAGGAAGATAACTGCGAAGGAAACATCATATAGAAACCATAAGTCTGAAGTCCAAGTTTAGGTAATGACTACAAAAGTCTGATTCTAAAACAACATATAATAGTAGACTACCTGAGACAAAATCAGGACAAATATAATAGAGTCTAAGCTATACTAAACTAAGTAGTAGCAGCCTAGATCTCTGCTGCAAGGGCTTCCGGATCCTCCGGTAGGGCAGGATCAATCTCAGATATAAGGTCCTCCTGGACCCCATAATATGTAGTGAACTGGTCCTCAAAATCATCTCCTAAAATTTTTAACATATCCATGTCATGATTGGAGCGAAAGTACATCAACGAAAGGAGTTTCATATACATGGTAGAGACTATAAGACTGTAATAGGCATGCAATACTTGAAAGACAGTAAATTAGAATCATGGTATGATAACATGTGATAAACAAGAAATCACGAGAATTCATAATCATAAATAGCAAAGTATCGAAATGACAAAAGAAAAGACTGTAAACACTCTAAGTGAATTTAAAATACTGCTTTCAATATGTAATCGGCTAAGGTAAAAAGGCACATCGTATAGATGGCTAGCATTCTTGATTTGTTAAGGCATAACCATACGTGAATGTATGATTAGCTAGCATTCTTGATATCAACATGAAGTATGGATTTGATCACACATCTACTTAGTATTTTCTCCTTCTCCAACTAATACTCATGGATTCAATGCGAGATACAATGATTCTAGAAACATGAAAATTACTACGCAAGGTAGGCACGAGATACGTGAACATGAACATGTTCAACACGATAAACATGACCAACTTGACAACATGACCAACATAAGAATCACCATTCAAACTAAGAATCCATACAGTACCAATCCGTGTATAGAGCATGAAAGTAAGACATAGCTAGAACACGAAGTACTGAAACTATCAAGTAATGAAAACAATCAGAGAATGTACTCGCCTACCGTCCTGAGATGGTGATACGGGATTGAGTCCGTATCGCAGTCCAAATAACCTATATATAAGTTTACAATGTCAATATGGAATATGGAAATCAAAATCTAACTTTATCTATTTAGTTAGTGAGTCTCTAGGTCAATTACTACCTACTTGTAGTACCTATATAATATAACATAAATTACTGTATTTAGTATCATATATCCTAACATATAGCAATACAACTTATATACAGTATCAAAATATTATATATAACACGAATATACATAGGTACTTAGTATCATATATAACACTGACACTAGGTATTACCTATACCTTAACACTTATACCCAATACTTTGACCACTTTCCCAATACCTTGAGATACCAACATATTTCCAAATATCACATTAATAACAACTTATAGACTTATTCACTTGGACACTCTTACCTATACTTGCCTCACATGGATAACTACACATACATTATCTAACAACCACTCTAGACACTCATCTAAACCTTCACATAACATCACTTCTAGATACTCACTTGGATCTCACTTAAACACTCACCCACACTCACTTAAACACTCATACTAACATCTCAACCCTTTGAACAAAATGATGATGAGGAGAGTGATGATGGTGATGTTGCTGCTAATGTTGTTGCTGCTGCTGCAACTGCTGCTGTTAATGCTGCAGGCGGCTGCTGCTTATCACTGTTGCTGCTGCTGCTTTTGCTTTTGCCACTTCCTGCACTCTCTCCCCCCTTAAACACACACAACACACACTTATATATATATATATATATATATATATATATATATATATATACTCACACACACACACACACACTCTTCTCCCTTTATATACGTATCTCTATATATATATATAAAAAAAACACATATCTATATGTTTATTTCTCACACACACACATGCATATACATATATAAATAAACACATACATATATATATATTTATACATATTAAAACCAATACCAATTGGTACCCTTGATATGCAAGTATCACTCTATGATACCATCAACACACACACATACACAAACAAATACTTAGAAATACCCATTGGTATTCATGATACCAACACACAAGTTAGGATACCAATCACAACCTCATGATACCAACATAACAATATCAAAATAACTATGAGTATAATTATCTATATACTGTATATAACACCCTCACATATATATATATAGCATACATATCTAATATAACTCAAGTTCTAATGTAACATCTCAAAATACTAACTTTTCATAAATACAAAAATACTTATAAGAGCTTTTTGTTTAGCCATGTATTTCATGAATCTCTTGGATACACTCTTAGAATATCTATTTTGACTATAATGATATTTTTCATTACTAATTAAAGACAAAAGTTTCTTTTGAAGAATTACGCAAACAAAATGTGGTCATATCACTACTAGTAATCCATGACAACTATCCTACCATGGAAACTTTAGATTTTACAATACTAAAGTCTTGTAGAACCTATTTCTAACCAAGAGGGATTTCCTATTGAATTCTAAATTGAGTTTCTACTAGAGGGAAGAGTAACATACCTATTGTGAAGGGCTTCCAACAACCTCTCAAATGGATGGTGTAGGAAAAAGAATTGTGCTCAAGCCTCCTTGGTAGTGCTCCTTGCTAGCCTCCTATATTCCTCAAGCCTTTGGCTCCAACTTTGGTAGAAAGTTGAAGAGGGAATAGCTTTTTTGAGAAGAGTTTAGGGTTGTGGAAATTTGGAAAAAGAAAATGGAGAATAATTGAAGTGGGAGAGATGAAGTGAAGGGGTGGGAAGGGGTTTATAGTGGCTGGCAACTTCAAGTGTGTGTGTGTGTGTGGTGGT
This sequence comes from Iris macrosiphon, assembly GCA_036927795.1. Classification (NCBI taxonomy): domain Eukaryota; kingdom Viridiplantae; phylum Streptophyta; class Magnoliopsida; order Asparagales; family Iridaceae; genus Iris; species Iris macrosiphon. Next base: position 15,182,697 of record JAYESA010000011.1, on the reverse strand, counting down.
GGGTGGGTGGGTGGGGGGGGGGGGGGGGGGGGGGGGGGGGGCTAGCTTCCCTTGGCAGCCTCTCTTGATATTTAATTCTTGAAGAGGTGGAATGGTATTTACAAGTTTACCCTCAAGATATTAATTATGAAGAGGTGAAAGACTAAAATATCTAGATTTTTCCTAATCTAAGTTTAATCCTAATCTAATACTAATCCTCCATTAACTTAAACCAAAGTTAACCCTATACTTAATACTAATTATGATTAATTAACTAATCACTAATTAGAAATTAATTAATCCAAATAAATAATTATAAAATAAAAAATTGAAAAGTTGAGGTTACACTGGGGAATGTTCTAGCCTACCCTTGCTCAATTGGCATTCCACCGGGACGGTATCGATGCAACTGGTCACTTACGGGTCACAGCTTAGCAATCCACCCTTGCTCATGGATGGGAACGATGCAATAAGTTGCCACTGAGGAAAGCCTTAACGTGTATTTTGTATGGATTCCGACAATATTTTATGTTGGTTGTCGGCTACCTAACACAACTCTTCTCATTTATTCCGGTTTAGGACCGGAAGTGAAAATATAAAACATTAAGCACAACACATGCCGAGTTTACTACAAGTTTTTCATACACAAGCAAAAAAGAAAAAGTTTAAAGGTATCAGTAGAATATTGCTAATATCATGAATATACCTCAGTGTGCATTCTGAATTTCAAAACTCCAAGACATGTTGAGCAGGATTCTTGATACAAACCCTACTGATGTTCAGTACAACAAAAATAACTAAAAATAATAAAAGATAAGTATAAGAGATAACGTAGTGCAATATTCTTAAAGTCCTAACAATGTTTCTAAAAAAAGTAAACGAAAAGCAACCATACAAATCTTGACAAAAGGTATAGAAGAAAAAATGATTTTGATCCAAGAAATGGAAATCGCACCACCTATATGCTACTTGTAGAGAAAATCGTTCTAGGATTGCTTGTTTTTCCAAGTTCATTGAGCTCTCATTTTAGGAGAGAGAGAAAAAATGCCAACACAAAGACAACGAGAGGCAATAAACAAAAAAAAACACCATTCAAGTAACAACCTTCCCTCTCAATGAGTTCTACCTGAAGAAAAATGTCAATTTTATCCTTATAAAACTTGACAATAATTCCCTAAAGAGTAATCACATCACTAGCTCAAATATGAAAGGAAAAAAAAAAAAAAACTAATCACAGAGTAACCCAAAAAAAGTTAATTACACTATCTGAACTCTTCTAATACACGAGATCAGTAAATTACTTTTCCAAACAAGAAACTAAGTATTATGACTGATTCCATGTAACTAAAAGGATCTAACTACATGAAAAAATTCCAACTAAACTAATTACAACCCTAAGCCTGGAAGAAGTTTAATCTTTTGGATTACATAAAATTGCTGACTAGGCAATGCAATTTTGCTACTTCACCAGGAAAGTAAGACTTTTGAAGCTATTACAAGTCCTAAACCCTTACGATACTCTACAGTCTAGATAAAAGCAAAAATACACTTATTTTATGTTGCATAGACACGAACACAACGTAATACAGACACGGGGACACGGACATGGCACTGATTTTGGCATGTTCAAGTGTATTTTGAAGTTTCCTTGCGGTGTCAGATACGTGAACACCACAATGTGACACTGACATGCACCACCTTTTGGAGCATTCTTAATTTCCTAGATTGTACATTCTTAAAGAAGGATTAAGAAGCCTAATCTAATCACAGAAGTCAACCCGAGCTAAAAGTTTACTCTGTTGGAACTATAGAAAATTGCCAACTTGGCAATGTGATTTTGCTACTGCACCAAGAAAGTAAGATTTTTGAAGCTATTACAAGTCTTAAACCCTTAAGATACACAAGATAAAAGCAAAATACTCTTATTTCCAATGCGATTTTGCTACTTCACCAAGAAAGTAAGATTTTTGAAGCTATTACAAGTCTTAAATCCTTACGATACACAAGATAAAATAAAAATACTCTTATTTTCTACATTCTATAGACCCGCGATAGAGACACAGACCAATTTTGGCGTGTTCCAAGCGTATTTGAAGCTTAGTGCATAGCAATATGATCCTATAGTAATGGGGAAGTCGATGTGGTTGATATAATCTTGACTCTCTCTCTCCTCTTAACCGCTAGCTTTTATGATGAGTTCTCCCAAGGTTCGTATCGTTTCATTCATTCCTTGTGGTGTCAGATACGTGAAAGACACAATGTGACACGGACATGCATTACTTGTTGGAGCATCTGTGCTTTCCTAGATTCTACATTCTTAAAGAACGATTATAAAGCATAATCTAATCAGAAAATTACATATTAAGCATCAAATTTCTGTTAAATTGCACAAAATGCATACAATTTGAAAAAGTTATAAACTCGGCCCCAGTAAGCCCTTCAGAAGGGCGTATTTTTTTGTTTTTCACAATTTATTCCCTTCTGAAGGGCGTATATTTTGCATTTGTATTTATTGATCTCGAGTGGAGGTTAACTGACGAAAAAAAATTAGTGACGAAATTTGTCTTCCAATGACGAAATTGGGTTTTCAGTGACAGAGCTTTTAGTGACGAAATTGGACTTTTACTGACGTTTCTTTTTTACATCTTCTCGGGAAAACTATTCTCCAGGGAAAAAAATTATTAATATGCAAAAAATACGCCCTTCAGATTTGGGGTTCAGTTTACAATTTCACTGAACTTTGTGCTGTTGGTGAAAATTCAGAGAAGTTTGATGCTTAATATGCAATTTTCCCTAATCTAATTGCAGTCAACCCGAGCTAAAAGCAGTCTGTCAAGAAACTAAGAACCTCAACCCCAAACTACAATAATCGGATAGACCGATAAGGCATCTAAGCTTAAAACTGAAAGTTCAATCTAAACTCCATTACAAAAACTTCCCATCCAAGAAAAATCAAGGAATGCCGACACTCTCGATCTGAAAAAAGTTGACGGGATCTGAAACTCACCAGCGCCAGCCGCGGCGGCCGGATCCCCTTTCGGTCCTCGGATCTCAGCCGGCTCATCGCCCGCGCGAGCTCCCGCATCCCCCGCAGCAGATCCTCCGGCCGGAACCACACCGCCGTCCCCGCCGGCGGCCTCCTCCTCCGCGGCAGCAGCAGTTCCTCCTCCTCCCTGCTCCTCCTCTCCTCCTCGCCCGCTCCGGTCGAGCTCGCTCTGCCAGAGCGCCATCATGCACATGCCGGCGAAGGAGAGGAGGACGATCGCGGCGAGGAACCCCTTCCACGCCGACGAGGCGCGCCGGCGGTCCGGGGGCCTCTTGGAGAATACGCTCCTCGCCATTGGCGGCGGCGTGCTCGATCTCCGAGCTCCGTTTTTGAAGAAGAAGAAGAAGAAGAGTGATATGAGTGAGAGAGAGAGAGAGAGAGAGAGAGAGAGAGGGATCTGTTGTTGTCAGTGATTTGGAAACGAGTAAAAGCGCAACCGTCTCTATTTTTTGGGGTATTTATATCATCGCATAGACGGAAGTGATATTGTTGTTGCCTTTTTTTTTTTTTTTTTTTTTTGGGCTATGCTATGATTACAACCAAATGCCTACAACTCACTTACAACCGTCAAGAGAAGTCCACGTGACGGCGTCCATTGAAGGAGAAAGAAGAGATGGAATCCAATGGCTGTTCGGATGATCGAAATACTACGTGACGATCGTTCATTAGAAAAAATGTGGAACCGGAGGTGGCCCATATAGCAGAGAATGAGAGGTGTTGTAAGAAGGTTGTAAGCATTTGGTAGTAAACTTAGCATTATTGTTCTTTTTTCTAGGGCTGTATTAGCCCCTGTTAGATTAGGAATATTAATATTATCCCATGTTACATCAAAAATTGATAATATCCTCCTGAAAATGTCGTTAAAATTTCATTAACAACATTTTCAAAACTCATTAACGACACTTTCAGGAGGTATTCTTAACTTTTGATCTAACATGGGATAATATCAATATCCCTTATCTAACAGGAGGTAATATCAAATAGTCCTTATTTTCTACAATAAGAACATGTTTGGTAAACCGTAAGTGGGAAAAGACAATTTAATGATGGATTTTATGTAGGAATCCATTCATTTTTTTGTCCTCCTAGTAGAGAACAAATGTGTTTTGTTGGAATTTGTAAGTGGAAAGTGAAAAGTGAAAGATTTAACAAATGTGTTTGGTTGATATAGGAAAGTAAAAAGTGGATAGTGAAAAAGTATATTGTAATAATAATACATTATAATTAATAAATTAGTATTAATAAAATAATATAATAATTAACTATCATAATTATATAATAATTAACTAATTATATAATGTTACTAAAAATGTGTCAAAATTAATTAATATTTCATATGTATCAAAAAATACAACAAAAAATGTTACTAAAATTTACTATTTATTTACTAATTATTAGATAATATACTTGTTTATTATACTAATAGTTAACACTAATTAAGAACAAAAATAGTATTAGATAATATACTTGTTTATTTACTAATTATTAGATGATATACTTGTTTATTATACTAGTATCAAAAAATATGTATCGGATACTCCATGAACAAAAAAATATACTTGTTTATTATATTAATAGCTAACACTAATTAAGAAAACATAATTTATATTTTAAATGTTAACTTAATATTAATTAATTATTGACTACTTATTTATTAGTTTAGTTGTCAATTAGTTAACTAAATAATAAATAGAATAAAAAAATCGGACTCAGCTTCTTCTTCTTTTTTATGTGGACTCAGCTTTTCCTCCCACATCCCACCCTAGAAAGATGATGTGGAAACACACCAACCACCACCCCCCTTACGCGTCCGACCAGAACTGGCAGAAGTCACATCTGCCAGTTCCAGCTCCCTTTCCACCTCTTTACCAAACAGAACTTTTTCGTATCCCCCCCCCCCCTCCCTAATTCACGTGAAGTGGACATTCATCCCCCACATCACGTTTGCCAAACAGCCCCTAAGTGGATATGTTGTTCCTGCAGAACTCGATGTGGGGAGGTGTGTTTGGGGTGTTCTGATTGGACAATGACAATATGAGCGTGTGGGACCATCAAAAGGAAATAGACAATGATTTTTCATATCTATATACAATTATGTTAGTTGTATTTCACAAATTTGCAAGTGTTTACTCAAAGGGTTTATGTATTTATCATTTTTTATTAATTTAATTAGTACTATATTATTATATTAATTTGTATCCTTATTATATAGAAGAAAATGATCTATTGTCAGTATTAACACTTTGCGAATATAATAAAATATATAATTGTATTGATTTGTATCTTTATTATACAGAGTCAGTATTAACACTTGAGTACAAAATAAAATATAAAATAGTACTAATTAAATTAATAATAAAAAAAAACAGATGGAAGTAAATACAAATAATAATAATAATAATAATAATAATAATAATAATAACTAATATGCTCATTATAAACAAAAGTCCTCACAAAATAAAAGTATATTATTGTCTATTGCCAAAACACAACAAAACAATATTGCCACTCTCAATTTAATGTCATGTGATTAAAAATTCATGACCAACCTAAATTTTTCATATATTTATTATATATAAATATTAAATTTATGTCATTACCAATTGTTTAGACTATATTTATGTTGTGGTTGTAAGCATATTTTTTGTGAGTATAAATAAAAGAAGAAAAATTCTCATCGATATTGTGTGTTTATAAGACATAAAAATATTATATGGCTTGGTGTGGATGTGGGTGTGGTGGGAAGGGGAGGGGAGAGGGTTGGGGTTTTGAGTCAACGAAAATCAATGTCTTACTTTTTTATATTTTATTTTTTTACAAAAAATAAAAATTTCTAAATACTTCATAAACGGCTTGTTGTTGAAAACACCAGTACAAGTAAATTGCCATATAAAAGGAAAAAAAAAAAATTTAAATCGATTGGGCCAGCTCGAACCCAAGAGAATCAGGTTTGGGGCCAAATTTTGTAATAGGAGGGTCGAGTCAAAACCATTATTTTTTCGTGAAATACTTTTTGGGTTAGAATTTGACCTTGCTTGGCTGACCCAACCCATTATGAAGTCTCCACTTTGTTAGTCAACTTCAACAAAAAGGATGAAAAAAAAAGTTTAGAAAATTAATCGTTCTAATTTGATTTGTTTAAAATGTTTAAGAAACAAATATAATATCTCCTAATATTTTAATGCAAAAAAAAAGGACAATATGAGGTATTGATATATCTGCAAGACATTGGTCACAAAAACTTATCAACATCTTCTACTATATAATGCGGCTTGAAAACGGCTCAAAAGTGAGCCATCCAAGTCATTTCTAAATCCTCAGCCTCATTAATTTTTTTTAAATTTTTTTAAATATCATGTGTGTATATCTTTCACCCTCACATAGTTCTTTTTAAAATTCTATCTGATTTAAATTATTTTAATATATTTAAACCAACACAATGATATTATCTAAATACATATCTAAAATTCTAAAAACATATCTATAACAATTTTTTAATTAAAATTATATTTAAGCTATTTTAAAATAACTTTAATTTCTATCTGATTATTTAATTATATCATGAAAAAAAATTACGTGCATCACACGTGAATATCACTAGTCTATATAATAAACAAAAAATGGTTTTTAAGTAGTAAAGCTAATCAAAATATTATAAACGATAGTATTAAAAATATATAGATGAAAAGCAACTTTAAAAACTAAATTATCAAAGGAGTGTCATAACACACAAAATTGTTGGGATCAGAAGCGTCATACTACGCTCTGAGATTGATCGCAGTGGAAACTTAGGCCAACCCACCTGAGATAACCAACCCCCTGTATAACGAACACCAAGCACAGATAAAGACAACGTATATGGCGGTGACTACGTCACGTGGACAAATTTCAATTTATATAACTCAAATAAAATTACAAGATTGACAAAAAATTAATGTTGAACCCTTTGTCCTAATATGTTCAACCCCCTCACCACACTCAAGAAGAAACGACAAATATTACAATAAAATCACTCATCAACCCGTAGCAATTTTTTAACCGAAGTTGACGACTCATCGATTAGCTATCTTCTTCCTTCTGTCTTGGATGACGAAGAACCTTAAGAGCAAAGTACGAACTTTCACTTAGATTTTCTATGGACAAGCGCCCCGAATCTCCACATTTGTGCTATCTCTTTTGCCTCCACTATCACCATATAAATAGGATGAGAAATCCTAGTCATAATATGATTTCCTAAATAGGAAACCCTAAAATAGTTCAATACTAATTATGGACGTCCAAATATGGTTAAATTAAATATTTGATATAAATTTGAAGTCTAATCAAATTAATATAGATTTTTAAATCATATCAAATACGTAGAACTAGAAATACGTAAGCATGCCAGTCGTATGTATATGACAACTCCAATATATGGAAACCATAACACATACGTACGTTGTATTATGAATAACAATTCACAAATGATATATATAATTGTCACAAGTCACATGACATCACTAAATCTCATCCATAGATATCATAAAAGAAATAAATGATCAAATATGTCAATGAACCAAGTATGAAATAGTCAAAAAGAACTAATGGCTGGGTGGAGACAAATCCACTACCAAACTAGAATATGAAAGAAAATATAGATAGTACATCATCTAATGATTAGAGAGACTCGAAGAAAAGATCTCATCGAAAGAGAAAGAAGTAGCAAGTCCTGATCTGTGCTCCTGCAAATAATCATGATCGTCTACACCTAGCAAGGGACCAGGTCCTCGGAGGGACGTAACAAGATACATAGAAGTAAACTATATAAATTGCAGTAAGTAAATAAATATGCAAATGGTAACCTAACCATCTAATGTGCAATTTAGAAGACAACTTTCGTGCGTATGAGTGGGATTGTTGGCTCATGTACATATAATCACAAGGTATCTAATAATATAATATCATCACACCAAGTTACATCCGGAGACTTGGCTCACCGATTTGGCTATATCATACGCATAATGTTTGTCTTCTCCCTCATCCCCGCACTGACCAAGTCGCATACACAATATATCCAGTGTTGTAAATGTATAAGTCTCTAATACACTAATCACAACAGTTATATTTCTAACCATTACACGTTCCGAACGTAATGAAGGCCAGTCGAATACGCCAGTTTGTGTCCTATGATGAAATATCGTGTCATGTGTGTGTCATGGCCAAATGAGATATAAAAATATCCCACAATTATGAGGTTGTCCGCTAAAACTAAGTCAACATGCATATAATAAATAAAAGCTACAAAAGATGACGAACACTGTTGTTTGCACCCAAGTCAACTTAGACGCACAGTTTATATATATAAATAATTTATGCAATAATAAAATAAAATGCTGAAATAAAAACAAACTGACAGTAGATATAGTAAGGCATCTTGCTTTCTCCGAAAAAGGATGAAGTCGCAACTCAAAACGTCGTTCAATCTACCCCGTTACATAAATTAAACAAGTTAGATCTACCAAAGTGGTTGGATAGATTTATATTCTAATATATTTAATTCTGAATAAATTACCCTAAAATACTATTTTAATCATTAATAGTGGATTTTAGTAATTTTTGGAATTTATAACTAATATATTTATTTTTAAGAATTTCGGGATTCGTGGCACGTAAATCGAGGCAATTCGTTGACCTAAAAGTCAACCAACACAAACTCAACTTCCATGCATGAATTTATGTATATTTCAGCATCACAAGTATGCTGGAATTTATGGCTCGTCCGGATTCAAAATTATTTGGAAATTATTGCACATACAAAATCGTATTGCGCAACGGTGGTTGATTGCTAACCTAAAAGTTCTACGAAATTAACAGCACAGAAATATCTCAAATTAAATTATAGACGGTCTCGAAGTTAGTTTCTAAAATATCAAACGGTTCGTGATTCGGATTCCTGGTTCTCCCGAAATCGTAAAAATGCCGAGACGCGTCTATTTTCGGACATGCTGTACTCTACGAATTTTTCAAAATTTAATATTCATAATTTTGTGAAAAAAATTACATATTCACAATTTTTTACATCGATATTGTTCCAACACAAGAAACAGGGATGCGTTTGGAGTTCGGAGCTAGGAGTAATGGCCTCGGAAAGTTGAAGAACACGAAGAACCAATCTCCCTTCTCTCTCTCCTCAATATTAAAAAGTTGGTTAGGGTTATATATATATATATATATATATATATATATATATATATATGCTGGTCGACGGCTGAAAAAGGGGAAGGCTGGACACGTGTCAGAATCTGGTTGGGTGGTTTGTTTATATTATTTGTTTTTTATTTGCCTTTATCAAAATATTATTTAAATCATTTTAAATCTAAATAATTTAAAATAAATATTAAAATAATTTTAAAAATTTTAAAAAAAATTACAAAAAATATATTTTAAACCCACAAACCCTAGAAAAATACTTGGGGGCAGTTTTATGTTCATAATTTTTCTACTATAATTACTAGAAGCTCTAAAAATTAGTTTTACCTATTTAACTCAAAATAAAAAAAATTAGATGCCTGCCAATACACACGTGACTTTGCGCATGCTGTATTGCATGCCATTTAGACCCACTGACCTCCGTCCAGCCATAGTGGTTATACCTCTTGTCACTGACCACAAGAGCCAATTGAGTTCGATAAATAAATATTAAAAACATTCCGAAAATTCTGAAAAATTTCAGAAAATATATAATACTATTATAAATCCTAGAAAATTACTTGGGGCCATTCTATATTATTTGGCTTGCACAATAAATTCTATAAGTTCTAAAAAATTAGTTATTAGCCTATTTTAAAACCAAATAAATTCAAATAAATTCCAAAAATTCTAAATAAATTACAGAAATATATTTAAGTATTTTAACCCTAACATAAATGTTTAATAGAAAAACATGACAGTATGGTCTCACAGTAAATCATGGAAGCCCTAGAAAATTACGTTTCATATGTTTTAATTACGCAAAAATTCTAAAAAATCCAAGAAATTATAAAATAGCCTGAAAATAATTCTAAATAAGTATTTATATAAGCAATTAAATTAAAGAATTTATTTTCTAATTAACCAACAAAATAACCAAAAGAAATCCAATCATTTAATAAAAAAAATACTAAAATTAAAAATTTTAAATTTTAAATTTTAAATTAAAAATTAAAAATCAAAAGTTAAAAATTAAAATTTAAAATTTAAAAATAAAGGGGTTTACAATCGGACCTCCTCATTCAACAAGCTACTTTTGACTATCTCCATTGTGACAACTCCATCGGGCGCGGAGTTGCTCACCGACACCACCAACGTCTCACAGCTTTTCGGCAGAGAACTCAAAAGTAGAAGGGTCTGAAGCTTATCATCAATCACCATCTTCATCGCAGATAGCTGATTGATGATACCCTAAACCTCGTTTAGATATTATGCCACTGGTGTCACTACCATATTTTCAGACAAGGGATATTTTAGTCTTTTTATAATTATTTATTTAATGTGCTTGTTATACATTAATTATTGTATTATTTAATTATTGTTAGAAGGCTATACTATTTATTGGACTTGTGTTAGTGGACCTAACTAGACTTGTCATGAACTATTGACCAATATTTAAGTTAGACTCTTTTGGGCCCAATAATTAGTCACCCTTTGGATTAGTTAGTATTCTAATTAAACATCCATTAGGAGTAGAAGTTTTCCTCCTAACTAGTTTTTTTTTATGATAACCCAATAGTGATAATTGTGTCATTGTACATTGCTTGGGGAGAGGGTTAGTGGTCGGCCCCTTATAGGAAGATAATTTGTCGCTCCTCCCTCTTATTTTATTTCAGTTTAGATCCCCAATTATATTCTTCCCCAAATTGGCTCATCCATCCATCCATTCATCCATCAATTCTTCTCAAATCACTCTCATTCTATTCTATTTTCATCTTCTAAGGAGTATTGGAGCTTGGATTGCAAGGAACACTTGGAGAAGGAGGATTTGGCTAGGAGCTTGTGTCCTAATTGTGTCTATTGAGCATTTTATTAGGAATTCATCTTCCAATAGGTACAATTTATTTTTTTTCTTCTAATTAGACTCTGATTATGTAATTAAACCATTAGGAATCCACCGATGGACTAGGGCTACCTATAGGAAGAAGAATTGACCTCTAGGGACCCCTATTGTGAATGTTATAGTGTGTTTCGTGCCTAATTTGGGGGAAATTCGATATTTGTACACCATGTGTTTGTCAATTGGCCAATTGGACCAAATTGACATTAGATTGGTGGTATAAGACTAGTGTTGTGTCCAAAATTGAATACGAGTAGGCCGTTTCATGATACTTTGTGATACGGATTGATTTTGGGTATTTTCCTTCGACACGGGAGCTACACATGTCATATTTCACCACAAGCACTAGAATGGATAGCTAGCACTTTGATTTATCTTTAATTATGATATTAAACTTGTTTATAGCCTTTAGGGAGAGTTTAGTGATGTTTTGATAGAGTATCAAGGGTGTATCGCACGAGTATCATAGAGCTAGTGTGATATCTGGGTGATGCACCACTTGTGTTTGATGAAATGACATGTTGAATGTATTATATGTATCATAATATTTTATAGGTGCTATTGATACACTAGTTGTACGATATATAGATATATATTATCTTGATTCATATATTATTATGTATACATAAATGTCTATACCTATTCATGTGTGTTCACTGTGTGTGTTCAGTTTTGGCAAGGTTAGATGTCAGTATGAGTTGTAGGGGGATATATATATATATATATATATATATATATATATATATATATATATATATATATATATATATATATATATATATATATGTTAGTGTTTTGTGTATCATTAGTGTAAGAGTGTCAGTGAGGTTGCTGTGAGTAAGTTGTTAAGTGACTGTAGATGATGGTGATCTAGTATGGGGCAACTGACAGCAGACTTGTGCATTTGGTGCTCGAGTTTTGAAGGGAACTGAGCAATGGGTTTAGACTATTTGTGCAGTTGGTCAGGTGTGTGGGAGAGGGTCTGCACATACCTTGTACAATAATGCACAGGCCATATAAGGGAGGATTGAAGGGTGGAGCACTTGGCAGTGCTCGGGTCTGTTGAAGAACAACATCAATATTAAGCTGTTGAGTGGGTAGCAGTAGCAACAACAGTAGGGTGTAACACTTGGGGGTTGTGATGCAAGCTCGTATGGAGTGCATTTGGTACACTGTTCTATCAACAGCAACACATTGTTGTTACATGGGTTGCAGGCAAGGGTGCATGGTGTATCAGTGTGGGTACTGAGATAAGGTAAGTATCAGTTATTGGGGTTAAGGTATAGTAAGTATTATGAGTTGTATCATGGTAGATTTGTGTATCAAGGTAATATGAATAGGTAAATGGGTTAAGGAGGGTGTGTTCGCATACACAGGTGTATGCCTACATACATGTATCCTAGTGTGTGTGTCTTGTATCTACCTATCTAATTACATGGGTGATACCTTGGTAGTAAGGTAATAAGGTATTGGTATACCTAGATACCAATAGTTATATTGATACTAAGATAGATGAGGTATTGATACTATATATATATATATATATATAGTGTTATTAACTAGTATAAGTTATAGATATTGTTATTGGTACATAATGTATCATATTACCTAGTTTTAGGTAGGATAGCTTTTATCATTAGGTTAACAACCTAAAAACTTAGATATAGGCTAATACAACCTAGAAATGGCTAGATGGACCAAGTTTGACTATTTTGACGTAGAAATGGCCTAGAAAGTATATTTTGACTCATTTAGCATATTTATCATTCATTACACCATTGACTTAATTATTCATATATAGGATTGTGTGATACCAGTTTGAGCACCGGGTTACATCATTTACTCAGGACCAAAGGCGAGTACATTTTCTGACAGTTTTTTGTTTATGATATCTTCTATGTTTCTTGTATTTAGTATAGATATCCTTGACTTCTTGACACATGGTTACACAGATTGGTATATTCCAGATTCCGTCATGAGATGTTATTACCTGCAAATCCTGTGTGTGCCCTGTGATCTTGTATATTGATAGACATCGATTCATGAGAAGATTAGCTCCCTTCTCATAGAATCCCATATCGTAGCGTGCCATGGTTGGATCCACTAAACCAGTCGGGGGCAAAAAGTGTTAGTTAGATATGTGATCATATCCCCCATGTGCATGTCCCTGTGAGTGTTAATCATACACCTCATATATGATTAGCCAGGCCATATTCTTATGCAAGTTTCCAAGCCGATCACATGACGAAGCTAGTACCCACTCATTTAATTAGTTGTATTTCCTGATTCTTGTATATGATGTTCATCTCTTGTATTATTTACAGTATTCTTATATCCTTTATATTCCTGCTCATGCTCTATTTATTTAGTATATTCTCTCTATTTATAGTTACATCATCTTTATCATTCATTTGGAACTGATGTTAGAGGTATGCCGCTCCAATCCTGATTGATATATTTTTCAGATAATTTAGATGACTGATATCCTATACACTATGGACCTTAGGACGTAGTTGGTGTAGAGTTAAAAATGGTGGCTCATGAGGAGCCGATACCTGGAGATGATTAGCTAGATGCAGATAGTTAGACTTGTGTATTAGATTGTCTCAGTTAGATATTTTGGCATGTATTATATTTGAGATTATTTGTACTAGTCTATTGGACTTGGAGATGGGTTGTACTTATGAATTGTGACTTCCATTTCTTTTATTCTATATCGTGCCATATCCTCCTCTAGTTTTATATTGTGATTGAGCATGGATTACCTTTATCATATTATCATATTGTTCCTCCATTTGGAGTTGATATACCATGATATGTGCATTATATATATTGTGTGAGATGTTTAGATTGTATTGATGACCTAGACAATATTCTACCGCCAATGCTACGACGTAGGCTGGACGTACCCGCGTACTCGTGCCCCTACACCGGGTGCGGGTCGTGACACATTTTTAGTTGTGGCCCATGCAGGTCTTCGAGGTCGCAATTAGTGTGATATCGTAATAGTGCTCAGACTTAGATTACTATTACGAGCCTGCTATAGGATATATGATATAGGCTATAGGCTGAGGGATACTCAATCACAACAAGAAAAAAATTCTAATCTATTATTTTATTACAACCGTTCTTCTTTCATATTTGATTATTTGAACTATAACTGTCCTTCTTTGATAATATTCTATCTGGTGCCATAATTGACTTCTTTCTTGTTTCAATCTGTCTTCAGGATGCCTCCGAAGATCAGATTCATTTGTTCGGGAGTAACTTCTAAGAGATCAGCTACTTCCTAGCATGTTGTTAAGAGGGCGGCTGATGATGTTGTGCATCCACCTACCAGAGGGTTTGCCCCTGTCACTTCTCCAGTTGTTGGAGTATCGACTACTTTCGGGGGTCCTCCTCCTGTCCAGAGGATTGTTCCAGGTGCTTCAGAGGGTCTTCCTCCACCACCTCCAGTGCTGACTGATGCGACTCAGATATTCACATTATTCAGGGAGATGATGGAGGCCCAGAGGTCCCAGACTGAGTTTCAACAAAGGCAGATGGACATGATGCGGGAAGGTATCAAGAGGGCTCATCAGGTTGCCTTAGCAGCAGTCGAGAGAGGTGCTCCGACCCAGCGAAAAGATACCCAGCCCAAGCCGGGTAACATCCAGGACTTTAAGAAGCTGGGACCTCAGGATTTTGAAAGGGATGGAAGGCGTCATCTATGCGGATGATTGGCTCGAGGAGATCGAGCATATCATGCGGCTGTCTCGTCTCGTAAATTACCTGAAGATCGAGACAGTGGGGCTCTAGATGACAGACATTGCTTGCACTTGGTTCAGGAATGAACCTCTTCTTGCTTATCCTGAGCAGACTTGGGAGGGTTTTAAAGACCTTTTCAAGAAGAAGTTCTACACCCCTACTGACAGGTTGGACTTGGCACGCCAGTTTTAGAACCTCCAGCAGGGGAGTATGTCAGTGGAGGAGTACGTCGCAAAATTTGGCAGGCTGAATTGGTACGCGGAGCATATGGTGCGAGACCCATATATAAGAACAAGTCTTTTCTGGGAGGGCTTGAACTGGGAGGTGAAGGTTCTTATCTCATCTAGTCATGATACTTATTCAACGATTCTTGTGGAGGGACGCAAGGTCGAGAGGTATATGATCTTAAGGCCCAAGAGATATCGTGATATCTTTAGTACGGCTGGTAGTGGCGCGGGACCTGCCAAGGGTCCCCAGTTTCAGCAGAGATCTTTTCAGCAGCCACAACAGTTCCAAACTCCAGCTCGGGCACCGGTTCATCCATAGTAGTAGCAGAGACACACTCAGCATATTCCCACTAGTCATTTATGTAAGAAGACATGCCACATTTGGGAGGTCTGCAGAAAGCGGTTGGGTGTTTGCCTGTATTATAGCACAGAGGGACATCAGAAGAGGGAATATTCCATATCTCCTCGTCGTACAGCTCAGAGAGCAGCCCCAGATCAGAGAGCACCGGCGAAGCCACCTGCGGGTTAGCAGAGAGAACATCCACTTCTGACTCAGCAGCATCTTTTTGCCCAGCACCAGCACCAGCATCAGAGGGGTGCACCTCAGGATAGAGCATTCGCCATGACGGTCGAGGAGGCGGAGCCCGTCAGAGATGTCATCGCAGGTTTTGTTCTTCTTGATTCTATTCCAGCGTTAGCATTATTTGATATTGGTGCTTCTCATAGTTTTGTATATATTTCTTTTGCTCTCAAGCATCATTTTATAGCTGAGCCTTTGAGTAGGACTTACAAGATCATGACCGGGGGAGGCATTATCCTGGTTAGTGATGTTTGCAAGGATCGGAGAGTTACCTTGGGAGGTCGGGAGTTGAGTTTGTGTCTACTCGTAATGCCACTTTCGAGCTACGATATTATACTTAGGATGGATTGGTTGAGTGGGCATCATGCTAGTATAGATTGCAGAGGAGGTAGAGTTTTGGTTAGCCCACCAGGAGAGCCAGAGTTTGAGTTTTCCAGAGAAGCAGCGGAGCAGAGTAATAGTGTTATCTGTGGAGCTATGGTGGAAGGAAAAGAGTTGTCTCATCATTTGATAGTAGAATTCTTGGATGTATTTTCGGAGGAGTTGCCGGGATTGCCATCAGATCGGGATATTAAATTTTTTATAGACTTGGTGCCAGGTGCAGAGCCAATTTTGTAGCATGTTTATAGAATCAACAACAGTGAGATGTCAAAGCTGAAAAACAAGTGGATGAGCTGCAAGATAAGGGGTTTATCAGATCCAGTTCTTTACCTTAGGGTTTTCTGGTATTGTTTGTACCGAAGAAGGATGGATCAGTGCATATGTGCATCAATTACAAGGCTCTGAACAACCTCACTATCAAGAATAAATATTCGCTACCAAGAATTAACGATTTATTCGATCAGTTGAGTGGCACAAAGGTATTTTCCAAGATAGATCTGAGGTCAGGCTACCATCAGGTGAAAGTAAAGAAGGAGAACATTCTGAAGACTACTTTTCAAACTCGGTATGGTCAGTACGAGTTCACTATGATGCCGTTTGGGTTGACTAATGCCCCGGCGGTGTTTATAAATTTAATGAACAAGGTATTCTACCAATACCTTGACAAGTTTGTTGTGGTGTTCATCGATGATATTCTCATCTACTCGAAGACGCCAGAGGAGCACGAGGAGCATCTGCAAATTTTATTGGAGACTCTCAGGAAAGAAAAGCTGTATGGAAAGATATCAAAGTGTGAATTCTTCCTGGACAAGGTAGAATTCTTGGGGCATGTCATGCCCCAGATCCAGAATATTGGAGAGCGGGGGAATGACTCAGCCAACCACACCTTATGGAATACCGAAGCAACCCGCAATGTCTTAAGGTTGTCTAAAGACAAGGGGGTGCCTATTATAATCAAGTCTTCTAGGGTCAATAACTTCTATATCTCAATCGTTCAAACAAGTAGCAATAACATAGAATATTTCAGAATAAGCATTAAGGCGTCCCAAATACCGCATCAGAATGTTCTAGAGATCTAGTAATACAATGTGATATGCCAGATAAGCAATCAAAAGTATACATGATAGTGAGTCAGCTGCAGTCTGAATATATTACAGTCATGTAAGGAACTAGTGTCCAAATTTTTTGGCTAACAGGTGCCGGTTGGCTAAATGTCCAAAAGAATATGGTTTGCAAAAGACGAGCAGTGAAT
This sequence comes from Iris macrosiphon, assembly GCA_036927795.1. NCBI lineage: Eukaryota > Viridiplantae > Streptophyta > Magnoliopsida > Asparagales > Iridaceae > Iris > Iris macrosiphon. Next base: position 15,165,417 of record JAYESA010000011.1, on the reverse strand, counting down.
GAAGGAACCTACTCGTGACCCTCATCAGTCATCCTCCTGGTGCGTGCCATTAGTGACGGTGAGATATGCTTGATCCTCAGGTGCTGGCTCTAAACCTGACCATGCAAAACCAGTGGGGTCAGACCCCAAATAACAAGTACCACAAAGGAAGCACGAACGAAGAAACAAAATTAGTTCTACAGCATAAGATGTGTGAGCCAACAATCAATGACATTTGTTCCATCCATGATATGATACAACACCCCTTCACCAAACAAGGACGGGAAGTGCCATACCACATCAAGATAGAACGCATCCCTTGATCATGGTCAAGCTAAAATAAATTTGTGTCGTAGTTTTAGTCCACGGGCTATCATAACACAATAGCACAACCTAACAATAAAACAAAGACATGAATTAAACTATTATGCCCCGACAATCTATATCCCTAATTCCACTCAACAGAAGGCACCAAACACAAGTAGAGATACAATATTAAGGTAAAATAATCATAAAAAATACGTAGCTTTGATCTGTGTTCCATTGTAATATAACTGTGCAACACAACAACCAAACAAGGACATGAGTTAAACTTTCATGCTGCAACGGTCCACTTCACTAACTACAACGAATTTAACGGCCAAATAAGTATTACGGCTTAATATGTGGTCTCTGGGTTATCCCAGTAATGCAATATATGAGTATCCTCATATCGTGCCAAATTCGAGCAGGTCTGGCTGGACCAATAGTATACGAGCTATATGGTACACCAGTTCCTTGCAAGAGCCCTGAGCTGATTAATGATTAGTAACTGTTCCAGGATTTCTATAGGAAATATACTAGCTCGGTCTTATAATTAAGTCAGATACTGCCCTCCACTAATATGGATGATATACATTATCTGTAGTGGCCCGCCGTTACTTCCAGCTAATTAGGGTGGCTCGACAGGCATGATCTCGAGATACCGTTCCCTCCTAATGCTCTACAAATTGAGTTGCCTAATTAATCCCTAGTTATTTAGAGTCTCATGTTATGGTCACATGAACACTCCTCCTACTCTTGATACGAATCCCCATTGTCACTTGAATGTTAAATCTGATTCACCCAAGTGTAGTGCAACAATCAATACTATCTAGCCACGGCTAAGGTCACTGTCCAACTACCAGATCCGTGCAAAAAAATAATCATATATCACGTAGCAAGAGTGTGTGTGGCATGATGGCTCACTAAATATTAAGTAGCACTCTCGATGCGGTCAAGTGTATCAGCACGGATACGATAGTCAGGGTAGGAACAAGTTCTAATATCAAGGTTATGGACAAGTTATTAAGTAGCAAGTCATTCAGGACATGACAGTCAAGTACTGGTCATATGTTAAAGCAGTCTATTCGAGTAATACAATTAAATAATCCTTATAATTTATCACATTATTATATCGATAGATAAAATAAAGGTAGTGCGAGAATTCCTCGAGATCAGATCCACAATCCTTAAACCAAATAAAAGACCGGGATTGCAGACCCTCTCCCGAGTTGAACTGCGCCCCTTATTTTAGCCAATGTATAATAAAGTAATCAAGAGAACATTTAATCCAATTAAAAATAATAAGTCCACATCAACACAATCCTTCAGCCAACTGAACGTTAAACCAAGCAAGGGTCTACATGAGCATAGAGTAGTAAGCGCACAAAGCAAGTTGGCACACAAAGCAAGTTAGCGCATAACACACAGAGATATGGTTAGCACACAAACTGCAAGAAGCCAGGAGGACCAGTCCAATAGTTACCAGTACTGTCAGTACCAGGGGCAGTCCAGCAGAGAGGGTCAGCAATAGCAGTGAGGCCATTAGCTCAGCGTCCGCTACCGATGCAAGCTCAGATGTACCAATAATAGCAGAATCAACAGCAGAGCCAACAGAGGCCACAAAAATATTGTGTCCAAGGGAGGCAACAATGAGGAGCACAACAGGGCCAAGGACAAGCTTTTACTTTATCTCTGGAGGATGCTTTGGCATCTGGCGATGTGGCGGCAGGTAACATCTCTGTTATCCTGTAATAGCATTATTTGATTTTAGTGCATCTCATTCATATGTATCTGCATGATTCACGATATGTATTGGATTGGAGTTTGAGGTATTGCCAGAAAGGTTGAATATACTCACTGGTAATGAGCTCGTAGGAGTTAGTAGATCAAGTATAGCGTGTCCGATCATAGTGTGCGGGCGTTCACTACCAGCACGGTTGATTGAGTTTTCTATAGATAACTTTAATGTTATCTTAGTGTAAACACCCAGATTTTTCAAGAAATTAAAAATAAAATTTTTGGGATTTTTCTGCTATTTTAAATAATTAAAATAAATGTTTTTCTGGAGTTAAATAAATTTTATGATTTTATTAAATGTTAAAATATTATAAAAATAATATTTTTGAGTGTAAAATAAATAATTAGTCATAGTGCAAATTTTTTGGAATTTAGGCCCAAAAATAATTCTTAAAGACCTAAAAACAAAGTTTTTAAATAAACCAAAATAAACCAACCTGAACCAACCTGAACCGGATTGAACCAACCAATATAAATCGAACCGAACCCAGAGTAAACCAACCCAAACAGTAATGGGTCAGATACGGATCCGTACCCGCCGACCCAATACCCGAAACCCGACCCGTTATCCTTATTGCTACAGTAACCGTAGATCGAATCCCTAACCCCCGACTGTTCTTCTCACCCGTAACCCCCGCCGCCACCGCCGGATATTTTACAAGCGCCGCTCCGCCTCCCCTGCCGTCCAAACGCTGTCTTGACCTTTCCTCTCCCCACCAGCAACCGCCGAGCCTCTTCTCCTTCCCGCCGTATTGCCTCTCCCAATGGCCAACCCGTCCCTATTTATACCCTCTTCCCCGGCCACTCCTCTCCACCGCCATCACCGACGCCTCCGCCACCCTCAGTCGAAGACGACTCCGCCGTGACCTCGACACCCTGACCCGGGGTCGAACTCCCACTGTCACCGCCTCCACCACCACTCTCCTCCAGCCGCCCCCATCACCCATCACCACCACGATCTCAGCCTCGACGGCTCCCCTGCCTCGGCCAATCTCAGCCCCACTGCAACTCCGGCCATCCGAGCCACCGACGAAGACCTTCCACCGCGAGCCTGACCTTCCCGCCGACCCCAGAGCCGACGACTCCGATAACCCGTCGACAAGCTCCGCCACTGCAGCAACCCGCAGTCGCCGCATTGTGCCACATAGCGTACGCGTTAAACGGTCATTTCCGATACCCTGTTTAGGTAAGAGTTTCTCTCTCCTCGTTGCGCCGATGTTCGATCGGCCTGTTGTGACCCATTTCCTGTGTAACCCTCTCGAACCCCGTGTAATTCGTTCGGGATATCGCATCCTGTGTCGATCGCAAACTGTGACGCAAAATCAAGAAAATATTTTTAATTTCTGAAAATTCAGAATTTGTCCTGAACTCTCCAGTTCACGACCGTTTTGCGTGCAACCTGTTAAATAATTCTAAATTTCACTTGAACAATAATTTAGACCATATAACCAAGTTTTAAACCCTATTTTTAGTTTATTTTATTGAGCTGTAGATTGTAATTAATTCTCGGGTAAAATGACCAAAACTTTGGTTATTTAAAAACCTATTTTTTCCCGGAACTGGGTACGCCCCGCTAAATGAGGCAATTTGATAGTGTGTGTATTTTATCGAAAGGTGTGCACCGTCAATACGAACGTGTGAAATTTTACAGAAGTTAATTTGGATGTGCGTGCACACCGGAATCAATGCGTATCCGTTGACAACATCCCGTATCGATCTTGTTCTAAAACTTGTTGTAACTTCGTGTGTGCTTGTCGTTTCAAAATAAAACTTACGCCATCAGACTCGTAGCGATACGCTGGTCCTGTGACCCAAGTTTGGTTTGATTCTGAGAACGTTGACAAAATCTCGTAATGTGGGCCCCACGACTCCACTTGACGGGCGATTTTGTGATCGGCTCATTGGAATCCAGTTTTGGACATTCCGTTCGGTTTGTATCGTCTTTCTGGACTTGTAGACGCTAAGTTTGACGAATTTGGAGAACTTTGTCTCTGGCACTTTTTTTGGTGTGAAGTGGGCCACATGTGGACCCTGCTTTGACCAGAAACTGTCAATTTTTTCCATGTGTCCAAATTGGACTTATGGACAGACACTTCTAGCTATTTCATATCTTTTGAGCATGATGGTAGTGATTATTTCAGCAACCGGAGGAGTACCTGAAGATCCCGGTGATACCGGAGCGACTATTGGTATTCAAACCTCATACAAGTGTACCTTGCCATACTTGCAGTAAATTATTTTATATTATTCCTTTGATTTATTTATATGATATAAATATTCAACCTAGGACCGTGTGACATTGCTTAACGTTCGAATAACATTCGAGTGTCAACACCGCACGCGGAGTTGTGTAACGTCACCTAGAGGTTGATATCGTGACCCTATACATTTTCGTGCTTGCATTATCAAGTACGTCATACCATAGGACACCTGACACTATTCATGATATATAATCTTCCTGAGTCATTCATGGTGATTCTGTATAGGCTACGAGATTCGTGACATAGACTTTATATATATGCTTAGCTATTATTATGACTCGCTGCATCAGTTAGAGGTCATGATCTTGCGTGTCATGGACATAAAACGTGTGATTACATTGGGTGGGGAGTGTCACACCCCAGTTCCAAAATACGTAGGACTAGGACACGTAAGCATGTCAGCCGCATGTATATGGCACTCTAATATATGGAAACCATGACACATGCGTACGCTGTATAATGAACAATAATTCACAAATGGTAAAACTATCACAAGTCACAGGGTATAATCTAATCTCATCCACATAACTCAAATAGAAATAAATAACCAATATTTATAACTAGATCTCAATATGAAGTATCTAAAGATGATATTCGGATGGAAACAAATCCACTGTAGAACTAGAATATAAGATAAACACAATATAAGTACATCCATTAATAAGCAATAAGGCTCGAAGAGAGACCTCCGCGAAATATACGTAGCAAGTCCGGATCTGCGCTCCTACGAATACTCATGAACATCTACCCTGGAAAGGGACCAGGTCCTCAGAGGGACATAACAAGATACATAGAAGCATGCCATAAAGTAAATACTGTAAAAACTCCAGGATGATCTAACCAGCTAAGTGAAATGCACTTTGAAGACAACCTTGGTACGTATGGGTAGGTAAAAAGTATAAAGCGTAGCGTTGAGCCAGAGGCTAAGTACCTGGCATTAGCTGTAAACTGGATGCCAGATGTATATGCTGACTACATCACCGATCATGATAGCGCGTAGCTAGTAACCTCTGCCGGATATATCGATAAGCATATACGCCCATAACCGGGCAATACTGAGGCTCACGGCCCCGCAGTTTACTCTGAAACTACGGCAACCAAATGTCTGTCCCATATGCCTACTAATTGTCTTCCCTGCCCAATGTCAATGTACAAGTCGCGAACACGACGTGGATATCTCATACTATAATGCAAGTCTCTAAAGAATTAAACAACTAAGCTAAATACCGTCACACGTGTTGCCCACACCGATGGCCAGTCGAGTATGAGGCACGCGTCCCTACATGAACTCACTCTGTGACATGTAATGATATGTGTCAAGGCCTGGAGAGTCATACCGATGACTCCACAACTTTAGGTGGGTCCACTAGATACTAGGTCAGACACAAGTCCTAACGCTAACGCCTTTGTTGACTACACCTAAGTCTCTCTCGGACGCGCATAATTAAAATAATAAACATGCAGCTAATAATACAGAATTTAAACAGTACAACAAGGCAAGGTATACTTGCCTGGCAAGAAAGCTGCGAAGTACCAATAACCTGCTCCTGAAGTCACGCAGAATGATCCAAAGGTCCTCGGGGTACGTGCACGGGAACGACATTGACGACGATGAGGTTGACGACGGTGATTGGGGTTACGAGGAGATGATAACTATGATGATGGGGATGATTATGACTACGACGACGATGATGATAGTGATGCTCATGGTGAAGATGATGGTGATGATCATGATAGTGATTACATGATAGTGATGGCGAGGATGATGACGTGGGTGATGGTGATAATAAGGACGATGATAATGATGATAGGTGATGACTAGGATGATGATATGGACAATGGTGATGACTAGGATGATGATGATGACTAGGTTGATGATGTTTGTAATGGTGGTGGTGTTGATAATGGCAATGGTGGTGGTGATGATAATGTAGGTGGTGATAATGTGATGAAGGGGTGATGACTGTACTCCGGCCGGGGGAGGGGAGGTTCGACCAGGGAAGGGGAGTGAAGGGGAAGGATGACAGGGAGGCTGCTGGTCGAGGTACAGATTAGGGAGAGGTGATGGTTCAGGGTGAAAAGGTGCACGCTGGGAGGTCGAGGGAAGGAGAACGGGAGGAGGAGTCGAGGTCGGGATAGGGTTCTCCGGCGGGACTGCTCGGTTACTCAGGCGGTAGGGACTGCTCGACGCTGTGCAGTCGGGGGAGATGGAGGCGGTTCAGGGGGTATCAGGCTCCGGTCGATGAAGACGTCGGGTTGGAGAATGCCGGGGTCGGGTGATCGTGCTCCGGCGGGATCGTCATGGGGAGTAGGGTGGTGGTGGTGAGATCTGCTGACGGAAAGAAGGAAACAGAGGGGGAGTACAGGCCGGAGAAGAGGCAGCGGGGGCGGAGTCAGACGGGGCACGACGGAGGGAAGGAGACGACAGCGGGTTCGAGCTCCGGCAGCTCGGGAGGAGGAAGAAGGAGACTCGTGGCTTATGGAAAACTGCTCGTGGAAGTCTGGCGAGGATGGCGAGGGGGGAGGAAGGAGACGAGAGCAGGAAGGAGTGGTTCAGGTCGGGTAGACGAGAGCGGACGGAAAGGTGGACTCCGGCGAGGGGTTCGATCCAGCGGTTGAGCACAGGGAAGGATGGAGGAAGATAAATAGTAGTCGGCTAGGAAATTTAGGATTTGTGTTTTGATGTGGAAAAAATAGAAAGAGGATTATTTATACATGTAGGAATTTGGGTTTGGGGTTGACCTAGGATTAGGGCTTGGTCAACACTCCTTGGGATTGGGCCTTGGGCTCACATGAGGATGTGGGAGGGCTATAATTTACATTGTTTAAAATATAAGGATACGTTTAATTTAAAGGGGACGATGTTACGCGTTGCACATTCCAAAAATTATGGGGAAAATTTATATGAAGAGAAAAATTGGGTTTCTTCATGTATTGTCCAATGGAGTGGACTCCTCTATGCAATTTTGCATAAAAGCGTCCAACAATTGGGAAAATTGCACAAAGATGAAAATTGAATTAATTTAATTAAAATTAGTGCGCAAGATATTCTGGAATTAATTAGGAGTACATGGGGATAAAATTAGGTGGGACACAAGTGTCATGGACATAGAGGATCCAGAGTAGAATATTAACGAAATTTGGGTCGCACAAAACGGGTCAAGATTGTGTCTCCAATTTTGATTGGAACGCACAGGGGTACAAAGTTGAATTTATTTAGAATTAAATAATAACGTTTGTGACGAATGTTGTGCGACTAAAATATAGCACAAGAAAGCATAATTATAAGTTACACCGAGGTCAGAATAGAAGGCGGTCATGTCTAGGGCAAGGGTGTGAAATTCGTAGGAAGGCAATGGCTAGTGTAGTGCTCCAATTATCGAAGCAACGGTAAGGCGCGCTAAGTGATATAAATATTACATAATTAAATAAAATGTCGTGTTCTAATTCTAATTGGGTTCAAACTAGCCCTAGTTTCACTATTTAAGCTAAGTAGGCCTAATTTTGGGTAAGGTAGTTTACAAGAAGAGTATTACCATATTAAAGGCTGATTATATTATATATATATGTAGTTTTCTGGAGGTGCCTTAGACTCTGAACAGAGCTTTGGCACAAGTTCTGGCCCTTCGAGATAAATGCTGCTATGGGTTTCTCCGACACAGAGCCTATAGTAGTTTTAGCCTGAGTATGATTAATGCTCTTATTTGCATAACACATAGCTGGTTACATAGTTTACCCTATTGATTCATTTATTATTGTACTGTATTTATTTGGCTTGAGTTATTCTTGTACCTTGCTATGTCCCCTAAGGACCTGGATCCGGATTATGTCCCCAGGTTTAGCAGAGGAGATCTACCCTGAGGTATACGGGACAGGAGCATATATTAGAGCAGTACCAGAACCCGAGGATGAGGTGATCTTCGAGGATTTCTCCTGAGTATCTGCTTATTCTATACTCAGTTATTTCTGTTGTTTCCTGTTTATTGAATTGATGTATCAAACTCATTATCGGGTTGTTCTTCGAGATATATTTTATTGAGACTTGATGTTACTTTATATTTTATATTAATTGTGTTTATCTTCTGTGGATGAGATTATATCATAGAACTTTATAGTTGTTTTACAGCTTAAGTACACCCTGATGGGTCCATTAAATTGGATTTGGCCATCGGTGTATGCTGTTGGCCATTGCCACGTGTCTAGTCCCTCGATATTTTGGGACAGGGGCGTGACATAGTTTTTTTGGTGGCATATGTAGGTCAACGACTAAATTATTTTGGTTTCAACTAAGGGACCGAGCAAGCCTGCGACAAGGATAGGATAAGTTATAGGATTTCATCCACTTGATTGAATCATTCTTGATCTCTATATCGGATTCGAATTTCTTGACTTGCATCATGTCTTGATTCCTCTGTGTGCCTCTTATAGTTTATTTTTGATGCAGAGTAATGGATTCACGAGCAAGCGATGAGACTCCTGCAGGAACACCACAAGGTGCTGTAGCCACCTACGAAGAAGATGGAGTAACGCCATTAAGTGGAGATCCCTCCACTCACCAGAGCAGTCAAGCAAATCAGCATGCCTCAAGATTACGACGAGACGACATCCCACCATCACCACAGTTTATTCTACTGATGTCTATTTTCCCACAAGGGCAGGCTATGGACGGACAACAGATATTTCAAATGATCTATGCAATGATGCAAGCTCAACATCAAATTCATCAAGAGGCTTAGCGTCACGAGGCATAAAATCTGAGAAATAGTATAGTGACCGCACTGGAGCAGGCGAACCTACCAGCTCGACGACCATCGACGGGATATATCACCGATTTTTGCCAGCTGAAGCCCCGTACTTTTTCTGGCAAGGAGGAGCCCACTGAAGTTCATGAGTGGCTCACAAACACTCAACATCAATTAGAAGCAGCTGAGCTTCCAAGGGAACGTTGGATGACTGCCGTCAGGATGCATTTGACGAGCAATGCACATCACTGGTGGCTAACTGAGGAGACACGGCTCGGACCAGACCGAGTCACTTGGAAAGATTTCTCTAGACTCTTTTAGGAGATGTACATTCCATCTATTGCTCGATCAGAACTTTGGGACAAGTTCAATCGCCTCACTCAAGACAATATGACAGTAGAAGAGTACAATACGGAGTTTATCCGTCTGAGTCACTTTGCCCCTACCTTGATCCCGACAGAAGAGGAGAAGGCTGAAAAGTTCTTCGACGGACTAAACTTTGAGCTACAGAGATTGATCAGATCCGTTGTACCTACTTCATACTTGGACGTTCTTGCTGCAGTCCGACGCATGGAGCGCGTTACCAGGAGAGAGTCCAGCCTAAAATGGGCGTTCATATCAGCACCAACCAGTGCATCACAAGAGGAGTCTGCAAAACGACAACAGATAAATCCACCACAGAGAGTAGCACCAAGAGTCTCATTCCTTCCTACTTGTCACTACTGTGGCAATATAGGCCATATTGAGAGGGAGTGCATACGCAAGTTGGAAATATGCTTGATTTGCGGATCCATACAATATTTAGCCAGAGATTGCATGAAGCATCGAGGAAAAACATCGATGAATAACCAAGAAGCCTTACCAACATCGAAAGGATCTCAGCCGATGCCACCTTTGGCACCACAAGCAGCACTCTTCCAGCAGGCCCAGCAGCAGCAGAGGAATCCACCACAAGGACGCGGACAAGCTTTTACGATGATAATGGAGGACACGCAGACTCGTGGAGTAGCAAATATGCGTAAGATTTAAGTTATTCATATCTACATATTTCTAGTAACGCTTTAGCACGTGTCTGTTAATTCTAGACTAAACCTAGTATTTTGAACTTATTAATAATTGATAACCTAGTTTTCCTAAGCTGTAGTTTTCTTGTCCTAACCCGATTCCTTTACTCTTGAATTACCTAAACTTTTATTGTCTAGGGAAATACTTTATTCCTTTCCTATGTATTCTGCTTAACCCCCACATTTTTTCTCGATTTTGATTCTTTATCCCTTGTGTCGTACTACAAACATATTTTACAACTGTGTCATCTCTTCTGATCGGTTATGTTTCGTTATTCTTTGACTGCGAGGATGCAATTTTCTTAAGGAGGGTAGATTGTAAACACCCAGATTTTTCAAGAAATTAAAAATAAAATTTTTGGGATTTTTCTGCTATTTTAAATAATTAAAATAAATGTTTTTCTGGAGTTAAATAAATTTTATAATTTTAATAATATTAAAATATTATGAAAATAATATTTTTGAGTGTAAAATAAATAATTAGTCATAGTGTAATTTTTTTGGAATTTATTGGGCTCAAAAACTATTCTTAAAGACCTAAAAATAAAGTTTTTAAATAAACCAAAATAAACCAACCTGAACCGGATTGAACCAACCAATATAAACCGAACCGAACCCAGAGTAAACCAACCCAAATAGTAACGGGTCGGATTCGGATTCGTACCCGCCGACCCAATACCCGAAACCCGACCCGTTATCCTTATTGCTACAGTAACCGTAGATCGAATCCCTAACCCCCGACTGTTCTTCTCAGCCGTAACCCCCGCCGCCGCCGCCGGATGTTTTACAAGTGCCGCTTCGCCTCCCCTGCCGTCCAACCGCTGTCCCGACCTTTCCTCTCCTCGCCAGCAACCGCCATACCTCTTCTCCTCCCCGCCGTATCACCTCTCCCAACGGCCAACCCGCCCTATTTAAACCCTCTTCCTCGACCACTCCTCTCTACCGCCATCACCGACGCCTCCGCCACCCTCAGTCGAAGACGACTCCGCCGTGACCTCGACACCTTGACCCCGACGAACCCTCGCTATCACCGCCTCCACCACCACTCTCCTCCGGCCGCCCCCATCACCCATCACCACCACGATCTCAGCCTCGACGGCTCCCCTGCCTCCGCCAATCTCAGCCCCGCTGCAACTCCGGCCGTCCGAGCCACCGGCGAAGACCTTCTGCCGTGTGCCCGACCTTCCTGAGCCGACGACTTCGACGACCCGTCGACGAGCTCCGCCACCGCAGCAACCCGCAGTCGTCGTGTCGCGCCACCTCGCGTACGCGTTAAACAGTCATTTCCGATACCCTGTTCAGGTGAGAGTTTCTCTCTCCTCGTCGTGCCGATGTTCGATCAGTCTGTTGTGACCCATTCCCTGTGTAACCCTCTCAAACCTCGTGCACTTCGTTCGGGGTATCACATCCTGTGTCGATTGTAAACTGCGACGCAAAATTAGGAAAATATTCCTAATTTCTGAAAATTCAGAATTTGTCCTGAACTCCCTAGTTCACGACCATTTTGCGTGCAACCTGTTAAATAATTCTAAATTTCACTTGAACAATAATTTACACCATATAACCAAGTTTTAAACCCTATTTTTAGTTTATTTTATTGAGCTGTAGATTATAATTAATTCTCGGGTAAAAATGACCAAAAACTTCGTTATTTAAAAATCTAATTTTTCTCGAAACTGGGTGTGTCTCGCTAAACGAGGCGACTTGGTCGTGTGCGAATTTTACCGAAATATGTGCACCGTCAATACAGACGTGTGGGATTTCGCAGAAGTTGATTTGGATGTGCGTGCATACCAAAATCAACGCGTATCCGTTGACAACACCCTGTATCGGTCATGTTCTAAAACTTATTGTAACTTCGTGTGTGCTCGTCGTTTTGAAATGAAACTTATATCATCGGACTCATAGTGATACGCTGGTCCTGTGACCCTAGTTTGGTTTGATTCTGAGAACATTGACAAAATCTCATATCGTGGGCCCCATGGCTCCACTTGACGGGCGATTTTGTGATCAGCTCATCGGAATTCAGTTCTGGATATTCCATTGGGTTTGTATCATTGTTCTGGACTTGTATACACTAAGTTTGATGAATTTGGAGAACTTTGTCTCTGGCACATTTTTCGGTGCGAAGTGGGCGACATGTGGACTCCGCTTTGACAAAAAACTGTCAATTTTGTTCCTGTGTCCAAATTAGACTTATAGACAGACAATTTTAGCTATTTTATATCTTTGAGCATGATGGTAGTGATTATTTCAGCAACCGGAGGAGTACCTGAAGATCCCGCTGATACCGGAGCAACTATTGGTATTCAAACCCCAGACAAGTGTACCTTGCCATACTTGTAGTAAATTATTTTATATTATTCCTTTAATTTATTTATATGATATAAATGTTCAACCTAGGATTGTGTGACATTGCTTAACGTCTGAATAACATTCGGGTGTCAACACCACACGCGAAGTTGTGTAACATCACCTAGAGGTTGATATCGCGACCTTATACATTTTTGTGCTTGCATTATCAAGTACGTCATACCATATGATACCTAACACTATTCATGAGACATAATCTTCCTGAGTCATTTATGGTGATTCTGTATAGGCTACAAGATTCGTGACATAGACTTTATATATATGCTTAGCTATCATTATGACTCGCTACATCAGTTAGAGGTCATCATCTTGCGTGTCATGGACATGAGACGTATGATCACATTGGGTGGGGAGAGTATTACCATATTAAAGGCTGATTATATTATATATATGTAGTTTTTTGGAGGTGCCTTAGACTCTGAACAGAGCTTTGGCACAAGTTCTGGCCCTTCGAGATAAATGCTGCTATGGGTTTTTCCGACACAGAGCCTATGGTAGTTTTAGCCTGAGTATGATTAATGCTCTCATTTGTATAACACATAGCTGGTTACATAGTTTACCCTATTGATTCATTTATTATTGTACTGTATTTATTTGGCTTGAGTTATTCTTGTACCTTGCTATGTCCCCTAAGGACCTAGATCCGGATTATGTCCCCAGGTTTAGCAGAGGAGATCTACCCTGAGGTGTACGGGATAGGAGCATACATTGGAGCAGTACCAGAACCCGAGGATGAGGTGATCTTCGAGGATTTCTCCTGAGTATCTGTTTATTCTATACTCAGTTATTTCTGTTGTTTCCTGTTTATTGAATTGATGTATCAAAGTCATTATCGGGTTGTTTTCCGAGATATATTTTATTGAGACTTGATGTTGCTTTATATTTTATATTGATTGTGTTTATCTTCTGTGGATGAGATTGTATCATAGAACTTTATAGTTGTTTTACAGCTTAAGTACACCCTGATGGGTCCATTAAATTGGATTTGGCCATCGGTGTATGCTGCTGGCCATTGCCACGTGTCTAGTACCTCAATATTTTGGGACTAGGGCGTGACACTTAGGCATGGACTGGCTAAGAGACAGTCATTCTATGATAGATTGCCACAAGGGTAGGGTATTGTACTATTTAGTATTTCGGGCACGGAAGACTTTGTCTTTGAGAGATCAGTAGCAGATCAGCATGAAGAGAGGATCGCAGCGGCAGTGATTGCAGAAGAAAAACTTCCCAAGATAGTCAAGGAGTTCTTAGACGTCTTTCCAGAGGAACTTTCAGGGTTACCCGCAGTAAGAGATACAGAGTTTTGCATAGAGTTGATTCCTGGAGCAGGACCAATATCTTATAAAGTACACCAAATGGCACCATCAGAGCTAGACATACTGTACCAATATGTAGAAGAACTGAAGTCAAAGAAGTTTATTCGAGCCAATGGATCACCTTGGGGAGCGCCAGTGGTTCTAGTGAAGAAGAATGATGGGTCGTCATGGTTATGTATCGACTATAGACAGTTGAACGCAGTAACAGTAAAAAATAAGTATCTATTACCAATGATCGATGATTTGTTTGATCGGCTGAGTAAAGCCAAGATTTTTTCTAAGATCGATCTTCGATCTGAGTATTGTCAAGTAATAGTTCAGGAGCAAGATATACCTAAGACAGTATTTAGGTCACGTGTAAACCCCCTCACCCAAAATTAGGCCTACTTGGCTTAGATAGTGAGACTAGGGCTAGTTTGAATCCAACTAGAAATAGAACACGGTATTTTAGATGAATTTGCAATATTTATATCACTTAGTGCACCTTACCGTTGCTTCGATAATTGGAGTACTACACTAGCCATTGCCTTCCTGTAAATTTTATACCCTTGTCCTAGACGTGCCAGTCATCTATTCTGACATTTGTGTAACTTATAATTATACCCTCTTGTGCTATATTTTAGTCGCACAATATTCATCGCAGACGTTTATATTTAATTCTAAATAAATTTAACTTTGTATCCTTATGCGTTCTAATCAAAATTGGAGACACAATTTTGACCCATTGTATAACCCAAATTATGATAATATTCTATTCTAAGCCCTCTATGTCCATGATACTTGTGTCCCACCTAATTTTAGTTTCATGTACTTCTAATTAATTTTTGAACATCATTTGCATTAATTTTAATTAATTTAATCCAATTTCCATCTTGTGCAATTTTTTAATTGTTGGCACTTTTATGCAAAAGTGCATTGAGGTATCCACACTATTAGACACAATACATGAAAAAACCATTTCTCCTTCATTATTTGGTCATATGAAGATACAGGTACAGGAAGCCGTAGATACAGGTACAACCTTTTAGTCATAATTTTCTTTGCATACTCATAACCCCATTATGATGCAAGATCTTAGATGTAGAATTATATATATGGTAGTTTAGTAGTTATGAGGATATATTTCTATTTTACCCAGATGACATACACGCGATGCTAATGGATGACGTGAGTAGCAGTTGTAGTACGCTTCCCTATCCTTATCTCACCCTCTTGGGTGACTCATCTCCTCCTTTTATATTCATTCCTTATCTCGTGCGTAACTCTTCCTATCATAGTCGTATCTTTCGTGCCATTATTAATTATTGATTTATATCAACCTCACCCCTATTTTGTTAGTTAAACATAAATGTGTTAGTAATGCTTGATAACTAAGGATGAGTTCTTAATATGTATATGCACTATAGCAAGTTCTGTATTCTTTATTAGTTTAACCCTTAAGTAGCACCATGTAGCATAGTAGAAATTGTTAGATCATTTGAGATAGATCATACCCCTAATAGTTAGTCAAGACCTTAAGTGTTTCCCTAAAAACTTAGACTATGCATAGGAAAGAGTTGAAGGCACTTGTTACGAACTGATGACTATGACAAATCGCTAGCGAGGTAGCGACATTTGTAGCCAGACGATTATGGTAGAGTAGTCGAATTACTTGCAGCCATACTGGTTAGGTGGCGTGGCAGTATTAGACTATGATACTTGACGGTTATGGAAAAAAGTCATAGTTATGAGATTCCAGACAGGTATCCCAAGATTCTCGACCCAATAAATATAATTGCCTTACAACCTAGACAATAGCTACAAAGAATGTGACTACTAGTAGAATTCTTGTAAGTTGGGTAGTGTAAACGAGTTAGAGGATGATAGAATAGTGTGTGAACAATAGATGAGGAAGTGTTAGAATGGCAGACCATGAGTTTTAGGAGTCCTGCTAGATACCAATGTAGTGTAATAGCTATAGTTATCATTATGAATATGGGTTAGTGTCAATTTTGTGGACGAAATTTTTGTAAGTTGGGTAGAATATAAAACCCCTATTTCTAAAAACCGTAATTTTTTTATTAATAATTTAATTATAGTAATTATGTGCTAATTAGGAGAAATAGATTTTTATTAATTTTTATTTTGGGTGTTGGTGCACTTAGAAGATTTATGGGACTATTAGGAATTTTTCAGAATTTATTCCATGTAGGAGATCCCTTGAGCAGTTGCTAGCTTAATGTTATATGTTAGTGTAATTCTAGATATTTCCTATGAGTATATATGTATATATAAATATATATATACATATATATTTTAAAGGAACTTAGAAAAGAAAAGAAAAGAAAAACTATTAAAGAAAACTATTTAATACTAATACTATTACTATTCCTAATAACCATTAATAACCATATTCACATACAACTACTACAGACCCACCTTTGCTAAATATGCAGCAAGAAGCAGCCCCCTCCTTGTGAGCAAAGTGAACAAACCCCTTGGTCGCGCGCGAAAGACTCCCCCCCATTTTTTTACTTATATATATATCCTATATATATATATTAACTTGTTTCAAATAAAACCCTAAACCTAATCATCCAGACCCTCCTTCTTCCCATCTAGACCTAGAGAGCGCCGCCACCGCAGCCGAAGAACCCCGCCAGGCCGTCCAAACAAATCCCGACGACCGCGACCCCGCGTACTGCAGATTCCCACAGCGAGGTACCTGCCTTCCGGAGTTATTTTCCTTCGACTCGCTCAACCAAACGCCGTCCCGTCTTCACCGGTATGCTCATCCCTTAACCCTCTTCCATATCTGTGTGTTAGTAGACCTCGAACAACACGAAACCCTAGGCGAAAATAGCGCCAAAGTTGGCACAAACAGACCAAATTCTAGGATCGCAAAAAACTGCGGTGACCACCCATATTTCGAAGTTCGTATCTCCCACCACAGAGATCCGAATTCGATGATTCTTTTTGGTATGTGTAGACTACTTGACATAGTTTAATTTCTGTTAAATAACCATAGATTATTAACTGCTGTAGACAGAATTAAATTCGTTGGAAAACCCCGCGAACCCACTTTTTTCAGATTTCCAAAAGTTGTAAAACGGAGCGCGCCCCGCCAAACGGGACCGCTCCGCCGTGTACCAAGTGTACCGAACGGTGCACGCAGCATAACCGGACACGTAAAAATTTGCAAAAACTGATTCGGACGCGTGTGCGCGCCAAAATCAGCTCGTATCCGCGGACACATCCCGTGTCGTAACTTTTACAAAAGTCGTGCGCATTTTGTGCACGCTCGTCAGATTGTGACAAAACTTGCGCCACTGGACTCGTGGTAACGCACTGGTCTTGTGACCTAATTTTCTTGCAATTCTGAGACAGTTGACCAAGTTGCCAATTGGCGGGCCCCACGGTTGACTTTTTGGACGAAATTGTGTTCGGCTCATCGGAATCCACATTTGGACATACCGTTGGGTTCGTATTGATATCTAGAGTTGTTTAACCTATAATTTGTCCCATTTAGAGACTGTTACCCTTGGCATGCTTTTTGGTGCAAAGTGGGCCACATGTGGATCCCACTTTTATCCGAAATTACCATTTTGCCCCTGTGTCCAAATTGGACGAAAGAGAAGTGCTTTCTAGCTATTTTGCTTATTCTGGGAACATTGGTGATGTTTATTTCAGTATCCGGAGACGTTCATTCTGAGGCCGTAGCTTCTGACTCTTGATGTTGACATCGGGACACTATATTTTTGTAGCTTTCTTGCCAGGCAAGATACCTTGCCAAATTATTTACAGTATTTTGCATGCTTAGTATATTTCTGTATATTTATTACATTTCTGTTTATTTATTGCATGTGTATTTTCTTTCAGTCATTACTATATATTAGATATGTTGACACACACTTGACACTTAGTATCATAGAGGACAATCATTAGGCGTATGGGCTTTTAACCACTCTAGTAAACCGTAGTATATAGTTCGCACTACGGGCGTGTGTCGCGCTGGTCGCTACCCCCGAGGTATGTTGATTTCTGTAGAGTCGCGCTAGTCACTACCCTAGAGGTATATTGATTTCTGATGTCCATTGACGGGTGTGTGAGTTATGAGGCTTAGATCGTGTAGCCTACCCTTGTCCATACGTCGAAAAGTTGTCCTCATTTGCATTCATATAGATTGTCTTGTACAGCGTACTTACATATTTTCTACCTATTATGCATGTTTACTGTATTCAAATTGGCTCGCTTTTCTGTATCTTGTTATGTCCCTCTGAGGACCTGGTCCCTTGCCAGGTATAGACGACCAGGAGTATCCGCAGGAGTACGGGCCTGGACCTGACGCATTCCTTTCTGTCGAGGAGGTCTTACCTTCTGAGCATCTTTGATTACATCTAGCGATGGATTCTTTTAGCTGATATACTTCTGTCATCACATTATTTTATATGGGAGATTTTATACTCCTCTCTCATTTTAGTTTTGGATATAGTTTTTGGTAGTGGATTTGTCTCCACCCGACTATTATTTTGGATATTTCAGATTCCTTATTCTGGTTTAGTATTTCTTTTCTATGACTTGTTGGGTGGATGAGATTAGCATATCTGTGACTTGTGACATATGTTTATACCACTTGTGGATTTGATATTCATATTACAGCTTACGTGTGGATTTTAGTTTCCATATATTGGAGTTGCCATGTCCATGCGGTTGGCATGCTTACGTGTCCTAGTCCTACGTATTTTGGGACTGGGGCGTGACAATAAGTATGGCATTTGGGCTCCTTTGCACTTTTCTTTATGTGACCCGTACGCTCCGCCGGAGATACGCGGTCGTAATAACCCCTATATTTCCTGGCGACCTCTGCCGTTCAAAAGACGACATGCTTTGTAGGCCCCTGATTCTCCGAGAGAATTATGCCAATCCTATTTATGGCCAGATAGCCCACTTGTTAGAAAGTTGTTCTCAATGTGTATTCACTTAGACGGTTAGGCAACCCCATTGGATATTTATTTCAGTACTTTATTGACATGCTTTTATGTATCTTGTTATATCTCTCTGAGAACCTGGTCCCTTTCCAGGTGTAGATGTTCATGACTTAGCAGGAGCGCAGATCCGGACTTGCTACTTATATTTCGAGGAGGTCTTCTCTTTGAGCCTCGTGATTATTAGTTGATGTATTATTTTGTTTATTTTATATTCTAGTTTGGTAGTGGATTTATTTTCATCCGACTAGCATCATTTGATACTTCATATTGAGATTTAGTTACTTAGTTATTGGTTATTTATTTATATTGATTTTTGTTGATGAGATTTAGTTATGTCTTGTGACTTATGATAGATATACCACTTGTGAATTATTATTCATAATACAGCATACGTATGTTTTATGGTTTCCATATATTGGAGTCTCCATATACATGCGGTTGGCATGCTTACGTGTTCCTAGTCCTTCGTATTTTGGGACTGGGGCGTGACATGTTTTAGTGGTGGCATATGTAGGTCAAGAGCATATTGTCTCGGTTACGTTACTATACCGAGCAAGCCTGCAAATAGGATTAGAGTATAGGATCTCATCCACAATTGACTATAACTCATCTTTTCTTCCAATCTGTTCTATTTAAATAATTGCATCATGCTTGATTCATGTGCTTCCCTAATAGTTTCTTGAGTATAGTCTCCTCCTAGAATATAGAAATCCTTGTTGTTAGGATGATAATTAGGATAATATTCCTACTAAGAATACAACTGGAATATTGACACATCACTAAGTTCAGAATACCTAATGAACCCTAGCAACCATTACCTGTAGATTGATTGACCATTATCCCTTGTTATACTCCTAACCCTCCATTGTCATCCCTAGAAAACAATTCATACTTAGATTATTTTCAAGGGGGCGATAATAGAATAGAAGTATGGGGATCAAGGCGTTTAAGGAATTCAAAAGGAATTGTCAAGGCAGTTGTGGATTGAAACCCTATTTTGGTAATTTCTATTCGCATGTTCATATCAAAACAGTTATGTAACTTTTTATGAAGTATTGACACATCACTAAGTCGTCTGGCCGTATCTATCATGTTTTATGCGGCATGAGCTCTATGCGGCCTGTAGTATTTTTATGCTTCTACAAGACCCCCTTCAAAGATTCCAAAATGACGAGTTTGGAAGAGTTTGAATGAGAAGCATGATCGAGCACTTTTGGCCGCAAAGTAGAGACATGTCGCATTACTCTGTGTTGCCATATAGCACATTCTATCAGGCTTTCAAGTTATTAAATGAGTGGATTTGGTTCGATCTTCGAGGAGATCTCTTAGAATTCTGTGTTGTCAGTTGATACAGAGTCTGAGGCAACAGTTTTCGAGGAGATTAAAGAGGATCACGTGGATCAAGGTATCGGGTTTATCTCATTAACCGCTCGGTTCATTGCCTCGATCCCTTCACGCGATTTTGGAGCCTATAAATAGGCAGTCAGGGGGAGAGAAAACTTCTATCTCTTTGCTTTCTTCCTCATTTTCCTTCGAAGGATGCCGCAGGCTGCGACCCTTCTCGCCGAGGAGTTTGTCAGGGGCGGTCTTGATCCTTGGCCCCCTAATCCCAGTACTTTACTCGAAGGTGGGGGAGCACCACATTTTTGTGTCGAGCTTCTATAGACACTGAGACACCCATGCACAATCTTGCTGCGTGGATGAAAAATCGTCTAGAACACGCACAGACTTTTTACACAGCCTTGCCGTATAGATGAGAGATCATCACGAACATACACAAGCTTTCTTCATTAGTCTATCGCATGGATGGGCAACCATCATGCGGCAACTAAGATCCTGTCGCATGGATAAAGGCTCGACCTGGACAGATGACACCCATGACTCTGTCGCATGGATGGAAGTTCGATCTGGACATGCAATCACCATGGCTCTGCCTCATGGAAGACACTTCATGCGCCGACTAGGCCCTGCCGCATAGACGACAACTTTGTCTTTATATGCTGATGTCATATATTTTCCTTAAGCAGGCTTTGTTCCCCCTCATGTGGCTCATGATGGAGCATGGAAGGATATCATAACACCCATTATTCGGGTTGAAGATCAACTTTATGTGACGATTCGCCAAGAACTGATCCAGAAAACAAGGACAGTTTGGCAAGAACTAATCCAGGAGACAAGGATGAATATCCCGCATCAAACGCTAAGTTGTCCTTGTTCATGCAGCGTGCCAGCTGCTTTTTTCCCTTTTATGTGGTTCACTATCGGCCGGGAGACCGCGGGGTCGATGACAAAATTAGGATTAATTATCATTTCTGTCATCGGTCTTCCCATATGATTATAGAGCACCTTCTCCTGTTCCTCTCTTGCTATCCGTCAGTATGGATTCTTTTTCATAGTGAGGTTTGCACTATGGAGGGATGATCCAGAAAGTATTGAGTTTTGCTGCGGGCTCGACTTGTGTCAGTAGCGACGACAGCACGGAGGGGCACTTCTAATAAAAAAAGGTTTGTATCAGCGAGACTTCATGAAAATCCTTTAAAACAGGTTTCCATCATATGTACTCATGACCTTGAATACTAATGAAAAAAAATCTTGAATGTAATAGATTCCATCATATGTACTCATGATCTTGATTATTAATCAATAAAGTCTCTCATTTTTTAGAATTTTGTATGTTGTGGACTTTTGGGTATTGTACTAGAGATACTATTAATGTAGTACAATGTCGTAGCTTTTTAAGGATATCCCGCTGGGGGATCTTTGGTGGACCTATTATTTGTTGCGTACGTTGAGTGTAAATAATAAGTTCAAAACAAGCCCTATCAGAGATAATATGGACGTGATAGGTTTTGTGGACCCATTATTTTTTGCGCACGTTAGTGCAAGTAATAGATTTTAGAAAAACCCTGCCAGAGGTAATATAGACATGGGAGTTTTTGTGGCCTTAATACCGCTGGTATACCTTGGTGAGTACGGATGATAAGTGGGGATGACAACCGATATCAGAGGTATTGTGGATGTGATAATCGATAGCCAACCCGAAAGGTTTGCTCAGAGGTACGAAGGATATGGCAAACACTACTGGGGAGGAGGTGAGAATGATAACTCAGAGGTGACGTAGATGTGAGCTGATCAATAGCCATATCGAGAGGTTAGGTACGACCCTGGTGCTTTTGTGAAAGCAAGAGGAAGCACGCCAGAGGTAGTATGGATGTGGTTGTTTGCTTCCATTGAGGAATGCCTACTGGGGGACTTTTGGTGGACTTATTATTCGTTGCGCACGTTGAGTACAAATAATAAGTTCAAAAATAATCTCCATCAGAGGTAATATGGACGTGATAGATTTTATGGATAGTAAGGACATCCCGCTGGGGGATCTTTGGTGGACCTATTACCCTTTTGCGCACTAGGGGTGCGAATAATAGATTCGAAACAAAACCTATCATAGGTAATATGGACGTGATAGGTTTTGTGGACCCATTAATTTTTGCGCATGTAAGTGTAAGTAATATATTTGAGACAAGCCTGTCAGAGGTAATATGGACATGGCAGTTATTGTGGACTTAACACCGTTGGTGTACCTTGGTGAGTACGGGTGATAAGTAGGGATTACAACCGATATCAGAGGTAATATGGACATAATGATCGATAGCCAAGACTCGGGAGGTTTGCTCAGAGGTAATATGGACATGACAAACTCAACCGGGAAAAAGTGTTAGGACAGTAGTTCAGAGGTAATATAGACGTGAACCAATGTCCGAAAAACTCAATAATGAGTGGTTTGCTGAGTGTGGTCTATCCAAAAATAAAGATAGTCCCATGGACTGCTCCGATAGGGAGATTGGTAGGACGATAGCTTAGAGGCAATATGAACATGGCTTGCGTCTAACGAGATTGGTTTGAGTGGTCACTGTAGGAGTGTGTGAGTGGACCCGAAGACTGCTCCGCTGGAAGACTTTGGGGATCCATCATCTGTTGCGTATCCAGGGCTCTTGGATACAGATGATGAATTTTGCAAGAATTTGTAACGAAGAAGAAAATATTGCACGTAGGTACTTGTTGTGGATGAAGAACCCAGAGTGTAGAGATGTACGTTTGGGTTGCCCCACTAGGGATGAGGGGAGTACAAGTCTAGTTTAAACATAATACTTTTTCAGAAACTTGCCGTTGAAAGGCATCTTGAGCAAGTCGCCATTGGGTTTCATTAGCCGGTCTGCGCCATTGGAAAATACGGTTTCCATAATGAACGAGCCCTCCCATTTAGGTTAAAATTTGTCAGTCATCTTATGACTCATAACCATCAGTCTTCTTACTGTTAAGACGAGATCACTACTTGGAACATTCTCTGTTTTACCCGTTTGTTGAAGGCTCCAGAGAGGCGTGCTTGATACAGCTCTATGCGTTGTTGAGCTAAGAGCCATTTCTCGTCGAGTGCTTCCAAATCATGTAACAGTCGGCGGTAGTTGTCGTCCGTGGTTAGCCGGTTGGAGAGAGCTACTCATAGTGAAGGGATTTGGATCTCGAGGGGGAGGACCGCTTCACTTTCGTACACCATAGAGAAATGAGTATTGCCAGTAGCTGTTCGGACTGTTGTACGGTAGGCCCAGAGACATTCACCCAGCTTCTCGTTTCATTCACGTTTGTTGGAAGATACAAATTACTTGAGGAGCTTGAAGATGGTTTTGTTGAACGCTTCTGCCAGACTGTTTGCTGCTGGGTTGTAGGCAGTCAATGCCACATTCTGAATCCAACTTTTATTACAGAATCAGTAGAACGCATGACTTACAAACTGTGGACCATTGTCATGGACGATCCTTTGTGGTAGACCGAAGCTGTATATGACGTGATGCTAGACGAGGTTAATCATGTTTGATGTTTTAACTTCAGCGAGCGGGATAACTTTTGCCCACTTGGAGAAGTAGTCGGTGATTGCCAAGATGAACCAATATCCTTTTGATGAAGGCGGACTGATTGGCCCAATGATATCCATTCCCCATGCCTCAAATGGCCACGATGCTACCGTTGGGTGTAGGAACTCAGATGGCTGGTGGATGAAGTCTGCGTGGACTTGGCATGCTTGGCACTTTCTCACGTAATCAACAGTATCTTCTACCATCGTAGGCTAATAGTAGCCTATTATCCGAAGACGGTCTTGTAGCTTCGGACCGGGTTGATCCGCCCCACAGACGTCATCGTGAGCTTCACAGAGGGCTTGTTTTTCCTCTGCGTTTGATAAGCATCATAGCAGAAGGCCGTCATAGGATCGACGATACAATATTTTGGTCTCCGTGTCATAATAGAAATAGAGGGAGCGTCTCCTGATTGAAGTGGCCTCCTTCGGGTTCTCGAGAAGAATTCCATAGACTACATAGTCAATAAATAGAAGCCTCCAATCCTAAGTATCGGTGTCGACCTTCGCAGCATAGCCGAGGCATAATCATAGGTTGTTCTTGGGACAGACCAGCTCTTGGTCGATCACATCGATTAGCTGATGGGTATTGTTTGGTACCGTCCAGGAAGCAGCGAGTGTAGTGCCCCGTTTCCCCTATTCGGGGAGCACGACTAAAGAATAAGTGGTATCGTTTGATCGGGACCGATTGAATCAAGATCCTTTCCTCGTTATGTATTGGTTTCTTTGGAATCAAGTCCCACATTCAACGGATCATGCCACAAGGAAGGACTCGGTGGCAGGGTCGAGAGGGGCCTTTACGTTGCGCTGGTTTCTTTGCCCGTTTTTGAATGCCGCTTGTTGCTTTCTTGTTAGTTTTATGACTTGCGTTTTCTTGAACAGTTTCGATGGATTTCATTGCCTTAGTTCTTAGGATTTCGTATTTTGTATCGAACCCTTGAAGACCAAAGTAGGAGATATTGATCATCTGTTGGTACGTACAGGTGATCGTGTAGGCGACGCGCAAGCAGAGTCTTGAAGATCTCCCATTTTCTCTCCCAGTTTACTAACTTATGAGTGGCTTTACTTCGATTAGCGCCCTTATTCTAAGTCTTCATTCCTAATAAATTGACTCATTTGTGCATACCGATCAACGATACCAAAAGAATAAAATTGAGTCAGAATAAAGAAGAAGTAGACTTGAAACACTTATATGCTTGTCACATAGAATTCTCAACGATCATATTAATGCATGCATGTCCGTTATACATATAGCTATTTTGTGTTCAGTTGTAGTTAGAACTTATTCATCTATAACTGCTCAATGGATAGTACATAACTTGTGAATTGATCATATCAGCTAACAGACTATGCCATCGCACTGTACTAAAGTAGTTCCGTCCATATTGATGTTTGAAATGCTTCGTATGTTAACTTAGTGTTCAGATCATCAATGGTCATGGATAACTTGTGCACAAGGTATATAGTTCTTGCGAATGGTTGTCGGGGCACCGGAGCCGGACGGAACATTAGTTAGTCGTGCTAGCAACTTAGCATGGGTGAGGTGGGAGTTTATAGCGGGGCTCGCTACCTGCGCCGCAAGCATCACCGTCTACCCAGACTATGGTCCATGATGGCTAGTCAAGACAGTGATCTTTATGTATATTTAAGCTGTGCAGACTAACTATGTCTTCGTGGCAGGAAAGTTCATGGTAAGTTTTGTACAGGTGGTTTAGACGGTACAGGTAAAGTCACCGAACGGTGGCGTATTTTGTTATGTCATTCCATTCTATCGTATATAAAGAATTAAACTAAGGCAAGATAGAAAGATCATATAATAATAATGTTGCATGTTTACATGAATACGATGTCGATTTGGTATGTTGGGTTAGCTCGCCCTCACCGGTACTTTTTAAAGTACTGACCCTCAATGCAGCAGGTTTCCCGAGTCGAGACGACGCGATGAGGAGCTGAAGCTTCCCCCAACCTTTCACAGATCAAGGCGCATTCGTGTTGTGACTTTTGGAGCTCAAGTATATAATGAAGAAATAAGCTCGCTCTCACCTTTTGAAGCTCCTAGGCGATGGTGCTAACTCGCACCCAAGGTGTTTTGTGTTTCTGAAATATTAGTAAGGGATGTAATGTATGGATCGACTATCTTATTTTGCGTCCAAGTTGTAAGTTCATGCGGCATCCTTATTACTTTTGGGTCAAGAGTCTGTTACCAGATGTTTATTATCAATAAAAAGAGAACTTTTTTATATCTCAATGTGTGATATCTTGTTTGTGTACACAGTTGTATTTGTTCTAAAGTATATCATTATGCCTAGGCCTTATGCACGTGTACCTTACGCGTGCATGACATCATGCCCGGGGGACGATTATCGATTTAGCAAAAATTGGGGCATGACATATTGGTATCAGAGCATGGCTTCAGATCCTTTGACCTTCGTGTTAGAAGAGTTTCTTGAAATAACCCTCTCCCTCCCAGTTGAACTCTTGAATTCGCTTGGCTAAAATGAGATACGTTCCATACAGTGAGTCCATAATATGTTTTAAGACTGATGCAAGTTACTTTTCTTTGAAGGAACGACCTCAGAGCTGGATGTACAAGCGCAGGTGGTAGCGTAAGTGCAAGGGAGCAGTTCTGGCACATCGAAAAGCTTGGGAAGTCCAACTGTCGCACCCTCTGTCGACCCATTCGAGCAGATGATGCGTTTGATGGAAACGTAGCCGAGACAGGCTGAATTATGTCAGTTCTAATTTGAGTCCCGGATTGAGACTCAATTTCTGGCGCAGCGGACTCAGGCTGAAGCATAGCAAAAGCAAATAGATACCTTGCAAACGATTATCACGATGCTCATCACCAGCAACCATTCTGCATCAGCGACCGCCACGATAGTGCCAGTTGTAGCTAATACCACAGGGCTTCAGGGCTCTCAGGAACCTCAGCCCTCAGACGAAAAGGGTTCCATACTGCAAATATTATAGTTTAAGAAGATGTGTCATGCTACCTTTAAAGGGACTGAGGATCCCTCCGTGGCGTTGGATTTGCTGGTTGAGTTGGAAGACCACTTCAAAGTGCTTTGCATGGGTGAAACAAAAAGAGTCGCTTACGCTCAGCTTCAGTCTCTGTTTAAACGCACATGATTGGTGGGATGTGCACAAATAAGCTATAATGAGTGAAGATGACATGACGACTATCTCTTGGTCTGTGTTCCGTAAAGCCTTCGAGGAGGAGTACCTTCCACCCACCGTCCATCGCTAGAAGGAAGACAAATTTACACATCTGTAATAAAAAAATATGACAGTGTGACAGTATGCCTCAGAATTCAACATGCTTACAAAATTTGCTAAGTCTCATCTCTGTAATGCCGAAAGTTGAGCACGAAGGTTTGAGATAGGACTAGACCTTCTATTCGTGCCCACGTCATCGTCCCTTAGTACCGTACCATATGAAAGTCCCTAAACCATGCCCTCTCCCTAGAGCCGCAGTACCCCCCAGTTCGCACCGGCGCTTTGCAAAATTCCAATCACCAGCGCCGTAGCAACACAGGTGGTAACAATGCGCATAAGCGCCACAATAATGGCGGCTCTCAGGATCCAGATCCAGGAAAGAACCCGGTGCAACCTTATGCCTACTGCCACATGCCAGGATACCACATTAATGATTGTCGTATTCGAAAAGGGGGATGTTTCATTTATGGTAAGTTTGGCCATGCTGCTCACGATTGACGGGATTTTCCCAACAATCCTCCTCCGTGCCGTTCACAGTAGCAACATCGTCCGTCTCAGAATCAGGGTCAAGCACCTTGAGCGAACCAGACGACACTGCAGAACGCTCAGGGCCGGGTCTATGCTTTGACTCGGGAAGAGGCATTCGCATCGAACACGACGGTGTCAGGTATATTACCTTTCAATAATGTACCTGCTCGAGTATTGTTTGATTCTGGTGCCACACATAGTTTCATTGTGGTAAATTTTGCTGCTAAGAACATATTTCCTATGACACCGCTAGGCCTAAACCTTTGCGTCAATAATCCATCGGGCGTAGATTTGCCGGCTCACTTAGTTTATCGTGAAGGTAATATTTGCATCGGAGGAAGGAAATTATCACTAGATGCGATAGTCTTAGACATCAGGGATTACGACATCATTCTGGGGATGGATTGGCTCGGCGCTTGCTTGGCTACCATTGATTGTGCGAAAATGAAAGTCGTATTTTGTCTACATCGCAAGATCGAATTTTGCTATGTGTGTCGTCCACAGTCGAGAGCGTCGAATGCCTGCATGGTAATCTCTGCAATGTCTGCTCGACGGATAATATATTCCGGCTGTATTGGGTTCTTTGCTTCCGTTTGAGATACGCAGTAAGATTGTACAAACGTAGAGTCTATTCCCGTTGTGGTGAGTTTCCCTGATATGTTTCCCGACGAGTTGCTCGGTATACCGCCTGACCGAGAGATATAATTCACTATTGATACATTTTTAGCAACTCAACCAATTTCCAAAGCTCCATATCGAATAGCCCTGGCAGAACTAAAAGAGTTAAAGGTTCAGTTGCAAGAATTGCTAGATCATAGGTATATTCATCCGAGTGTGTCTCCGTGGGGTGCACTAGTATTATTTGTGAAGAAAAATGATAGCTCGATGCGGCTCTGCATCGACTATCGTGAATTGAATAAAGCCACTATTTGAAACAAGTACCCCCTTCCCAGGATCGATGATCTCTTTGATCAGCTACAAGGTGTGACGGTATTCTCAAAAACTAATCTTCGCTCAGGTTACCATCATCTCAAGATTAGACCGGATGACGTGCCAAAATCAGCCTTTCGCACTCGCTACGGCCACTATGAGTTTTTGGTAATGCCATTCGGATTAACCAATGCCCCTGCTGCCTTTATGGACTTAATGAATCATGTGTTCCATCTAGACAAGTTTGTAGTGGTGTTCATTGATGATATGATAGTATACTCGAAGAATATGGAGGAACATACAGAGCACTTGCGAACCGTGCTACAGACTCTTCGGGACAACAAGCTATATGAGAAACTGAGTAAGTGTTAATTCTGGTTGACCAGTGTATCTTTCCTCGGGCACATTATTTCTGCGGAAGGCATTTCAGTCGATCCAAAGAAAGTTGAAGCCATCGTCAAGTGGAAGCGGCCTGCATCCGTCAGTAAGATTCGAAGCTTCCTCGGGCTAGCGGGCTACTACAGGCATGTCGTGAAGGATTTTTCCAAATTAGCATTACCTCTGAATCGCCTCACACAGAAGGGAGTCGCATTTGAGTGGTTCATCGACTGTGAAGCCTCGTTTGAAGAGTTAAAGCATCGCCTCACCTCTGCCCCATTACTTTCACTTCCAGACGAGACATCGGGATTCCAAATATTCAGCGACGCGTCAGGACATGGCTTAGGGTGTGTACTCATGCAGAAGGATAGGGTGATATCCTACACATCTAGGTAACTGAAAAAGCACGAGAAGAATTATCCTACGCATGACCTGGAGCTAGCGGCAATTGTGTTCGGGCTAAAATTGTGGCGATACTACCTCTATGGAGTGGCTTGCTGAATTTATACTGATCATAAAAGTTTGAAGTACATATTCACCCAAACGGACCTTAACCTACGACAGCAGCGTTGGCTAGAATTAATAAAGGACTATGACTTGACGGTTGACTTCACACCTGGCAAGAAAAATGTTGTAGCGGATGCGTTTAGTCAAGTGTTTGCGGGATCCCTGTCCGTTGATCGCAGGTTACATAGGGACTTAGAGGAAATGGACATCGAACTCCGAATTCGATATCACGGCGCACGGGTTGCTCAGATGCGGTTATTACCCAACTTGTTAGAGAGAGTCACATATACGCAGAGGGACGACCCAATTCCTAAGGAAAATACGCGAGCAGATTCTAGCGGGGAATGCGAAGGACTATACAGTAGATGAGAATGGAGTGTTGCGAGTTAAGGGAAGGCTATGCATCCCCAACGATACATAACTCATAAAGGAGATCCTTGCGGAAGCTCACTATGCAGCCTATACAGTCCATCCCGGGAGCACGAAAATGTATAAAGATCTTCGCACTATTTTCTGGTGGTATGGCATAAAGAAAGATGTGGTGCTCTTCGTGTCGCAATGCATAACATGTCAGAGGGTGAAAGCAGAACATCAGAGACCGGACCGAAAGATGCAGAATCTTGCTATCCCAGAATGGAAATGGGAGCACATAAGCATGGACTTCATTGTTGGCTTGCCAAGGACGCAAAGGGGAACGACGCAATCTGGGTCATCGTCGACCGGTTAACCAAGTCAGCGCACTTTATTGCTATCAAAATTACTTGGAGCACTGATCTCCTCGTCCAGACCTACCTTGATGAAATAGTTCGGCTGCATGGGGTGCCAGTTTCCATAGTATCATATCGGGACGGACGATTCCTATCACATTACTGGGAGAGCCTTTAGTCAGCAATGGGGACCAAGTTAAAGTTCAGCTCAGCCTACCGTCCTCAAACCGATGGCCAAACTGAATGGGTGAATCAGGTACTTGAAGATATGCTGCGTCTCTGTGCAATCGATTCAAAGTCAAGTTGGGACGTTCACCTACCGTTGATCGAATTTGCATATAACAACAGTTATCAGTCCAGCATCCAAACGGCTCCGTACGAGGCTCTGTATGGGCAAAAGTGTAGGTCACCGATCTGCTGGAATAAAGTTGGGGAGCGACAAATTCTTGAGCCAAAACTAGTTGAACAAACAGTCAAAAATGTTCGGTTGATACGAGAGCGACTAAAAGTAGCACAAAGCCAGCAGAAGAGCTATGCCGACATTCGTTGACGACCCCTTGAGTTCTTTGAAGGTGACTATATGTTTTTAAAGGCCTCACCCATGCGAGGAGTCATGCGATTCAGAGTAAAAGAAAAGTTAAGTCCGAGATTTGTTGGCCCGTTCGAAGTCCTCAAACGAGTCACAGCAGTTGCCTATCAAATTGTATTGCACAAGCCCTATCGAAAGTGCATGATATTTTTCACGTGTCACAGCTTAGAAAGTACGTGCATGACCCAAACCATGTGGTAGATTTCGGTCAGCTGGATCTGCAGGCAAACTTGTTGTACATCGAAGAACCCGTTCAGATCTTAGATCATAAAGAGAAGCAGTTACGGAATCATGCAGTCTCGCTTGTGCGCATTCTTTGGCGGAACCACTCGGTCGAGGAAACGACCTGGGAATTCAAATCGGACATGAAGGAAAAGTTTCTCTCAATATTCCTTAGGGGTAGCTTATATTCTTAAGTTTTGAGGACAAAATTTTTTGTTAGTTGGTTAAGATGTAGTGCCCCGTTTCCCCTATTCGGGGAGCGCGGCTAAGGAATACTTGGTATCATTCGATCGGGACAGATTGAATCAAGATTCTTTCCTTGTTATGGATTGGTTTCTTCGGAATCAAGTCCCACATTCAATGGATCGTGCCTCAAGGAATGACTCGACAGCAGAGTCGAGAGGGGCCTTTCCGTTGCGCTGGTTTCTTTTCCCGTTTTCGAATGCCGCTTGGTTGCTTTCTTGTTGGTTTTGTGACTTATATTTTCTTGATCAATTTTGATGGATATTTTTGCCTTCGTTCTTAGGATTTTATATTTCGTATCGAACCCTTAGAGACCGAAGTAGGAGATATTAATCATCTGTTGGTGCGTGCAGGTGATCGTGTAAGCGACGCACAAGCGGAGTCTTGAAGATCTCATATTTTCTCTCCCAGTTCACCAACTTGTGAGTGGCTTTACTTCAATTAGCGTCCTTCTTCCAAGTCTTTATTCCTAATAAATTGACTCATTTGTGCATTATGATCAACGATACCAAAAGAATAAAATTGAGTCAGA
Organism: Iris macrosiphon; assembly: GCA_036927795.1. NCBI lineage: Eukaryota > Viridiplantae > Streptophyta > Magnoliopsida > Asparagales > Iridaceae > Iris > Iris macrosiphon. The sequence goes on along the minus strand of JAYESA010000011.1, from coordinate 15,133,854 downwards.
ATAAAGACGAAGTAGACTTGAAACACTTATAATGCTTGTCACATAGAATTATCAACGATCACATTGATGCGTGCATGTCCGTTATACATATAGCTATTTTTTGTTCAGTTGTAGTTAGAACTTATTCATCTATAACTGCTCAATGGATAGTACATAACTTATGAATTAATCATATCAGCTAGTAGACTATGTCATCGCACTGTGATAAAGTAGTTCCGTTTATATTGATGTTTAAAATGCTTCGTATGTTAACTTAATGTTCAGATAGTCAATGGTCGTGGATAACTTGTGCACAAGGTATATGGTTCCTGCGAACGATCGCCAGGGCACCGGGGCCGATTCGTCCCGGGCGGAACATCAGTTAGTCGTGCTAGCAACTTAGCACAGATGAGGCAGGAGTTTATAGCGGGGCTCGCTACCTGCGCTGCAAGCATCGCTATCTACCCAGACTATGGTCCATGACGGCTAGTCAAGATAGTCATCTTTATGTATATTTAAATTGTGCAGACTAACTATGTCTTCGTGGCAGGGAAGTTCATAGTAAGTTTTGTACAGGTGGTTCAGACGGTACAGTTAAAGTCACCGAACGGTGGCATATTTTGTTATGTCATTCCATTCTATCGTATATAAAGAATTGAACGAAGGTAAGATAGAAATATCACATAATAATAATGTTGCATGTTCACATGAATACGATGTTGATTTGGTATGTTGGGTTAGCTCGCCCTCACCGGTACTTTTTAAAGTACTGACCCTCGTTGCAGTAGGTTCCCCGAGCCGAGGCGACGCGGCGAGGAGCTGAAGCTTCCCCCAACCTTTCACAGATCAAGGAACGTTCGTGTTGTGACTTTTGGAGCTCAAATACATAATCAAGGAAGGAGCTTGCTCTCACCTTTTGAAGCTCCTAGGCGTTGGTGCTAACTCGCACCCAAGGTGTTTTGTGTTTCTAAAATATTAGTAAGGGATGTAATGTATGGATCGGCTATCTCATTTTGCGTCCAAGTTGTAAGCTCGTGCGGCATCCTTATTACTTTTGATTCAAGAGTCTGTAACCAGATGTTCATTATCAATAAAAAGAGAACTTTTCTATATCTCAATGTGTGATATCTTGTTTGCGTACACTATTGTATTTATTCTAAAGTATATCATTATGCCTAGGCCTTGTGCATGTGCGCCTTACGCATGCACGGTATCATGTCCGGGGGATAATTATTGATTAAGCAAAAATTAGGGTGTGACATATTGGTATCAGAGCATGGCTTCAGATCCTTTGACCTTCGTGTCAGAAGAGTTTCTTGAAGTGACCCTGTCCCTCCCAGTTGAACTCTTGAATTCGCTTGGCCAAAATAAGATACGTACCATACAGTGAGTCCATAATATATTTTGAGACTGATACAAGTTACTTTTCTTTGAAGGAACGGCCTCAGAGCTGGATGCACAAGCACAGTTGGTAGCACAAGTGCAAGAGAGCAGTTCCGGTATATCGGAAAGTCCAGCTGTCGCACCCTCTGTCGATCCGTTCGAGCAGATGATGTGTTTGATGGAAACGCAGCAGAGACATGCCGAATTATGTCAGAGCCAATTCGAGTCCCAAATTGAGGCTCAATTTCTGGCACAACGGACTTAGACCGAAGCACAGCAGAAGCAAATGGATACCTTGCAAACGATTGTGACGACGCTCGTCGCCAGCAACTATTCTGTATCAGCGGCCTCCGTGATAATGCCAGTTATAGCCGATATCGCAGGGCTTCAGGGCTCTCAGGAACCTCAGCCCTCAGACGAAAAGGGTTCCATCTTGCAAATATCAGAGTTTAAGAAGATATGTCATGCTACCTTTAAAGGGACCAAGGATCCCTCTGTGGCGTTGGATTGGCTGGTTGAGTTGGAAGACCACTTTGAAGTGCTTTGCATGGATAAAACAAAAAGAGTCACTTGTGCTCAGCTTCAGCCTCCGTTTAAATGTACATGATTGGTGGGATGTGCACAAACAAGCTATAATGAGTGAAGATGACAGGACGACTATCTCTTGGTCTGTGTTCCTTAAAGTCTTCAAGGAGGAGTACCTTGCACCCGTCGTCCGTTGCGAGATGGAAGATGAATTTACATATCTGCAATAAGGAAACATGACAGTGCGACAGTACGTCTCTGAATTCAACAGTCTTGCAAAATTTGCTAAGTCTCATCTTTGTTATGCCGAAAGTCGAGCACGGAGGTTTGAGATAGGACTACGACCTTCAATTCGTGCCCATGTCGTCGTCCCTTAGTACCGTACCATGCGAGAGTTCCTAAACCATGCCATCTCCCTAGAGCCGCAGTACCCCCCCCCCAGTTTGCACCAGCGCTGTACAAAATTCCAATCATAAGCGCCCTAGCAACACATGTGGTAACAATGCACATAAGTGCCACAATAACGACGTCTCTCAGGATCTAGAAACAGGAAAGAACCAGGGGCAACCTTGTGCCTACTGCCACAGGCTAGGACACCACATTAATGACTGTCATATTCGAAAAGGGTGATGTTTCGTTTGTGGTAAGTTTGGCCACGTTGTTCGCGATTGTCGGGATTGCCCCAATGATCCTCCTCCGTGCCGTTCACAGCAGCAACATCGTCTGTCTCAGAATCATGGTCGAGCACCTCGAGCGATCTATACCACACTACAGAACGCTCAGGGCCGGGTCTATGCTCTAACTCGGGAAGAGGCATTTGCATTGAACATGACGGTGTCAGGTATATTATTTTTCAATAATATACCTGCCCGAGTATTGTTTGATTCTGGTGCCACATATAGTTTTATTGCGGAAAATTTTGTCGCTGAGAACACATTTCCTATGACACCGCTAGGCATAAACATTAGCGTCAGTACTCCATCGGGCGTAAATTTGCCGTCTCACTTAGTTTGTCGTGAAGGTAATATTTGCATCGGAGGAAAAAAATTGTCACTAGATGCGATAGTCTTAGACATCAGGGACTATGACATCATTTTGGTGATGGATTGGCTCGGTGCTTGCTCGGATACCATTGATTGTGCGGAAAAGAAAGTCGTATTTCGTCTACCTGGCTAGATCAAATTTTGCTATGCGTGCCATCCATAGTCGAGAGCGTCGAATGCCTGCATGATGATCTCTGCAATGTCTGCTCGACGGATGATATATTTTGGCTATATTGGGTACTTGGCGTCCATTCGAGACACGCAGCGAGATTGCACAAACGTTGAGTCTATTTCCATTATGGCGAGTTTCCCTGATGTGTTTCCTGACGAGTTTCCCGGTTTACCGTCTGATCGAGAGATAGAGTTCACTATTGATATGTTTCCAGAAACTCGACAAATTTCTAAAGCTCCGTATCGAATAGCCATGACAGAACTAAAAGAGTTAAAGGTTCAGTTGCAAGAATTGCTAGATCATGGGTATATTCGTCCGAGTGTGTCTCCGTGGGGTACGCCTGTATTGTTTGTATAGAAAAAAGGATGGCTCGATGCGGCTCTGCATCGACTATCGTGAATTGAATAAAGCTACTGTTCAAACAAGTACCCCATTCCCAGGATCGATGATCTTTTTGATCAGCTACAAGGTGCGACGGTATTCTTAAAAAATGATCTTCGCTCAGGTTACCATCAGCTCAAGATTAGGCCGGATGACGTGCCGAATTCAGCTTTCGCACTCGCTACGGCCACTATGAGTTTTTGGTAATGCCATTCGGATTAACCAATGCCCCTGCTGCCTTTATGGACTTAATAAATCATGTATTCCGGCCATATCTCGACAAGTTTATAGTAGTGTTCATTGATGATATCTTGGTGTAATCGAAGAATAGGGAGGAACATGCAGAGCACTTGCGGACCGTGCTACAGACTCTTTGAGACAACAAGCTATATTCAAAACTGAGTAAGTGTGAATTCTGGTTGAGCAGTGTATCTTTTCTCGGGCACATCATTTCTGCGGGAGGCATTTCAATCGATCCAAAGAAAGTTGAAGCCATCGTCGGGTGGAAGCGGCATGCATCCGTCAGTGAGATTCGAAGCTTCCTCGGGCTAGCGGACTACTACCGGCAATTCGTGAAGGACTTTTCCAAATTAGCCCCATCTCTGACTCGCCTCACACAGAAGGGTGTCTCATTTGAGTGGTCCGTCGACTGTGAAGCCTCGTTTAAGGAGTTAAATCATCGTCTCACCTCTGCCCCGTTACTTGCACTACCAAACGAGACCTTGGGATTCTAAATATTCAGCGATGCGTGAAGGCATGGCTTAGGGTGTGTACTCATACAACAGGATAGGGTGATAGCCTACGCATCTAGGTAACTGAAAAAGCTCGAGAAGAATTATCCTACTCATGACCTGGAGCTAGCGGTAATTATGTTCGGGCTAAAATTATGGCGATACTACCTCTATGGAGTGGCTTGTCGAATTTACACTGATTACAAAAGTTTGAAGTACCTATTCACCCAAATGGACCTTAACCTACGATAGCTGCGTTGGCAAGAATTAATAAAGGACTATGACTTGACGATTGACTACACACCTGGCAAGGAAAATATTGTAGCGGATGCGTTGAGTCGAGTGTTTGCGGGATCCCTGTCCGTTGATCGCAGGTTACATAGGGACTTAGAGGAAATGGGCATCGAACTCTGAATTTGATATCGTGGCGCAAGGGTTGTTCAAATGCGGTTCATACCCAACTTATTAGAGAGAGTCACATCTACTCAGAGGTACGACCCATTCCTAAGGAAAATGTGCGAGCAGATTCTACCATAGAAGGTGAAGGACTTTACAGTAGATAAGAATGGAGTGTTGCGAGTTAAGGGAAGGCTATGTGTCCCCAATAATACAGAACTCAGAAAGAAGATCCTTGCGGAAGCTCACTATGCAGCCTATATAGTCCATCCTGGGAGCACGAAAATGTATACAGATCTTCGCACTATTTTCTGGTGGCATGAGATGAAGAAAGATGTGGCACTATTCGTGTCACAATATATAACTTGTCAGAGGATGAAAGCAGAACATCAGAGACCGGGCCAAGAGATACAAAATCTTGTTATCCCGGAATAGAAATGGGAGCACATAAGCATGGACTTCATTGTTGGCTTGCCAATGATGCAACGGGGGAACGACGCAATCTGGGTCATCGTCGACCGGTTAACCAAGTTAGCGCACTTCATTGCCATCAAAATTACTTATCACCGATCGCCTCGTCCAGACCTAACTTGATGAGATAGTTCGGGTGCACAGGGTGCCAGTTTCTATAGTATCAGTTCGGGACGGACGATTCCTATCACGTTTCTGGGAGAGCCTTCAGTCAGCGATGGAGACCTAGTTGAAGTTCAGATCAGCCTACCATCCTCAAATCGATGGCCAAACAGAACGGGTGAATCAGGTACTTGAAGATATGCTGCATCTCTGTGCAATCGATTCAAAGTCAAGTTGGGACGTTCACCTACCGTTGGTCGAATTTGCATATAACAATAGTTATTAGTCCAGTATCCAAATGGCTCCGTACGAGACTCTGTATGGGTGGAAGTGTAGGTTACCGATCTGCTGGGATGAAGTTGGAGAGCAACAAATCCTTGGGCCAAAACTAGTTGAACAAAAAGTCCAAAAGGTTCGGTTGATCCGAAAGCGACTAAAAGTAGCTCAAAGCCGGCAGAAGAGCCATGCCGACATTCGTCGATGATCCCTTGAGTTCTTTGAAGGTGACCGTGTGTTTTTAAAGGTCTCACCCATGTGAGGAGTCATACAATTCAGAGTAAAAGGGATGTTAAGTCCGAGATTAGTTGGCCCGTTTGAAGTCCTCAAACGAGTCACAACAGTTGCCTACCAAATTGTATTGCCATCAGCCCTATCAGAAGTGCATGATATTTTTTACGTGTCATAGCTTAAAAAGTACATGCATGACCCAAACCATGTGGTAGATTTTGGTCAGCTGGATCTGCAGGCAGACTTGTCGTAAGTCGAAGAACCCGTTCAGATCTTAGATCGTAAAGAGAAGCAGTTACAGAATCTTGCAGTCTCGCTTGTGCTCATTCTTTGGCGGAACCACTCGGTCAAGGAATTGACCTGGGAACTCGAATCGGACATGAAGGAAAAGTTTCCCTCATTATTCCTTAGGGGTAGGTTCTATTCCTAAGTTTCGAGGACAAAACTTTTGTTAGTTGGTTAAGATGTAGTGCCCCATTTTTCCTATTCAGGGAACGCGGCTAAGGAATACTTGGTATCATTCGATCGAGACAGATTGAATCAAGATCCTTTTCTCGTTATAGATTGGTTTCTTCAGAATCAAGTCTCACATTCAATGGATCATGCCACATGGAAGGACTCGACGTCAGAGTCGATAGGGGCCTTGCCGTTGTGCTGGTTTCTTTGCCCGTTTTTGAATGCAGCTTGGTTGTTTTCTTTTTGGTTTTGTGAATTGTATTTTCTTGAACAATTTTGATAGATTTTATTGCCTTCGTTCTTAGAATTTCATATTTTGTATCGAACCCTTGGAGACCGAAGTAGGAGATATTGATCATCTGTTGGTGCGTACAGATGATCGTGTAGGCGACGCGCAAGCGGAGTCTTGAAGATCTCCCATTTTCTCTTCCAGTTCACCAACTTGTGAGTGGCTTTACTTTGATTAGCGTCCTTCTTCCAAGTCTTCATTCCTAATAAATTGACTCGTTTGTGCATTCCGATCAACGATACCAAAAGAATAAAATTGAGTCAGAATAAAGAATAAGTTGACTTGAAACACTTATAATGCTTGTCACATAGAATTATCAACGATCACATTGATGTGTGCATATCCGTTAAATATATAGCTATTTTGTGTTCGGTTATAGTTAGAACTTATTCATCTATAACTGCTCAAGGGATAGTACATAACTTGTGAATTGATCATATCAGCTAGTAGACTATGCCATCGCACTGTGCTAAAGTAGTTCCATTCATATTGATGTTTGAAATGCTTTGTATGTTAACTTAGTGTTCAGATCGTCAATGGTCATGGATAACTTATGCACAAGGTATATGGTTCCTGCGAATGGTCGCCGGGGCATCGCGGCCGATTCGTCCCGAGCGAAACATCAGTTAGTCGTGCTAGCAACTTAGCACGGGTGATACAGGAGTTTGTAGCGGGGCTCGCTACCTGCGCTGCAAGCATCGCCGTCTACCCAGACTATGATCCATGACGGCTAGTCAAGACAGTGATCTTTATGTATATTTAAACTGTGCAGACTAACTATGTCTTCATGGCAGGAAAGTTCATGGTAAGTTTTGTATAGGTGGTTCAGACGGTACAGGTAAGGTCACCGAACGGTGGAATATTTTGTTATGTCATTCCATTCTATCGTATATAAATAATTGAACTAAGGCAAGATAGAAAGATCACATAATAATAATGTTGTATGTTCACATAAATACGATATCGATTTGGTATGTTGGGTTAGCTTGCCCTTACCAATATTTTTTGAAGTACTGACCCTCGTTGCAGCAGGTTCCCTGAGCCAAGGCGATGCGGCGAGGAGCTGAAGCTTCCCCCAACTTTTCACAGATCAAGGCGTGTTCGTGTTGTGACTTTTGGAGCTCAAGTACATAATCAAGAAATGAGCTCACTCTCACCTTTGAAGCTCCTAGGCGATGGTGCTAACTTGCACCCAAGGTATTTTATGTTTCTGAAATATTAGTATGAGATGTAATGTATGGATCGGCTATCTTATTTTGCGTCCAAGCTGTAAGCCCGTGCGGCATCCTTATTACTTTTGGGTCGAGTCTGTAACCAGATGTTCATTATCAATAAAAAAAGAACTTTTCTATATCTCAATGTGTGATATCTTGTTTGCGTACACTGTTGCATTTGTTCTAAAGTATATCATTATGCCTAGGCCTTATGCATGCGCGCCTTACGCGTGGACGACATCATGTCCGGGGGACGATTATCGATTTAGCGAAAATCAGGGCATAACAGCGAGCCCGGCTAAGGAGTCAGCATCGATATTTTTTAAATGAGGGACATGCTCAATAAAGAATATCTCGAAGGTTATGATAATACTAAGTGCAGCTTGGTGGTAGTGGATCAAGTCTTCATTTCGAACGTCATATACTTCCCTGACCTGATTGACGATTAGCTGAGAATCGCTGTAGGCCTCCAGGTACTCTATTCTGGCTTGCTTGGTGAGCTAGAGTCCGATGATTAGGGTGTTATACTCTGCCACATTATTGAAGCATAACTCCATGAGGAGTACGCACGATTGATGATGAGACCTTATGGGGAGATCAATACTATCCCGACCCCAGCGATGATGTAACCTTTGGGCCCTGATCTTGAAGTACAGTCAAAGAACATTCGCCAGATAGCTTCATGTGAAGTGATATTGGCGTCCGCCACTTTGTCTGAAATCTCTTCATAGAGCTTTGAGGTTTCTGACCCCGAGTGGGCTGCCAAAAAGTCGGCCAATGCTTGGCCCTTGATGGCCTTCTGTGGGACAAACACCATATCATATGGGGATAATAGTATTGCCTCAGTAGCCAAACAGGAACTGAGTTTCCCAGGTTTAGTCATGAGGACCCTGAGGGGGTTGACTCGTGAGATTACATGAATGGTCTATCCAATCACGTAATATCGAGTTTTTTGGATGGCGAATACCAGAGCAAGGCATTTATTCTTAATGGCGATATACCTATGCTCTGGGCCGACCATCATCCGGCTGAGGTAGTATATGGCCTGTTCGTGGCCTGCATTATTATTCTGGACTAACATGGCACCGAGAGAGTAATCCATCGCGCGTACATAGAGCATAAATGGCTTTCATATGACCGGGGCCACCAGCACATGAGGGTTTGATAGGTATTCTTTGATGTTGTCGAACGCTTGTTGGCACTCTTCTTTCCAAACAAAGGAGACACCTTTCTTCATGGGCCATGTGAACGGCCGACAATGTCCAAAGAGGTTTGATATGAATCTCCTAATGTATGACAATCTCCCTTGAAGGCCGCGGAGTTCCCGGAGGTTCCTTAGCGGATTCATCTCCAGGATGGCCTTGGTCTTGTCGGGGTCTATATGAATACCCCGGAAAGTGATGACGAATCCCAGAAATTTGCCGCTGGAGATTTCTAGGAAGGACTTGGTAGGGTTCATCTTAAGACGATGTGCGCGCATTAAGTCAAACAGAGTCCTCAGGTCTTAGAGATGATCATCTTTGGAGCGACTCTTGACGGCGATGTCGTCGACGTAGCATTCTACCGTCTTGTACAGATATTTACAAAAATTGGTGCTCATAGCTCGCTGGTATGTAGCACCTGCATTCTTCAGACCGAAAGACATGACCTTGTAGCATTATACGCCTATCGAGGTCCGGAACAATGTATGTTTCTCATCGTCGAAAAATATCTTGATTTGGTTATAGCCTGAGAAGCCATCCATGAAGGAAATAATGTCACAACCCGCACTCGAATATTCGAATACGAGTACGTGGTTACGCCCAGCCTACACCGCAGAATCGGCGGTAGAACGCTGTCTGGGTCATTTCTAACTATCTAATATCTCAATAATATAATATAGTACCTGTCAATCATCTCAACTCCAAACGGAGGAACAATATGGTATCTCACAAGTATGACTAATCTCAATCACAAAATAAACTAAGGAAGAATAATGAACGAATGGAATAGCGAAAGAAAGGTACAAGATACAATCTACAAATCTGAAAGAATAATACAATTGTGAATCTCAACGAAAGAATAGTCTAATACGAAATCAACAAACATAAAATAAACCTCCCCGGTCACTAGTACTATGTCCTCTTGCTCTAGGAGAATATCCTCTAAAGTCTTACCCTCCTGAGGGCCGTAATACGTGGGACACAGCTCCTCTAGCCAATTATCTGAAAAATATATCCAGTCAGGATTGGAGCAAAGTACATACCTCTGAAAGCAGTTTCAAATACATAATTGAGCATATATAATGAGCAATAGAAAAAGATACAAGATTCAAAAGTAGTAAGAATGTACAATACATGGAGAACAAGCAATAAGCACAATAAGAACTGGAAAGTAAATACGAGAATTAAACTGCAAGTAGAAAACAAGAATACTAGCTATGTGATTTAGAGTACAAGTTCATTATGTGATCGGCTTAGGTTGCACATGAGGTATAAAGGTAACTCCTTTATACTTGAGGTGCATAATCGACATGCACATGAGATCAATAGGGCTTTGATTACATAACCAACTTCTACTCCCCCTCCCCAACCAATACTCATGGATCCAATCATGACACGTTACGTACATGAACACAATATAGTCACACTAGCACATGAAATAGTAGATGCACAAGAAGTACATAAAAGTCAATACCCGATGCACACGATGAAATACATGTGACTGAGTATCCGCTGAACATGGTAGGGGATAACACCTTCTGACGGAATCCATATAGCACCAGTCCATGAAATCACTGTGTCGGGATCAATGTATACAATTCTAGAACATATATATATACAATATTATGAATTGAAAACAATCAGAGAAATATACTCGACTGAAGTCCTCAGCAAGGTGTGTCTCTCGATGTCCAAGCTAGTATCTCACAACCTATATACGACATGTTGCATCAATACAAGGTTCTAGAATAAAAATAAGTAAAATTGATGCAATTCTAGGTCGATACGCCATTTATAAGTCAAACCAATGAATTCTAGATTGCAAGAGTCTAATGCTAAGTTACTAAGTTGATATACTATAAAACTATGCTATGCTAGCTAAGCTAACACACAACAATACATTCAAAGAGCTATATCCTAAGATACGCAAGTTTTGAATATAAAAATAGTGTTTTATATATGTATACAAGTCAAACATTATAATACTATATAAAACCAATTGAAATAGGATACCTTGGCCTTGCACCAATGTGTATCGCACCTAACTTGATACCTAAGCTCAATACCTTGGGTATTGGCCCAATACCTTGGGGATACCTTGGTATCCCAAGGTAAACCAAAACCTATTACATATAGCTAAAATATGCCTAACCCCCAATTAAACCACATGCTACTCATAGCTATTAAGTACTATAACTACTAACATACTGTAAACCCCCTCACCCAAAATTAGGGCTACTTAGCTTAGATAGTGAAAATTAGGGCTAGTTTGAAACAATTAGGGCTAGTTTGAACCAATTAGAATTTAGAACACGACAATTATTTAATTATGCAATAATTTATATCGTGTAGCGCACGTAACCGTCGCTTCTATAATTGGAGTACCCTCACTAACCACTTCCTATCCACAAACTTCACAACCTCATCCTAGACATGCTCGTCTACTATTCTGACCCATGTGCAACTTATAATATTGCTCTCTGATACTATATTTTAGCCGCATAATAAACGTCGCAGACGTTATTTCCTAATTCGATATAAATTTCAATTTTGTACCCTTGTGCGCCCAATCGATATTGGAGACACAATCTTGGCCGTTTTGTACAAACCGAATTTTATTAATATTCTGCACTGTACCCTCTACGCCCCTGACAATTGTGTCCCGCCTAATTTAATCCCATGTAGTCCTAATTAATTTTAGAACATCGTGCACGTTTCAATTTAATTAATTAAATTTAATTTTCTGCCTTTGTGCAAATTTCTAATTAATGGGGGGGGGGGGGGGGGGGTTATGCAAAACCGCATTTAGGTGTCCCCACCATTGGACAATTCATAAAGAAATCTATTTTTTCCTTCACGTGGATTTTTTTGTAATTTTCTGGATGTGCAAACGCACGCACATCGTCCTCGTATATTTTAATCCAATCCTTGCATTTAAACAATGTAAATTGTAGCCAACATCCTCATGCAAGCCCAAAACCCACTCCAAGGATTGTAGACCAAGGCCCAACCCAAGAGGGGTTGACCAGTCAAACATATTTTAGGTCAACACCAACATCATATATAAATATACCTTAAATTCCTTTCACCTAAACAAAAATCCAATGCAAATTTCCCATAGCCGACTCCTCCTTCTTCCCTTTCCCCCTCCCTGTGCACCCCGCCGGAGCCGGAGCTCCGTCCGGCCATCCTCTTCCATTTCCTCCCCTCGAGCCTACCTCCACCCCCTCGGCCAGTCACCACCACAGGCCCCATCTCCGGCCAGTTCCCCATCGACACAACAACCTCCTCCCACTCTTCATCCCGGCGTTGTTACATCCCCTCCGGCCAACAGTCGACTCCCTGTATCGACTCAACCCCACCTACACAGCCCTCCACGACCCCACACCTCCGTTCATCTTCCCGCTAGACCACCACGACCACCTCCCTCTGCTCTTCCCTCCTCCGTTCACCACCACCAGAACTACTACCACCACCATCCTCATCACCTATCACCACCACCAGTACATCACGACCCGAAACTCCTCACCCTGGTGTCAAGCTCCTTCCCCGAGCCGACCTCCGCAGCACCAACTCCTTCCTCCTCCCTGCTGTACTCCTCCTCTCCCGCCTGAAGCCCGTCCGGCCTGCACTCGGCCTCTCCTCTCCGGCCACGGTGGCGTCTCCCTCCGGCCATCTCTTCCTCATCAGCAGCTACACGACCAACACCAGCAGCCTCGATCCCGTCCCGCTGCGATGACTCGACCACCTCGTCGTCGTGCGCAGGTACGGTTTCCCCCGTGTATGTACGTAGGTATGAATGTATGCATCTATGTATATAGATAGTATAGTTGTAATGTATACATGTATTCATACGTATTATTGTATATTTATTCATATATATATATATGTATATGTATGTATATTGGTATTTGCACATAATATGTATTTAATCAAATGTATACTAGTATGATTAAATTAATGTATTGGTATATATGTATGTATATATATATATTTGTATTGTATATTATATGTACTTATATACGAGTATATAGTATTGTATTATTAATTGGTAAATGTATATATATATATATATATATATATATATATATATATATATATATTGTATATACACTTAGTATATTTTTAATATATATATAATTGGTATATATGTGTATATATGTGTATATATATATATATATATATTGTTCAACTAATGTATAAAGTGTAAATATTAATGCTAGTTAATAATAGGTATAATATGTTTTATGTATCTATCTACTAGATGACCCTAGTTGACTAGTGTTACCCCTAGTATACCCCCTGAGTCCAGCGTAAATGTGGTTGTGTATGTTCTAGTGTAGTGACTAATGATTTTATTGTAATATATTTATGTGTACATAGGATAATGGATTTGTTCTGTGCGACTGCTGGAGCAGGTTATCGGTACATCGCAGCTTTCTTACCAGGCAAGATACCTTGCCAAATTGCTTACAGTATTTTGCATGCTTAGTATATTTCTGTATATTTATTGCATTTCTATTTATTCTTGCATGTGTAGTTTTCTTTCAGTCATTACTATATATTAGATATGTTGACACATACACGGCACTTAGTATCATAGAGGATAATCATTAGGCGTATGGGCTTTTAACCACTCTGGTAACACCGTAGTCACTAGCACGCACTATGGTGGGTCGTGTCCGATGGTCGCTACCCCCGCGGTATATCGATTGATGGAGTCCGAGGGTCGCTACCCCGGCGGTATGTCGGCTGATGATGTCCACTGACGAGCGTGAGGTTGTGAGGATTAGATCGAGTAGCCTACCCTTGCCCATACGTCGAAAAGTTGTCCTCATTTGCATGCATCTAGATGCTCTTGTACAGCGTACTTATTTATTTTCAAATAATATGCATGTTTACTGTATTCAAATTGGCTCGTATTTTCTGTATCTTGTTACGTCCCTCTGAGGACCTGGTCCTCTGCCAGGTGTATCTGTTCTTGAGTAATTACAGGAGCGTAGATTTGGATGATTACTTGTGTTGCGAGGATGTCTTCTTTTCGAGCCCATGGTCGTTAGCTGGTATTCCTATATTGTATTTGTTGTGTTGTACTTTTCTATTCGAGTTGGTAGTGGATTTATTTCTATCCAACTATCATCCTTAGATATTTATGTTGAGATCTAGTTATATAGATGTTGGTTATTATTTATATCTGATTTTCGCGGATGAGATTTAGATTATACCCTGTGACTTGTGATACATTTTATACCACTTGTGGATTGATATTCATATTACAGCGTACGTGTGGATTTTGGTTTCCATATATTGGAGTTGCCATATCCATGCGGCTGGCATGCTTACGTGTTCCTAGTCCTATGTACTTTTGGGACTGGGGCGTGATATATTTTTGTGGTGGCCCATGCAGGTCGAGAGCATATTGTCTCGGTTACGTTACTGTACCGAACAAGCCTGCACCTAGGACTAGAGTATAGGATCTCATCCACAATTGACTATGATTCATCTTCCTCCTCTCTGTTCTATTCGAACAATTGTATCCTGCTTGATTCCTGTACTTCTCTAATAAGTTCCTTGAGTATATATAGCCTTCTGCTAGAATATCGGAACCCATGTTATTAGGATAATAATTAGAGTAGCACACCTATTATGAATACAACGAGAATATAGACACACCACTAAGTTTAGAATATCTAGTGAACCCTAGAATTCCTTATCTTTAGATTGGTATACCATTACCCCTTGATGGATTAAGAAGACTTAAGAGTAGTATAGACACTACTAGAGATAGTTAGAAGTTTTACCATAATGTTTGACCCTAGTATTGAGGAACCAATGGAGAACCAATATTGAACATTAGGACTGAACATAACCTTCATAATTGGATAGTATTGGAGAACTATAAAACTTATATCATTGTATTATTATTAGTAGACAACACCTTAGAAAGCCTAGAGGATTATAATTAACACTTTTTCCTTGATCATACCTCGAACATAGCAACTAGCATACCACTCCCCCTTAGAAAACCATTATGCTATCTAGAGCCCCTATTTTAATTTCATATGTTGTTCCTCTGCGACCTTAACGTTCACTAGTTGTGCGACGACTAATCATGTTTTCTCTTCTTCATCTTTCAACTCTTGCCACCTGACACTTCTGATAATAGGCCAAGTAATTTTATTCTTTATTAAGGACACATAGTTTGCTAGGATTACAATCGTAGTCTTGAATTTGAATATTTTGTGCTTGATAGTTAGAGTTTGATAAGTTTGAGTTATTCTTGCAGACTGTGACCCGATGATTATCCCTTGGTGTTAAATCGCGTAATTTGTACCCTCACCTCGATACAAGTTATATTCCCTTCCCTTGAGACTAGTAACCTTTCTATTCTTGCTATTGACACTTGTTCTATAAGCACTATGACAAAGACAAAGACAAAGACGACCATGACCTATGTAATATAAGAGGATACCCCAATAAGTACCAAGACCCCTTTTCGCAGACCTTAACAAGAGCTTCTACTGTATCCTTAAGACCATTGCAATAGTAGTTCAATTGTTATAAGTTATGTAGTATACCTCACACCATAGTATCACATGGTCCTTTGACCCATTATTGAAGTGTAACTGAATGACATTAATTATATACTAACAAAAGACGACAGTGTATATTCAGACAATAGAATTTAGAGGTCCATGCCCCTATTTGGTCGACTAGCGACTTAGACAAGGAGGTTGTATGATAACTGTAGAGACTGTAGAGTCTTTTATTATTATTGCTTATTTTGTTTTGTTTTTTTGAACTTAAATTAATTTGTACCTCCTTTCATTATCATCTAGCGTACTTATATTTGCTGCACTACCTTGACTTATGCTGCTATTATAGCCTAGTTTTGCAAGCTTACTCTTTTATCGAGCTTGATCATGAGATATCTATTATTGGGGACGCCTACTAATACATTTCAGAATCAGTGTATGAAGGTCTAGCTAACCTTAGTGCGCTTGATTCGCCCTTCGTAATACTACTTTACGTGGATTGAGATATGTAGTGATTGGTAGACGAATATACTTGTCCTAGTCATGTCTGAGCGTATCGTATCGGCTACATAACTGTACTAAATACGAGCATGTGAATAGGAATTACCAAAATAGAATTTCAATCCACAACTACTTTAACAATTCCCATTTGAATTCTTTAAACGCCTTGATCCCGATACTTCTATTCTATAACCTCTCCCTTGAACTCTTTATTATTGATCTCCGTCTTCCCTTATTTCGGAAAGACGAAACATCTTGCTTGGTATAAGTTGATATATAGATAGTGTCACGCCCCAGTCCCAAATACGTAGGACTAGGAACACGTAAGCATGCCAGCCGTATGGATATAGCAACTCCAATATATGGAAATCATAACCCATACGTACGCTGTAATATGAATATAAACTCACATGTGGTATAAATAATGTCACAAGTCACAGATATACTAATCTCATCCACGCAACAAATCATAGAAAAGAAATACTAAACTAGAATAAGGAGTCTGAAATATCTAAAATAATGGTCGGGTGGAGACAAATCCACTACCAAGACTATATCCAAAACTAAAATGAGAGAGGAGTATAAAATCTCCAATATAAAATAATGTGAAAACAGAAGTGTATCAGCTAAAAGAATCCATTGCTAGATAATCAACTATGCTCCGAAGGTAAGACCTCCTCGGCAGAAAGGAATGCGTCAGGTCCAGGCCCGTACTCCTGCAAATACTCAAGAGCAGATACACCTGGCAGAGGACCAGGTCCTCAGAGGGACGTAACAAGATACAAAAAATACGAGCCAACTTGAATACAGTAAACATGCATATAATTTGAAAATAAATAAGTATGCTGTACAAGACAATCTATATGAATGCAAATGAGGACAACTTTTTGACGTATGGGTAAGGGTAGGCTACTCGATCTAATCCTTACAACCTCACGCTCGTTAGTGGACATCATCAGCCGTCATACCTCGGGGGTAGCGACCCTCGGACTCCATCAATAGATATACCTCGGGGGTAGCGACCATCGGACACGACCTACCATAGTGCGTGCTAGTGACTACGGTGTTACCAGAGTGGTTAAAGCCCATACGCCTAATGATTGTCCTCTATGATACTAAGTGTCAAGTGTGTGTCAACATATCTAATATATAATAATGACTGAAAGAAAACTACACATGCAAGACTAAACAGAAATGCAATAAATATAAAGAAATATAAATAGCATGTAAAGGTACTGTAATAATTTGGCAAGATATCTTGCCTGGTAAGAAAGCTGCAAGGTGTACTGTCCAGAAGTCAAACACACAGGATCAAAAGCTATGGCCACAGAACAAATATCTCCGGATGCTGAAATAAACATCACCAACGCTCCCAGAATAAGCAAAATAGCTAAAAAGCATATCCCTTTCATCCAATTTGGACACAGGGGCAAAACGGTAATTTCGGGTAAAAGGGGGGTCCACGTGTGGCCCACTTTGCACCGAAAAGCGTGCCAAGGGTAACAGTCTCTAAATGGGACAAACTATAGGTCAAACAACTCTAGATGTCGATACGAACCCAACGGTATATCCAAATGTGGATTCCGATGAGCCGAACACAATTTGGTCCAAAAGTCAACTGTGGGGCCCGCCAATTGGCGATCTGGTCAACCGTCTCAGAAATGCGTGAAAATTGGGTCACAGGACCAGCGCATTACCATGAGTCCAGTGGCGCAAGTTTCGTCACAATCTGACAAGCGTGCACAAAATATGCGCGAGTTCCACAAAAGTTGTGACACGGAGTGCGTCCGTGGATACAGCCTGATTCCGGCGCGCACACGCGTCCGAATCAGTCCCCACAAATTTTCACATGTCTGGTTATGCTGCGTGTACCATTCAGTACACTTGGTACATGGCGGGGCGGTCCCGTTTGGCGGGGCGCGCTCCGTTTTCCAACTTTTGGAAATCTGGAAAAAAGTGGATGCGCGCAGTTTTGTGACGAATATCATTATGTCCACTACAACTAATAGCATAGGGTTATTTAACAGAAAATAAACTAGGTCAAGTATTCTACAGGTATCAAAAAGAATTACCGAATTCGGATCTCTTTGGTGGGAGATACGAACTCGGCAATATAGGTGGTCACTGCAGTTTTCTGCGATTTCAGAATTGGGTCTGTTCTGCCCACTTTGGACGCTATTTTACACCTAGGGGCACACGTTTTCCGAGGTTGGCTATAAAACAAATATGAAAGAGGGTTAAGGGGTGATCATACCTATGAAAACGAAACAGCGTTTGGTTGAACGAGTCAACGAAAAATTACTTTGGAGCGAAGGTGCTTCGAGTGGAATTCTGCAGGGCGCGAGGTCGGAGTCGTCGGGATGGTTGGATGGCTTGGTGGGGCTTCTCTGGCTGCGGTGACAGCTCTAGATGGGAAGAGGAGGTCTGGAAATTAGGTTAGGGTTTTTGAACTATAATATATATATATATATATATATATATATATATATATATATATATGATATAATAGGGAGAGAGAGAGAGAATAGGAGGCGGCCAATAAAAAGGGGGGTCCTGGAGCTATCCGCTGAATGGGGTCGGGCCTTCTAGGTGTTTTAGCAAATGGCTAAAGGGGGGTTGGTCACAGCAAGTTGCTGGAGCAAAGTACTCGTAGCAACTTTTGCTAAGGAAGGAAATAACATAACATTGTTATTATTATTATTATTATATTAGATTCTTATTTAATACTTTAATAATACTTCTTTTACTTTCTTTTCTTAATCTTTTCTTTTCCTATTAGTATATGCATATATATATATATATATATATATATATATATATATATATATATATATATATATATATATATATATATATTTGTATATATATAATATATATACTCATAGAAAAATTCTAGATTAGAAAAATGCACACCATTAGGCTAGCAACTGCTCAAGGGGTATCCTACATGGAATAAATTCCGAAAAATTCCTGATGGTCACATAAGTCCTCTAAGTGCCCGAACACCTAAAATAAAAATTATTAAAAATCTATTTCTCTTATTTAGCATATAATTACCATAATTAAATTATTAATTAATAAATATAATAAATATAATTTTTTTTAAAATAGGGGTTTACATTCTACCCAACTTACAAAAATTTCGTCCTCGAAATTGATACTAACCCATATTCATAGTGATAAATATAACTATTACACTACATTGGTATCTATTAGGACTCCTGAACTCATGGTCTGCCATTCTAACACTTCCTCATCTATTGTCCATACACTATTCTATCATCCTCTAACTTGTCTACACTACCCAGCTTACAAGAATTCTACTAGTGGTCACCTTCTTTGAAGCTTTTGTCTAGATTGTAAGGCAATTATATTTATTGGGTCGAGAATCTTGGGATACCTGTCTGGAATCTCATAACTATGACTTTTCCCATAATCGTCAAGTATCATAGTCTAATACTGCCACGCCACCTGGCCAGTATGGCTGCAAGTAATTCGACTACTCTACCATAATCGTCTGGCGGCAACTGTCGCTATCTTGCCAGCGATTTGTCATAGTCATCAGTTCGTAACAAGTACCTTCAACTCTTTCCTAGGCATAGTCTAAGTTTTAGGGAACACTTAAGGTCTTGACTAACTATTAGGGGTATGATCTAGCTCAAATGATCTAACAATTTCTACTAGGCTACATGGTGCTACTTAAGGGTTAAACTACTAAAGAATACAGATATTGCTATAGTGTATATATATATTAAGAACTCATCCTTAGTTATCAAGCATTACTAATACATTTATGTTTAACTAACAAAATAGGGGTGAGGTTGATATCAAACAATTCATAATGGCACGAAAGATATAACTATGATAGGAAGAGTTACGCACGAGATAAGGAATGAATATAAAAGGAGGAGATGAGTCACCCAAGAGGGCGAGATAAGGATAGGGGACGAATACTACTACTGCTACTCCCGTCATCCATTGGCATCGCGTGTATGCCATCTGGATAGAATAGAATTATATCCTTATAACTGCTAAACTACCATATATATAATTTTATATCTATTTGTGCATCTAAGATATTGTGTCACAATGGGGTTATGAGTATGCAAAGGCAATTATAACTAAAAGATCGTACCTGTATCTACGGCTTCCTGTGTCTGCTCTCCCATACTTGTCATAATGAGTGCTTGGCCTTATCCTTGGTTATTCAACTGGGGTCTAGTCCCCTCCATTTGTGCAGACTGTAGAAGCAATGGTGGGTCCCTTTGGTCTTCTATACTTGAGGGTGTATGCGGTGTTCCTGATTCTAATGCCATAGGTCTCTGGTTCTGTTTAGGACATTCTCGGGTTTGATGGTGACTTGATCCACATATCATGCACAACCCCAATCGACGATGACAGTCTCTTAGAATATGACCTGTCCTTCCACAATAGTGACAAGTACGGAGCTCCTTGGTTGGATATGGTGCAGTACTATCTGATTGCTGGTGTGTCAAAGGGTGTCGAATGGGTCCTCCTTGCTGTATCCTTACTGGTCCTTGGTGACTTCTCTGTTGAATTCTGTTTCCCTTGCTGATGGCCTCCTGGATCCTGGCCTCTGTCAATAGCTCGGCATAAGAGATCCGGGACTGGGAGCTAGTGTAGTGCTGGAGCTCCTAAGTCAGCCCACGGTGAAACCTCTTAGCCTTTTCTAAGTCATTAGGTATTAAGACTGTGCCATACTTACTGAGACGGCTAAATTCTGCGTCATACTCATCAACCGTCTTGTCCCCTTGCTCTAGATGGAGGAACTGATCATACAATACGTCCCTTACAGTATCCGGGAAGTACTTCCTCTCAAAACATTCCAATAATTGTTCCCAAGTCTGACGCGTACCCAACTGGCGCTCCATTGATTCCCACCAGTGATGCGCGTTGCCTTCTAACTGAGTCCTCACACCTATCATCCATAGGTCAGAAGGTAATTGTGATGCCTCTAACAACTTCTTGGTATTGACAATCCAGTTCGTGGTCTCCTCTGGACTCTCATTACCCTTATATGGCTTAGTGCCCATCTGCACAAAGTCCTTGACTGAACCAACCCGAGCTTGTGGTACTGAAACTAGTGCCTGGGTTGGTGCAGGGACTAGTGCAGCCATTCTCTCAAGCGCTGCCAAAAATTCTAGCCTTTGCTCTGCTGTTTGCTGCCTCTGCTCGGTTGCCTGCTGCCTTTGTTCCTGTATTATCATCTGGAAGAATTGGAACAGCTGTGTCTGGCCATTCTGCGGTGCTAGTGGAGCTGGAAATGTCCCATTAGATATTGTGGAGGGGGTTGATGGAATTTGATTGTTAGTTAGTCCATCCGGTCCGGGAAGGAGAGGTGTCGTTGAGGTCACTCCTAGTGGTTGGTCGTCGTCCCCTGGAGACGTGTTGTCCCCGGTGGCGGCATGCCCGTTATTCAAATTCATCTCTCTGCAAGAGATGGACGAAGGATTAAGAAGAGTACATGAATCAAGCAGGATGCAAGAACTTAAGTAGGACATGTTAGAAGGAAGGTAAGTTATAGTCAAGTGTGGATGAGATCTAAAATTCTAATCCTAGGTGCAGGCCCGTTCGGTACAGTGACGTAACCGAAATGGCTAACTCGACCTGTATGCACCACCACAAAAATATGTCACGCCCCAGTCCCAAATACGTAGGACTAGGAACACGTAAGCATGCCAGCCGTATGGATATGGCAACTCCAATATATGGAAACCATAACCCATACGTACGCTGTAATATGAATATAAACTCACATGTGGTATAAATAATGTCACAAGTCACAGATATACTAATCTCATCCACGCAACAAGTCATAGAAAAGAAATACTAAGCTAGAATAAGGAGTCTGAAATATCTAAAATAATAGTCGGGTGGAGACAAATCCACTACCAAGACTATATCCAAAACTAAAATGAGAGAGGAGTATAAAATCTCCAATATAAAATAATGTGAAGACAGAAGTGTATCAGCTAAAAGAATCCATTGCTAGATAATCAACTATGCTCCGAAGGTAAGACGTCCTCGGTAGAAAGGAATGCGTCAGGTCCAGGCCCGTACTCCTGCAAATACTCAAGAGCAGATACGCCTGGCAGAGGACCAGGTCCTCAGAGGGACGTAACAAGATACAGAAAATATGAGCCAACTTGAATACAGTAAACATGCATATAATTTGAAAATAAATAAGTACGCTGTACAAGACAATCTATATGAATGCAAATGAGGACAACTTTTCGACGTATGGGCAAGGGTAGGCTACTCGATCTAATCCTCACAACCTCACGCTCGTCAGTGGACATTATCAGCCGTCATACCTCGGGGGTAGCGACCCTCGGACTCCATCAATCGACATACCTCGGGGGTAGCGACCATCGGACATGACCCACCATAGTGCGTGCTAGTGACTACGGTGTTACCAGAGTGGTTAAAGCCCATACGCCTAATGATTGTCCTCTATGATACTAAGTGTCAAGTGTGTGTCAACATATCTAATATATAATAATGACTGAAAGAAAACTACACATGCAAGACTAAACAGAAATGCAATAAATATAAAGAAATATAAATAGCATGTAAAGGTACTGTAATAATTTGGCAAGGTATCTTGCCTGGTAAGAAAGCTGCAAGGTGTACTGTCCAGAAGTCAAACGCACAAGATCAAAAGCTATGGCCACAGAACAAATGTCTCCGGATGCTGAAATAAACATCACCAACGTTTTCAGAATAAGCAAAATAGCTAAAAAGCACACCCCTTTCGTCCAATTTGGACACAGGGGCAAAACGGTAATTTCGGGTAAAAGTGGGGTCCACGTGTGGCCCACTTTGCACCGAAAAGCGTGCCGAGGGTAACAGTCTCTAAATGGGACAAACTATAGGTCAAACAACTCTAGATGTCGATACGAACCCAACGGTATGTCCAAATGTGGATTCCGATGAGCCGAACACAATTGGTCCAAAAGTCAACTGTGGGGCCCGCCAATTGGCGATCTGGTCAACCATCTCAGAAATGCGTGAAAATTGGGTCATAGGACCAGCGCATTACCACGAGTCCAGTGGCACAAGTTTCGTCGTAATCTGACAAGCGTGCACAAAATACGCGCGAGTTCCACAAAAGTTGCGACACGGAGTGCGTCCGTGGATACGGCCTGATTTCGACGCGCACACGCGTCCGAATCAGTTCCCACGAATTTTCACGTGTCCGGTTACGCTGCGTGTACCATTCAGTACACTTGGTACACGGCGGGGCGGTCCCGTTTGGCAGGGCGCGCTCCGTTTTCCAACTTTTGGAAATCTGAAAAAAAGTGGGTGCGCGCAGTTTTGTGACGAATATCATTATGTCCATAGCAACTAATAGCATAGGGTTATTTAACAGAAAATAAACTAGGTCAAGTGTTCTACAGGTATCAAAAAGAATCACCGAATTTGGATCTCTGTGGTGGGAGATACGAACTCGGCAATATAGGTGGTCACCGCAGTTTTCTGCGATTTCAGAATTGGGTCTGTTCCGCCCACTTTGGACGCTGTTTTATACCTAGGGGCACACGTTTTCCGAGGTTGGCTATAAAACAAATATGGAAGAGGGTTAAGGGGTGATCATACTTATGAAAACGGAACAGCGTTTGGTTGAGCGAGTGGACGGAAAATCACTCCGGAGCGAAGGTGCTTCGAGTGGGATTCTGCAGGGCGCGAGGTCGGAGTCGTCGGGATGGTTGGATGGCTTGGTGGGGCTTCTCTGGCTGCGGTGACGGCTCTAGATGGGAATAGGAGGTCTGGAAATTAGGTTAGGGTTTTTGAACTATAATATATATATATATATATATATATATATATATATATATATATATATGATATAATAGGGAGAGAGAGAGAATAGGAGGCGGCCAATAAAAAGGGGGGTCCTGGAGCTATCCGCTGAATGGGGTCGGACCTTCTAGGTGTTTTAGCAAATGGCTAAAGGACGGTTGGTCACAGCAAGTTGCTGGAGCAAAGTACTCGTAGCAACTTTTGCTAAGGAAGGAAATAACATAACATTGTTATTATTATTATTATTATTATATTAGATTCTTATTTAATACTTTAATAATACTTCTTTTACTTTCTTTTCTTAATCTTTTCTTTTCCTATTAGTATATGCATATATATATATATTTGTATATATATAATATATATACTCATAGAAAAATTCTAGATTAGAAAAATGCACACCATTAGGCTAGCAACTGCTCAAGGGGTCTCCTACATGGAATAAATTCTGAAAAATTCCTGATGGTCACATAAGTCCTCTAAGTGCCCGAACACCTAAAATAAAAATTATTAAAAATCTATTTCTCCTATTTAGCATATAATTACCATAATTAAATTATTAATTAATAAAAATAATAAATACAATTTTTTTTTAAATAGGGGTTTTACAGATAGTACCAGATATACCCCACATGCCAGTCACATTGTTTGGTGACTATCTTTTATAAATGATTAAGGACATATCACAGATGATATGTTTGGTGTTAAAAATCTTGAGAATTCAATAACATGATTAAATAATTTGGGACATAGCCTTCTTAGATGTATAGCCTTGGATGATAGATGGGTAAATTCTAAGTTGGGTAGAAACTGCAATGTTAACTTAAGAAGAATTCTTTAGACTGTAATCAGGTGAGGTGAGAGAGAGAAACCCTACCCTAGTTTAATTTCAAGGACGAAATTATTTTAAGTTGGGTAGCTTGTAAACCCCCTCACCCAAAATTAGGGCTACTTAGCTTAGATAGTGAAAATTAGAACTAGTTTGAACCAATTAGAATTTAGAACACGACAATTATTTAATTATGCAATAATTTATATCGTGTAGCACACGTAACCGTCGCTTCTATAATTGGAGTACCCTCACTAACCACTTCCTATCCACAAACTTCACAACCTCATCCTAGACATGCTCGCCTACTATTCTGACCCATGTGCAACTTATAATATTGCTCTCTGATACTATATTTTAGCCGCACAATAAACGTCGCAGACGTTATTTCCTAATTCGATATAAATTCCAATTTTGTACCCTTGTGCGCCCAATCAAAATTGGAGACATAATCTTGGCCGTTTTGTACAAACCGAATTTTATTAATATTCTGCACTGTACCCTCTACGCCCCTGACAATTGTGTCCCGCCTAATTTAATCCCATGTAGTCCTAATTAATTTTAGAACATCGTGCACGTTTTAATTTAATTAATTAAATTAAATTTTCTGCCTTTGTGCAAATTTCTAATTAATGGGGGGGTTTTATGCAAAACCGCATTTAGGTGTCCCCACCATTGGACAATTCATAAAGAAATCTATTTTTTCCTTCACGTGGATTTTTTTTGTAATTTTCTGGATGTGCAAACGCGCGCACATCGTCCTCGTATATTTTAATCCAATCCTTGCATTTAAACAATGTAAATTATAGCCAACATCCTCATGTAAGCCCAAAACCCACTCCAAGGATTGTAGACCAAGGCCCAACCCAAGAGGGGTTGACCAGTCAAACATATTTTAGGTCAACACCAACATCATATATAAATATACCTTAAATTCCTTTCACCTAAACAAAAACCCAATGCAAATTTCCCATTGCCGACTCCTCCTTCTTCCCTTTCCCCCTCCCTGTGCACCCCGCCGGAGCCGGAGCTCCGTCCGGCCATCCTCTTCCATCTCCTCCCCTCGAGCCTGCCTCCACCCCCTCGGCCAGTCACCACCACAGGCCCCATCTCCGGCCAGTCCCCCATCGACACAACAACCTCCTCCCACTCTTCATCCCGGCGCTGTTACATCCCCTCCGGCCAACAGTCGACTCCTTGCATCGACTCAACCCCACCTACACAGCCCTCCACGACCCCACACCTCCGTTCATCTTCCCGCTCGACCACCACGACCACCTCTCTCTGCTCTTCCCTCCTCTGTTCACCACCACCAGAACTACTACCACCACCATCCTCATCACCTATCACCACCACCAGTACATCACGACCCGAAACTCCTCACCCTGGTGTCAAGCTCCTTCCCCAAGCCGACCTCCGCAGCACCAACTCCTTCCTCCTCCCTGCTGTACTCCTCCTCCCCCGCCTGAAGCCCGTCCGGCCTGCACTCGGCCTCTCCTCTCCGGCCACGGCGACGTCTCCCTCCGGCCATCTCTTCCTCATCAGCAGCTACACGACCAACACCAGCAGCCTCGATCCCGTCCCGCTGCGATGACTCGACCACCTCGTCGTCGTGCGCAGGTACGGTTTCCCCCGTGTATGTACGTAGGTATAAATGTATGCATCTATGTATATAGATAGTATAGTTGTAATGTATACATGTATTCATACGTATTATTGTATATTTATTCATATATATATATATATATATATATATATATATATATATATATATATGTATATGTATGTATATTGGTATTTTCATATAATATGTATTTAATCAAATGTATACTAGTATGATTAAATTAATGTATTGGTATATATGTATGTATATATATATATTTGTATTATATATTATATGTACTTATATACGAGTATATAGTATTGTATTATTAATTGATAAATGTATATATATATATATATATATATATATATTGTATATACACTTAGTATATTTTTAATATATATATAATTGGTATATATGTGTATATATATATATATATATATATATATATATATATATATTGTTCAACTAATGTATAAAGTGTAAATATTAATGCTAGTTAATAATAGGTATAATATGTTTTATGTATCTATCTACTAGATGACCCTAGTTGACTAGTGTTACCCCTAGTATACCCCCTGAGTCCAGCGTAAATGTGGTTGTGTATGTTCTAGTGTAGTGACTAATGATTTTATTATAATATATTTATATGTACATAGGATAATGGATTTGTTCTGCGCGACTGCTGGAGCAGGTTATCGGTACATCGCAGCTTTCTTACCAGGCAAGATACCTTGCCAAATTGCTTACAGTATTTTGTATGCTTAGTATATTTCTGTATATTTATTGCATTTCTATTTATTCTTGCATTTGTAGTTTTCTTTCAGTCATTACTATATATTATATATGTTGACACATACATGGCACTTAGTATCATAGAGGACAATCATTAGGCGTATGGGCTTTTAACCACTATGGTAACACCGTAGTCACTAGCACGCACTATGGTGGGTCGTGTCCGATGGTCGCTACCCCCGCGGTATGTCGATTGATGGAGTCCGAAGGTCGCTACCCCCGTGGTATGTCGGCTGATGATTTCCACTGACGAGCGTGAGGTTGTGAGGATTAGATCGAGTAGCCTACCCTTGCCCATACGTCAAAAAATTGTCCTCATTTGCATGCATCTAGATGGTCTTGTACAGCGTACTTATTTATTTTCAAATAATATGCATGTTTACTGTATTCAAATTGGCTCGTATTTTCTGTATCTTGTTACGTCCCTCTGAGGACCTGGTCCTCTGCCAGGTGTGTCTGTTCTTGAGTAATTGCAGGAGCGCAGATTTGGATGATTACTTGTGTTGCGAGGATGTCTTCTTTTTGAGCCCATGGTCGTTAGCTGGTATTCCTATATTGTATTTGTTGTGTTGTACTTTTCTATTCGAGTTGGTAGTGGATTTGTTTCCATCCAACTATCATCCTTAAATATTTATGTTGAGGTCTAGTTATATAGATGCTGGTTATTATTTATATCTGATTTTCGCGGATGAGATTTAGATTATACCTTGTGACTTGTGATACATTTTATACCACTTGTGGATTGATATTCATATTACAGCGTACGTGTGGATTTTGGTTTCCATATATTGGAGTTGCCATATCCATGCGGCTGGCATGCTTATGTGTTCCTAGTCCTATGTACTTTTGGGACTGGGGCGTGACACATACTCAATGTACACTAACAATACAAACTATACTATAAGATACATATATAAGCTAACTGCTACTAACAACTAATACACGTATTTATATATAACTAGCTCTTAACAGAAAACTAAACTAACTGACACTACACACTAATGCATAACTAACTAATTATATAATCAAGTATGTATATATATATATATATATATATATATATATATATATATATATAATCAATTAACTATACCCAAAATACAACCAATTAACTAGATGTCGATACTACCCACTAGCAATACCTTAATTGAAACTGATAATTGATACTCTGACTTCCAAATCAAAAAATCTACTAACACAACTAAACCTAATACCACACTTAAACCCATAAACCTTACCTGAAATGAACTGATACCTACTGATACAGGGGCTGGTGTTGCTGTCACTGTTGGTTTTGTACTGTACAGATACTGCACTTGGCTCAGTTGAGGTCTTGCTATACAGGCTGCTCTTCTGTACTCCCTCTTGCTGGCTGCTAACTTCCTGGTAGTGTTGATACCCGTTATGCAGTTGGTGCACCGACGTTCAGTGCACTAGTGCACAAGCTGCACACATTTCTTCGAGTAGTAGTTGTGCATTGCATAGCTGTTGATGTCTGAGAATGCTCTACAGTGACCCGAGCTCCTTGTACACCCTGTGCTGATCTGCTGCTAACTACTTTGAACTGTACAATAGGCCGAAAGCTGCATACATTTCTCAGTGCTAGCAACTGCCACTGTGTAGCTCTGCCTTGGCCTTCAGTGCAGCCGAGCTGCTGAACTGTGCAGCTCCTCTGCACAGTTGCTGATCCCAACAAATACTGTGCATTTTTAATGCACAATGAGATACCCATACCTTCTCCCCTTTGCTGATGAATACTGAAATTCTCCTCACCACAGTCACTGCCCTCTTGCACACAAATCATCAAGCACACACACATAACCATATACTACACTTATACACAGACACAACACCATTCAAGAACACTCACAGACACTCCACACACAACACTAAAACAACACTTACACACCTAAGTATATATATACATATCTACCAAAACACATATATATACACACACTCCATTATATATATATATATATATATATATATATATATATATATATATATATATATATATAATTACCTCTAACATACCTATAGAGATATACATATACATATATACAAGTACACTTATGTACATACAAATAGATGTATATATATATATATACATATAGACATATATATAGATATATATATACTCTAATATATGTATACACATATACATAACCCAAATATACTATTATATACATATGTATATCACTTAATATCATATATATATATAATTATACATGCACGTGTAGGAAAATGAGCCAAACAACAAACACATGGAGCGCATCGCACCCGTATCACACTTTCTCTATGATACGCTTGCGATACGGCTCCAACACATAACCAAACGTATCCCGGAGGACACAAACAAGTCTAATACATAAATTATGAACAATACGTATAGTAATTAGAGTGTCTATGTGTTCGTGTCATAATATGATATGCACAAGGCTCCGTGTCGGAGGAAAACCTCCAAATTTAACCCGTTTCGTCAAATTGACGAGATACGGCCTACACGTATTCAATTGTGGACACGACACTAGTCACAAACAATCAATCAAGTGTCAATTAGATCTATTAGACCCAATCACCAATACTACATGTGCCAATCTCGGAATTTCTCCAAAATTGGCACCAAATTGGTCATAACTTCCACCGTAGGTCTCCGATGAACTTAAAACTAGTTGCTACGGGTAGCCTATGCATGTGGATTGGTTTCTCATGGTTAAATCTCAGATCTATAGTCTATTAGAAGGAGAAAACTAAATTGTACCTATTGAAAGATGGATTCCCAATGAAAAGTCCCCAATTGCCAAGTAGCTCCTCTCCTTGTAGATCTTGGCCTCCTCCTTCTTGCTCCTTGCTTCCTTCTTGTAGATCCTTGGTGTAGCAACCTTCTTGATGAATTAGAAAAGAGATTGGTAAAGAATTGGTGGAGAATTGATGAGGGAATGGAGGGAACTTGGAAGAGTAAAAGTTATAGATCTAGAATTTAGGAAATTATGAAATGGGAGCACTCTCTCTCCTCTCTCAATAGACCGGCCTAGTAACCCCTCTCCCAGGCAATGTACAATATCCAAAATATCCCTTGGGGCCTCTCATGAAAAAATTAATTAGGGAGGGAAGGTGCTAGTCTAATGGTTTCTCTAATTAATTAAGCCTCATAATCCATGGGCCTAATTCATAGGTTCTAATTAGACTCAACTAAAAGTTGGTTCATGTATTCTAAATAAATGGGTTAGGTCCACTACACAAGACCAAAATAAACCTACAACTAGCAACAAATAATAATACAATAAATAAATAAATCATGCAATGCACAAATATTAATTATAAATAATCCTAAAATAATTAATACCCATTAACAATTATCAAACTACCCTTGGATGAAAATGTGAGGGTGACAAACCTATACACCTTAGAAAAATTTTACCCTCAAAATTTAGGAAGAAACTATCTACCAAAAGCAAACAATACAATATCTCACTCCATCTGGCTTGAATGATTGAAGAAAGGGTGCGATCTCTCACCTCTTCAGATAAGGGAAGCCTTTCCATCTTTTTCCCGCAAGAAAAAATTATACCTCACGGCTCGAACAGATATGGATATCGTTCGTGCATCTTGGACTCTCTCCCCCAGGTACTCTCTCTTAGCGAGTGATGCCTCCACGCGACGTGCACCAAAGGAATCGTCTGGTTCCTCAACACCTTCTCTCTCCGATCCAGAATTTCCACTTGCTGCTCTGGATAGCTGAGAGTATGGCCCACCTCTATCTCCGAGTGATCCAACACATGACTGGGATCTCCCACATACTGTCTCAACTGTGACACATAAAACACGTTGTGCACTCCCTCCAATACAGGTGTTAAGTCTAGTCTGTAAGCAACTGCACCGACCCTCTCAAGAATACTGAAAGGACCAATGAATCGCGGACTAAGCTTGCCGCCTCCACCGAAATAAATAGTGCCACGTGTCAGAGAAATCCTTAAAAAAACTAGACCGCCAACCTAGCACGAAACACAATCTTAGCATCTAACAAACAATAATCAAACACAAGCAAGACAAAACTAAAGCTATACCTCAAACTCCAAAGGTTTCTGGTGGCTATCGGCCCAATGTCGCTGCCTGTCCAGCGCCACTCGAAGTCTATCCCTGATAAGCTTCACCTTCTCTGCTGCATCCACTACCATCTCTGGTCTCAATAAAGATTTGTCACCAACATCATCCTAGGTCAACAGAGTGCGGCATCTCCGTTCATACAATGCCTCGAATGGTGACATCTCAATGCTGGCTTTGTAGCTATTATTGTATGAAAACTCTACCAAGTGAAGGTAATCTTTCCAAGAACCTCCAATCCAAAACACAGGTGCATAGTATGTCCTCGAGAGTCTGAATAGTCCTCTCCGACCTGTCCGTCCGTCTGAGGGTGATAGGCGGTACTGAACTTGAGCTGAGTGCCCAAGCTAGCCTACAAACTCTTCCAGAAATAGGACACGAAATGACTATCCCGATCCGAGACAATGCTCACTGGAACACCGTATAATCTGACAATCTGGCGCACATACATCTTCGCAAGTCTTTCCGTAGATGTACCCACTTTAAATGGCAGAAAGTAGGCTAATTTGGTTAACCTGTCCACGATGACCCAAATCACATCCTTGCCTCCTAGAGAACGCGAAAGCCCCGATACAAAATTTATAGTAACATGTTCCCATTTCTACTCCGGAATGGACAAAGGCTGAAGCAATCCTCCTGGTCTCTGCCTCTCCGCCATGACCTGCTGGTAAACTAAGCATCTAGACACAAAGCTAGCCACCTCCCACTTCATGCCATACCACCATACATGCTTCCTCATATCTCTATACATCTTGTTGGTACCAGGATGTATAGAGAATTGGGAACAATGTGCCTCCTGCATAATCTCCTCGCACAAAGCTCCTCTTGGTACACATAACCTGGTACCGTGTCACAATGATCCATCATCTGTGACGATAAAGTCCTCTGCCAGCCTGACCTGAACCTGTGCTCTGATGCTCCTCAGATATTTATCCTCATACTGTCCAGCTCTGACCCAGTCCATCTGTCACGCCCCAGTCCCAAATACGTAGGACTAGGAGCATGTAAGCATGCCAGCCGCATGGATATGGCAACTCCAATATATGTAAACCATAACCCATACGTACGCTGTAATATGAATATAAACTCACATGTGGTATATATAATGTCACAAGTCACAGATATGCTAATCTCATCCACACAACAAGTCATAGAAAAGAAATACTAAGCTAGAATAAGGAGTTTGAAATATCCAAAAAATAATAGTCGGGTGGAGACAAATCCACTACCAATGACTATAACCAAAACTAAAATAAGAGCGGAGTATAAAGTCTCTAATATAAAATAATGTGAAGACAGAAGTGCATCAGCTAAAAGAATCCATCGCTAGATAATCAACGATGCTCACAAGGTAAGACCTCCTCGGCAGAAAGGAATGCGTCAGGTCCAGGCCCGTACTCCTGTAAATACTCAAGAGCAGATACACCTGGCAGAGGACCAGGTCCTCAGAGGGACGTAACAAGATACAGAAAATACGAGCCAACTTGAATACAATAAACATGCATATAATTTGAAAATAAATAAGTACGCTGTACAAGACAATCTATATGAATACAAATGAGGACAACTTTTCGACATATGGGCAAGGGTAGGCTACTCGATCTACCTCACAACTCACACACACGTCAATGGACATCAGAAATCGACATACCGCGGGGGTAGCGACCAGCGAGACTCCAGAAATTGACATACCATGGGAGTAGCGACCAGCGCGACACACGCCCGTAGTGCGAGCTATATACTACGGTTTACCAGAGTGGTTAAAAGCCCATACGCCTAATGATTGTCCTCTATGATACTAAGTGCCATGTGTGTGTCAACATATCTAATACCTAGTAATGACTGAAAGAAAACTACACATGCAAGAATAAACAGAAATGCAATAAATATAAAGAAATATAAATAGCATGCAAAAGTACTGTAACAATTTGGCAAGGTATCTTGCCTAGTAAGAAAGCTGCAAGGTGTACTGTCCAGAAGTCAAACGCACAGGATAAAAAGCTATGGCCGCAGAACAATGTCTCCGGATGCAGAAATAAACATCACCAACATTTCCAGAATGAACAAAATGGCTAAAAAGCACATCCCTTTCGTCCAATTTGGACACAGGGGCAAAACGGTAATTTTGGACAAAAGTGGGATCCACGTGTGGCCCACTTTGCACCGAAAAGTGTGCCGAGGGCAACAGTCTCTAAATGGGACAAACTATAGGTCAAACAACTCTAAATGTCAATACGAATCCAACGGTATGTCCAAATATGGATTCCGATGAGCCGAACACAATTTTGTCCAAAAAGTCAACTGTGGGACCCGCCAATTGGCGATTTGGTCAACCGTCTCAGAATTGCGTGAAAATTGGGTCACGGGATCAGCATGTTACCACGAGTCCAGTGGCGTAAGTTTTGTCGCAATCTGACAAGCGTGCACAAAATACGCGCGAGTTCCACAAAAGTTGCGATACGGGGTGTGTCCGCGGATACGGCCTGATTTCGGCATGCACACACGTCCAAATCAGTTCCTACAAATTTTTACGTATCCGGTTACGCTGCGTGCACCGCTCGGTATACTTGGTACACGGCGGGGCGGTCCCGTTTGGCGGGGCGCGCTCCGTTTCATAACTTTTAGAATTCTGGAAAAAGTGGGTTCGCGCGGTTTTGTGACAAATTTAATTCTGTCCACAGCAGCTAATAATCTAGGGTTATTTAACAGAAAATAAACTAGGTCAAGTGTTCTACACATATAAAAAAGAATTATCGAATTTGGATCTCTGTGGTGGGAGATACGAACTCGGCAACATGGGTGGTCACCGCAGTTTTCTGCGATCCTAGAATTCGGTCTGCTCGTGCCAACTTGGGCGCTGTTTTTTGCCTAGGGGTACACATTTTTCGAGGTTGGCTATTATACAAATATGGAAGAGGGTTAAGGGGTGAGCATACCGGTGAAGACGGAACGACGTTTGGTTGAGCGAGTCGACAGGAAACAACTCCGGAGCGAAGGTGCCTTGTGTGGGAATCTGCAGTGCGCGAGGTCAGAGTCGTCGGGATGGTTTGGACGGCTTGGCGGGGCTCTCTGGCTGCGGTGACGGCTCTAGATGAGAAGAGGGGGTCTGGATATTTTAGGTTAGAGTTTTTGAAATAATATATATATATATATATATATATATATATATATATAATTGGAAGAGAGAGGATGGTTTGTGGAATGGTTTTGGCAAAAAGGGGGGTCGGGTCTGGGAACAAGTCACTAAAGGCTGAAGGGGGGCGGTCCTTGGTGAGTTAGCAAATTTGCTAAAGGATGAAGTGGGCGGTCCTTGGCAGGTTGCTAAGTTGCTGTAGGATGGGAGCAAGCAAATTACTAAGGGATGGTAATATAGTGTTATTATTATTATTATTATTATTATTATTATTATTATTTAATTCCTATTTAATAATTCTTTTACTTTCTTTTCTTTTCCTTTCTAAATATATATATATATATATATATATATTTGTATATACATATATATTATATATATACTCATAAGAAAATTCATGGATTAGAATAATGCACACCATTAGGCTAGCAACTGCTCAAGGGGGTCTCCTACATGGAATAAATTCCAAAAAATTTCTGATGGTCCCAAAAATCCTCTAAGTGTCCGAACACCTAAAATAAAATTTATTAAAAATCTATTTCTCCTAATTAGCCACTAAATATTATATTTAAATTATTAATTAAATAAAATAATAATAAATAAGTTTTTTTTAGAAATAGGGGTTTTACACCATCAGCTCCGACCTGAAGTCCCCATGTTTGTGCTGCGACTCCAGGAATCAATACCTCAATGCCCAAACTGTCAAGATCGGCCAATAAATGTCTATCTTTAGTCAAGCTCATAGCCACAGGATATCTGCTCAAAGTATTTGCGACTACGTTGGCCTTCCCTAGATGGTACTACAAAGATATGTCGAAGTCTTTCATTAGCTCCAACCATCGCCGCTGCATCATGTTGAGCTCTTTCTATATAAACACATACTTTAAGCTCTTATGGTCTGTGAAGATCTCTACTCTCTCTCCATATATATAGTGTTTCCATAATTTGAGAGTAAAGATAACCGCTGTCAACTCCAAATCATGGGTAGGGTAGTTTTTTTCATGCTGGCATAATTGCCTAGAAGCGTAGACAATTACCTTCCCATGCTGTTGTAATATATAACCCAAACCCTTCCCTGATGCATCACTATAAATAAAAAATCCTCATGCTCCTGATGGTAGTGTCAAGATGGGAGTTGTAGTCAATCTCCTCTTCAGTTCCTCAAATGCTGACTGACAATCTTCAGTCCAGACGAATTCTACGTCCTTCGTGGTCAGTCTAGTCATTGGTTCTGCAAGTCTAAAAAAGTTCTGAACAAACCTCCGGTAGTAGCCTGCTAATCCAAGGAAGCTCCTGATCTCTGCTACTGAACTCGGGGTAGACCACGATTCAACTGCTGAGATCTTCTTCGGGTCCACCGAGATTCCATATCCTGTAATGACATGTCCAAGGAATTCAACCTTATCAAGTAAGAATTCATACTTCAATAACTTGCCATACGTCTTCTCCTTCCTGAGGGTCTCCAGAACTATCCTCAAGTGATGCTCATGTTCCTCTGGGGTCTTTGAATATATCAGAATATCATCTATGAAGACTATAACAAACTGGTCCATATACTGATAAAATACCTTGTTCATCAGGTTCATGAATACTGCCGGGGCATTGGTCAACCCAAACGACATCACCAAGAACTCAAACTGCCCATAACAAGTCCTGAAAGCTGTCTTCGGGATGTCTTCCCTCTTCACTTTCATCTGGTGGTACCCTGACCTCAAGTCTATCTTGGAGAAAACCTTCACTCTGCTCAACTGGTCAAACAAGTCATCAATCCGCGGCAACGGGTATTTGTTCTTGATAATGAGGTTATTAAGTACCCTGTAGTCGATACACATACGTACCGACCCATCCTTCTTTGGTACAAAAAGTACCGAAGCCCCCCATGGTGATGAATTGGAACGGATAAAGCCTTTGTCTTATAACTCATCCACCTGCTTCTTCAACTCTATCAGTTCGCTGTTGTTTACTCTATAGACGTGCTGAGAGATCGGCTCTGCGCCTGACACTAAATCTATGGAGAATTCCACATATCTGTCCGGCGGCAACCCCAACAACTCCTCTAGAAAGACATCCAAGAATTCTGCAATCAACAGATGTGGCGGCTCCTGCTCTTCTACCAAAGCTCCACATAAATTGCCCTCACTCTGCTCTGCTCCTTGGACGAATTTGAACTCTAGCTCTCCTGACGTCTGAAATAAAACTCTGCCTCCACGACAATCGATACTAGCGTGATGTTTACTCAACCAATCCATCCCGAGTACTATATCATAACTCGGAAGTGGCATTACAAGTAAACATACGCTCAGCTCATGGCCTCCCAAATAAACTCTCTGGTTCTTGCAAACATCACAGACCATGATGATGCCACCCTCGGTCGTGATCTTGCAAGTCCTCGCCAATGGTTCAGACTCAAGGCGATACCTCAAAGTAAAAGATACAGATACAAAGCTATGAGAAGTACCAAAATCAAATAAAGTATAAGCTGGAAAAGAATCAAGTAAGACTGAACCTGCTATAACATCTCCAACTGCCTCTGCCTCCTCCACGGTCAGGGCAAAAGCTCGCCCCTGATGTGCACCTCTCTGCTGGTGCTGGTGCTGCGCGAACCCCTACTGCTGAGGCTGCAAAGGAGGTCATTTCTACTATCCCGTCGAGTGTCTTGCGGGTATCCTCTGAATCGGGGCTACATCCTGAGCTGTACAAGCTAATATCTTGGGACAATCCCTCAGCTGGTGGTCTGACAAACCATAAAACAAACACTGACCAAGCCTCTTCCTGCAAACATCGTATCCATGACCTTCCTTCTTACAGAAGGGACCAATATGAGCTAGCTGGGTTGGCCTATGCATCTGGTACATCTGCTGTACTGGTGCTCTGATAGGCGCATGGAACTACTGTCTCTGCGGCTCCCAAATAAGGCCTCTTGGCTGGATCCGTACTGCTGCTGCCACCAAAAATATCTCGATCCCTCTTGGGCCTCAAACTCAGGTCTCTCTCGACCTTGCGGGCCTCCCTCAAGATATTTGTATACGTCTCATGGCTCGAAGAAATGAGAGCCTTCACTTCCCAATTCAGGCCCTCTCTGAATATACTCGGCCGGTTCTCAGGATCCCTTACCATGTAGTCTATATATCTGCTTAGTCTGCCGAACTCTGCGGCATACTCCTCTACTGACATGTTCCCCTGGTGAAGGTTCTGGAACTGTCGCTCCAAATCAAGTCTCTCGGTGGGTGGGAAGAACTTTCTTTTGAACAAGTCCTTGAACTCACCCTATGTCAATCCTGGATCGACAATCTGTGGCTTATTCCGGAACCAAGTACTGGCGATGTCCATCATCTGCAGTCCTGCTGCATCCACCATCAGGTCCTCTGCAAGGCGGAATAAGCGCATGACGCGCTCCTTGCTCTCCAACCAGTCATCTGCATATATAATGCCCTCTATCCCCTTGAAAGGCCGGGGATCCAACTTCTTGAAGTCCTGTATGGTACCGGGCCTGGGCTGTACCTCTCGTGGCTGTGGCGGCGTTGTCCTCTCTACTGCGGTAATGGCCACCTGGTAAGCATTCTCAATACCCTATCTCAT
The DNA here is from genome assembly GCA_036927795.1 of Iris macrosiphon. Classification (NCBI taxonomy): domain Eukaryota; kingdom Viridiplantae; phylum Streptophyta; class Magnoliopsida; order Asparagales; family Iridaceae; genus Iris; species Iris macrosiphon. The sequence continues at coordinate 15,096,099 of JAYESA010000011.1, read as the reverse complement.
CACCTCAGTCTGCCGGTGTTGTGCCTCAGCCTGGGCCCTATGGGCCTCCATCATCTACTGAAAAAGTGTGAAGAACTGTGTAGCATCAGCTGGTACTGGCGGTGGTGGTGGAAGTCCCTCAGAAACAACTGGGGCTACTCTCCAAACTGGGGGAGGAGCCCCCCCCAAAGACGGCTGCTGAGACTCCCACCTGAACCGGTGAGGCGACCCTCTCAACTGGAGAAGAAGCAATAGTAGCTGCTACCCTCTCCGCAGCAGGCCAAAAAGTATCTGAGGAAGCTGCCGCTGCTCCCGATCGATAGAATCTGATCTTCGGAGGCATCCTAAAAATAGATTAAAATACGGAATCAATATTAAATATAATGCGATATCATCAAAGAAGGACAGAACTTTATTCAAAATGAAAGACAATATTCAATAGATAAGGATATGTAAAATAACTGCTCCAGCCGCTCGCTGTAATAGCTTGCTTCTTGGGTGGCTCGCACCCCGACCCCGGGTGGGGTGGTGCGGATATATTAGAATTTTTTTAGTTGTGATTGAGCAACTCTTAGCCTAAATCTTATTTCCTAAAGCAGGCTCGTAGCAGTACTCTAGACGAGCACAACTACAAAATCACACTACTTGCGAATCTAGACCTGCATGGGCCACCACTAAAAATGTGTCACGACCCGCACTTGGATATTCGGGCACGAGTACGTGGTTACACCCAGCCTACGCCACAAAATTGGCGGTAGAACGTTGTCTGGGTCATTTCTAACTATCTGACATCTCAATAATATAATATGGTACCTGTCAATCATCTCAACTCCAAATGGAGGAACAATATGGTATCTCACAAGTATAACTAATCTCAATCACAAAATAAACTAAGGAAGAATAATGCACGAATGGAATAGCGAAAGAAAGGTACAAGATACAATCCACGAATCTGAAAGAATAATACAACTGTGAATCTCAACGAAAGAATAGTCTAATACGAAATCACCAAACATAAACTAAACCTCCTCGGTCACTGGTACTATGTCCTCTTGCTCTAGGGGAGTATCCTCTAAAGTCTCACCCTCCCGAGGGCCATAATACGTGGGACACAGCTCTCTAGCCAATCATCTAAAAAATATATCCAGTCAGGATTGGAGCGAAGTACATACCTCTGAAAGCAGTTTCAAATACATAATCGAGCATATATAACGAGCAATAGAAAAAGATACAAGATGTACAAGTAGTAAGAATGTACAATACAGGGAGAACAAGCAATAAGCACAATAAGAACTGTAAAGTAAATACGGAAATTAAACTGCAACTAGAAAACAAGAATACTAGCTATGTGATTTAGAGTGCAAGTTCGTTATGTGATCAGCTTAGGTTGCACATGAGGTTTAAAGGTAACTCTATTATACGTGAGGTGTATAATCGACATGCACATGAGATCAATAGGACTTTGATCACATAACCAACTTCTACTCCCCCTCCCCAACCAATTCTTATGGATCCAATCATGACACGTTACGTACATGAACACGATATAGTCACACTAGCACACAAAATAGTAGATGCACAAGAAGTACATGAAAGTCAATACCCGATGCACATGATAAAATATATGTGACTGAGTACCCGCTGAACACGGTAGGGGATAACATCTCCTGACGGGATCCATATAGCACCAATCCGTAAAATTACTGTGTCGGGATCAATGTATACAATTCTAGAACATGCATATATACAATATTATGAATTAAAAACAATCAGAGAAATGTACTCGCCTGAAGTCCTCAGCAAGGTATGTCTCTCGATGCCCAAGCTGGTGTCTCACAACCTATATACGACATGTTGCATCAATACAAGGTTCTAGAATAAAAATAAGTAAAATTGATGCAATTCTAGGTCGATACGCCATTTTTAAGTCAAACCAATAAATTCTAGGTTGCAAGAGTCTAATGCTAAGTCACTAAGTCGATATACCATGAAACTATGCTAGCTAAGCTAACACACAATAATGCATTCAAAGAGTCGTATCCTAAGATACGCTAGTTTTGAATATGAAAATAATATTTTATATATGTATACAAGTCAAATATTATAATACTAGATAAAATCAATTGAAATAGGATACCTTGGCCTTGCACCAATGCGTATCACACCTAACTTGATATCCAAGCTCAATACCTTGGGTATATCGGCCCAATACCTTGGGGATACCTTGGTATCCCAAGATAAACCAAAACCTATTACATATAGCTAAAATATGCCTAAACCCCAATTAAACCACATGTTACTCATAGCTATTAAGTACTATAACTACTAACATACTCAATGTACACTAACAATACAAACTATACTATAAGATACATATATAGGCTAACTGCTACTAACAACTAATACAAGTATTTATATATAACTAGCTCTTAACAGAAAACTAAACTAACTGACACTACACACTAATGCATAACTAATTAATTATATAATCAAGTATATATATAATCAATAACTATACACAAAACACAACCAATTAACTAGATGTAGATACTACCCACTAGCAATACCTTAATTGAAACTGATATATGATACTCTGAATTCTAAATCAAAATCTCAACTAACACAACTAAACCTAATACCACACTTAAACCCATAAACCTTACTTGAAATAAACTGATACCTACTGATACATGGACTGGTGTTGCTGTCACTGTTGGTTTTACACTGTGCAGATATTGCACTTAGCTCAGTTGAGGTCTTGCTGTACATGATGCTCTATTGTACTCCCTCTTGCTGGATGCTAACTTCCTGGTAGTGTTGATACCCGCTGTGCAGTTGGTGCACCGATGTTCAGTGCACTAGTGCACAAGCTGCACACATTTCTTCGAGTAGCTGCTGTGCATTGCATAGCTGTTGATGTCTGAGAATGCTCTACAGTGACCCGAGCTTCTTGTATACCCTATGCTGATCTGTTGCTAACTACTTTGAACTGTACAGTAGGCCGAAAGCTGCACACATTTCTTAGTGCTAGCAACTGCCACTGTGTAGCTCTGTCTTGGCCTTTAGTGCAGCTCGAGCTGCTGAACTATGCAGCTCCTCTGCACAGTTGATGATCCTAACTAATACTGTGCATTTTTAATACACAGTGAGATACCCATACCTTCTCCCCTTTGCTGATGAACACTAAAATTCTCCTCACCACAGTCACTGCCCTCTTGCACACAAATCATCAAACACACACACATAACCACACACTACACTCATACACAGACACAACACCATTCACGAACACTCACAGACACTCCACACACAACACTAAAACAATACTTATAGACCTAAGTATATATATACATATCTACCTAAACACACACACACATATATATATATATACACACTCTATTACATATATATATATATATATATATATATATATATATATATATATATATATATATATATATATATATATATATATAATCACCTCTAACATACCTATAGAGATATACATATACATATATACAAGTACACTTATGTACATACAATTATATGTATATATATACATATAGACATATATATATATCTATATATACTCTAATATATGTACACACATATACATAACCCAAATATACTATTAATATACATATGTATATCACTTAATATTATCTATATATATAATTACACATGTACGTATAGGAAAATGAGCCAAACATCAAACACATGGAGCACATCGCACCCGTATCACACTTTCTCTATGATACGCTTGCGATACGGCTCCAACAGACAACCAAACGTATCCCCAAGGACACGAATAAGTCTAATACATAAATTATAAACAATATGTATAGTAATTAGAGTGTCTACGTCTCCGTGTCACATTGTGATATGCACAAGGCTCCGTGTCGAAGAAAACCCCCCAAAATTAACCTGTTTCGTTAAATTAACGAGATACGGCCTACACATATCCAATTATGGATATGACACTAGTTATAAGCAAGCAATCAAGTGTTAATTAGATCTATTAGACCTAATCACCAATACTACATGTGCCAATCTCAAAATTTCCCTAAAATTGGTACCAAATTGGTCATAACTTCCACCGTAGGTCTCCGATGAACCTAAAACTAGTTGCTATGGGTAGCCTATGCATGTGGGTTGATTTCTCATAGTTAGATCTCAGATCTAGAGTCTATTAGAAGGAGAAAAACTAAATTGTACCTATTGGGAGATGGATTCCCAATAAAAAGTCTCAAATTGCCAAGTAGCTCCTCTTCTTGTAGATCTTGGCCTCCTCCTCCTTGCTTCCTTCTTGTAGATCCTTGGTGTAGCAATCTTCTTGATGAATTAGGGAAGAGATTGGTGAAGAATTGGTGGAGAATTGATGAGGGAATGGAGGGAATTTGGAAGAGGGAAAGTTATAGATCTAGAATTTGGGGAATTATGAAATGAGAGCACTCTCTCTCCTCTCTCAATAGGCCAGCCTAGTAACCCCTCTCCCAAGCAATGTACAATATCCCAAATACCCCTTGGGGCCTCTCATAAAGAAATTAATTAGGGAGGGAAGGTTCTACTCTAATGGTTTCTCTAATTAATTAAGCCTCCTAATCCATGGGCCTAATCATAGGCTCTAATTAGACTCAACTAAAAGTTGGTTCATGCATTCTAAATAAATGGGTTAGGTCCACTACACAAGTCCAAAATAAACCTACAACTAGCAACAAATAATAATACAATAAATAAATAAATCATGCAATGCATAAATATTAATTATAAATAATCCTAAAATAATTAATATCCATTGACAATTACCAAACTACCCTTGGATGAAAATATGAGGATGACACACGAGCTCAAAGCCACAAGTATAATCGATCATTACATCAGTGATTGGAATAAAAAATTCGTCTTTGGGATATTTCGCGTTTAGATCACAGAAGTCGATGCAGATTCAGATCTTTCCATTCTTCTTAAAGACATGCACAATATTGGCTACCCAGTCGGGGTATTATTCCTCACGAATGAAGCCACTAGCTATCAGCTTGTTGACTTCAATTTCGATAGAATCTATCACGTCTGGACGAAACCATTGTTGCTGTTGCTTGACTGGTTTGGCATTTAGAAGAATGTTAAGTTTGTGGACCGCGATTTAGGGATCCAGTCCTGGCATGTATTCGTAGCTCCATGCAAAGACATCGATGTATTCCTTGACGATTTGTAATAGGGATTCTCGGTCTTCGTTGGGCAAGCTTTTACTGACGAAGATAGGTTTGGGGTATGATTCATCGCCGAGGTTGATTTGTCTTACTTCATCCTCTGTGGGAGGCTCTCGTTGTTCAAATCGTATCTCCCAATGCGAACTAAGGTATTGGGCCCAAGGTTCCATCTTAAAGAGCTCGGGTGGAACCTCGTCCTTCCTCAAGGTTGGCCGACACCATATTAGAGGACAGTGTTTGTCTGAGCACGTCCCCGACGCTGATGTAGGAGTCCCAGGCTGAAGATTTTGAAGAGTATGAGCGCACTTCATCTTCTTTATCTGAGCCCTCGGGGGTTGCAGGAGGTGTTACATATCCTAAGCCATGTATATTGTTCTCACGTGGGAGAGATGGACGGGGCAGCGGATGCCACACTCTCCATCTCGGACCCTTGCAGTAAGCCATCTTCAAAGAAGACTGGCAGCGTTGTGTCCTCCTCAGATTCGTAGGAGGCTATGTCATCTCTGTGAGAGTAGCTACTCCCAGGGATTTCAAAATCTGTTTGAGAGTCATCATCTCTCCGGAACGCTGGCTTGATGTATAGGTCTAGAGGTTTACTACCCCCAGCTTAGGGAGCCCCTAGGGGTTCTGAGGAAGAACTACCCCCAGCGCTGACAACTTCTTCATCGAGCGAGTGCCCTGGAAAATGCCTTCCATGGATTTTTCTGCTGGTCCTCCTAGTAGTCTTCTTATCAACGCGCTGATCGAGAGTGACGGACTGGAGGTATTGGACTTCTTTCCTCCTTTAGTAGAGGGGACCTTTCGAGCCAAGTAACATGTAGCGAATGGCAACTCCTCCCCTTTGGCGCTTGTACTTGACCTCCGGGTTGTTGCTGGGCATGTGTCTTCTGGTGTAGTTGTTGGAATGCCGACTGCCTATTTGTGGGCGTTGCTGCTCTGTTACAGCAGCAGTTGATGATAATTTTGGCACAATGATGCCCTGAAGAGGATATTTCATCGGTCGTAGTTGTTTTTCTCGTTTTGTGCATGTGATTGATTACGTTGCGTAAGTCGAGCAAGGGTTGTTCCACCTTTGCACCCATTTTGTGGGCCCGGTTAAACCGAGCACACGGGTGTGTAGGTGTTGTGTTGGCTCCCGGGGCATCCAAACGCGCTCCGCGCATAAAAATGCATCTTCTCTCCGTGGAAAAGCAGATTGTCCCTGCAATCTACGCAAGGGAAAACAAATGGCGGATTTCCCGACCTCTCGGCTTTTACGCCATCAAGAGAAGAATCTGCCCGCTCTCCAGATTACGCGAGAAGCTGATGGCCGATTGAGGACTTCCTCAGTTTTATGCCAGCCTGAGCAAAATTCCAAATTATGCCAGGAGAAACCCCTCGGCGTAAAGAAGACCCGGGTTGTGGATAGATACGCTCCTCATGGATCATGTACTCATATAGCTGAGATGCTGTATATAGGTGGCAGAGAAAGGGTTGGGGTTCCCAATATCCGCATTCCAACTGATATAAACAGGAGAAAGAAGTCTTCTTCGTCTTCTTCTTCTGTTAATCCTCCTGACTTGCGCAAATTCTTGATCCAGAAATGCAAAGACAGGAGTCATAACCGGGATTCAGTTCCCCTAACTATCAAACTTGGGGAGATCATATGGGAAGATGCATCAACATCTAATGTCGTTATGACATATGGACCACATGAAAATGCTTCCTTTATTGTTCCCCCAACTCACGACGATCAGCATCCAATAATCTTCGGTCGAATACAGAATAGACCGATTGTACAAGAAGAATTTCGCAAGTCTGAGGATGGCAAAATGCAAATCCACGGGTATAGCCCACAGGCTTTAAAGATTATACAAAGCATGGGTTATGATTTGAAGTTGAAACAAGGCCTCAACTATGGGAAAGGCAGACGAATACCGTTGCATAGTAGTCCTTACTGTCAACAAACTTGTTTTGGGTTGGGGTATACTGCATCTCCTGCAAACTCAAAACCTCGAGAGTCTGATCCTGTAATACCAGAGGCAAGTCCTTCTAAATTAACTTCTGTGGACAAATGCCACGATATGTCTGGGGGTAGCCTACCTCGACAAAATATGACAGCATCCAAAGCTGGGGGTAGAATTTTTTCTGAGTCCGAAGATGATGCAACGATGACGATCTTTCCGGAAGACCATAAAACTCAGGCATCGAGAGCCCGAAGGCCAAAAGAGAATTTCTCCTTCAATGAAGATGACATCATTGAAATCTTCAATATGTTGATGAAGGAACATAAACTTCGGCTACCCAACATCAAATATCCTGAGAGGGCTGGCAAAGTTGATGACCCAGATTATTGTCTCTTTCATCGGTACATTCATCACCCCACAAGGGCGCGTTATGTACTGAAAAAGAGAATTCAGGAGTTGATCGACGCCAAAGTCATCACTTTGCATCTGTAAACAAGGGGACGATCACTGCAAATTGGTTTCACTTTAACGTGACAATTTGCTCCCCCAAAAAGATACCGGATGATTAGTCCATAAAGTTTTTCCAGCGGATTCTTCAGGTCTATCCCCACTCAAGAAAATTACTCCACAGTAAATTTTTCGACAGGAGTTCACGTCCATATTACCTCTGAACTATTGTCCAAATATTTCTTTATTTTCCCAGCTCAGTTTGTCATGTTTATATTACCTCTGAACAAACCTTCCTGGTTTGGCCATCGATTATCACGTCCATATTACCTCTGATATCGGTTGTCATCTCAACTTAAAATCCGTACTTAACTCTAAGTACGCTAGTGGTGTTGAGTCCACAAAAACTGCCATGTTCATATTACCTCTGAGCAGATATATATCTCCATCCCCAATGGAGTCACAACTCAAAATTATGTCATGTTCATATTACCTCTGAACAAACTTTTCGAGTTTTTGGCTATCGATTATCATGTCCATATTACCTATGATATCGGTTGTCATCTCAACTTAACACCCGTAATTAACTCTAAGCACGCCAATGGTGTTAGATTCACAAAAACTGCCACGTCTATATTACCTCTGGCAGGGTTTATCTTAAACCTATTACTTGCACTCTCGTGCACAAGAAGTAATAGGTCCACTAAAAAATCCTCCAGTGGGATGTCCTCAACAAATACGGTATCGTATCACGTCCATATTACCTCTGGTACGATGTCTAAAATTTGCGCAAACAATCATAAAGAAATAGAGGGCCCTTATATGATTGCAAATAGCATTTACAGATTAGCCAAGCCTAATAGAAATTTGGCAATGGCTAATATCAACTATCAACTGCAAATCCCCGAAGAAGTACTATGATTGATCTCCTTCGTTTAACGGAGTATGATGAAGATCTTATTCTGACAATACCATGCACAAAGGTTAGCTGGATCATATTCTATCAGGTTCATGTGACCTCCGAATAGATATCCTTAACTAATTTGTAAGCCTATCATGTTCATATTACCTCTGATAGTGTTTAGTATACAAATTTAGTTGGACTATATTCTTTCAGGTTCATGTTAACCTCTGATATCACTTTCACCCTAGCCTGTCATTTTATTCAAAAAATGATGGGTGTCAGATAAAGTCTCTTTATTATCTCTAGAAAGAGTAAGTTATATATAAAAGCAAAAGGTACATCAGTGGGGAGGAGCAGTTAAGTCGTGAATATGTCATGCCAGAGAGGCCATTCTCTCATTCCTGGAGCTCAAAACTGTAGCGCGATCCCGCTCCAACCTTGCCTCCTTAGTGTTCAAGGCAGATATTTCAGACCGAGCACATACAAAATCTGTGTGGATGACACCCACACGTGTCAGGTTTTGCTGAAATGCTTCCAGTCGGTTCTGCAACACATCTCTAGCTGCCGATGAAGCGAGAACCCTCTCCTCTGCCTGAGCGAGTTCATCTTTCAAATTGCGGACCCTCGCTGCCTCTTCCTCATATTCGACCTCGCACTTGGCCAGCTGGGGAATGACATACTCCAATACGGTATGCTCTTCATTCATCTTTTTCTGCTAAGCCTCGATGGACTTGCTCAGAGTTTCCATCTCCCCAACAAGCCTCGCAGTCAAAGAGTCATATTCAGCCTGAATCAGGTCATCAATGCTGCCCTTGGACAGTTGCAAATAATTGTTAATGGGTTGTTCCAAACTATTAACTATCTGCTCCAGTGCATCGGCTCTCCCAGCGTCGTTGAAATCTCTGATCGGCGCTATCGCAAACTGGGAGGACCTCCTCAGAGCCTCGAAACCTAAATTCTTCTCCAGCACCATTGATATCAGCATTTTCAAAGTGGTGTAGAAAATACTAGTATACTGCTCAATTAGGATGGCGAGATCCGAATGGACGCTGGGAGTGGCTGTAATATCGGCGAATCCCCTTCCAGGAACGACTGCAGAGGGTGTCGTCACAGTCGTCGCCTCAGTAGATGGTGCGACAAAGGTAGAGGCACCAACAACGTTCGAAGTGGCTGACGTACTCAAAGGAGGCACAGTCATGATGACAGGCTCATTCTCCTCTGGAGATATCGGGATTGTATTGGGCAAACTGGCACCCGAAAATGTTTCCTCTTCAAAATTGGGCACCTCCGTGTCATCGACAGGAGCGGCAACAAAGCCAAAAGTTGCATCGACATTGCCCTCCCCGTAGATGTCTTCCCCTGAAAAGAAGACAAGATAAAGTTAATATCAACCTGATGTTAATTTTTCTAAAAGAGGCGTAAAGACAACATTTATCTATGGCCGATGGCATATATGTCGCGTCTGCAGACAGTACAGCTAAATCATTTCTTAATGATGCTAAGCGAGCTGTCATACCTGGAGAAGGGGTGCGCCAAATGACACTGGCAGGTATTCTTCTAGGTCTTCACCAAGATCTACTCGAGGCTCATCGGGTGGAATCTTGCTGAATATACTTACGAACGCGAAAGGGGTTACTCCCGTTACTGGTCTGAATAAAGATATTCTTATCGGCCTCGAAGGCGATCCCATAGCACTGCCTGAAGCGGTAGCAGCGGCAGCAGTCTCGAGCAAAGAATCTCCAGCACTGCCAGCCGGAACTGTGGAGGTTCCCTCTCTAATAGGCGAAGGACCTCTAGTCAAAAAATTATCCCCGCCCGGGGAAACAACAGGCTCACTCCTAGGAGCCTAATGGCTAGAAGTCCTGACAGGACCACTGACAGTCTTCTTCTTCTTGCGAGGGGAAGTCTCTTTCAGAATAGTAGCCCTTCGCTTACTGGGGATAACAAGGGGCTTTACAGGCGGAGGTATTACGTCTCTCGGTACTGTCAGCAAAAACTCATATGGATCGACAGAGTCTTCACCCTCGTCAGAAAAAACTGATGGGACTTCCTCTCTTCCAGCGGACTTATGAGGTGACATCCTAAAACTTTCACGCATATCAAAATCGCGATGGAAGGTATTGATGGCCACATAAAACTGGGCGTACGAATGGAGGATGCGCAACTCCATGGAGAGAGAAGTCGTGGGCACAGTAAAGGTTGCTCCAATACAACCCATTATAAAGTACCGCCATCCTCTCGCTCCATCAATAAGTCCACCTCTGGACTTGAAGCTGGTGATGGCATTTTCCACGTGCAATTGGTCATACCCAAACTGCCTGGCGAACCGACTAGGCAAATAGGGCTCCAAGAAGCAATGGTCTTCACTTCTGTACAACAAATGGGAAGGTCTAATGCTGACCAACCAATAAAAAGCTTTAGGAGAAAGAACGGTCTTCCCTTCACCTGAATCCTGAAGTCTCGTCCCCTGTTGATTGATGTGTACAGTGGGGACGATACAGAAGAGCTTCCAGCTATGAGCAAAATTTAATGCTCGCCGACAATCTACGATGGTGGTCACGTTCCAAGCGGAATTCTTGTAATTCAACAAGAAATTATTCTCCGAACTACTGGCAGAGCCGGGAGACATTACCCTGGGGTTATGTAGAATTAACCATCCCATCAGATACAGGAACGGTAATTCTACCCTGGGAAAGCTGTCACACCGTATTTTGTAAAACCCCTTCCTAGAAAATCGTATATACCTTTTTATTTATTAATTATTAATTAAATTATAGTAATTAGGTCCAAATAGGAGAAATAGATTTTTAATAATTTTTATGTTAGGTGTTCGGGCACTTAGAGGACTTGTGGGACCATCAGGAATTTTTCGAAATTTATTCCATGTAGGAGACCCCTTGAGCAGTTGCTAGCCTAACGATGTGCAATACCCCATTATATAAATTTTCTTATGTGTGAAAATATTTATATATATATATATAAACAAATATATATGTATATATATTTTAATTAAAGAAAGAAACAAAAGAAAGAATTAGATAAGTTAATAGAATAATAATAATAATAATAATAACTTATGGTAGTATACTATTAGTATTAATACTAATAGTTTGTTGTTCCTTAGCAGCAACTTAGATTATCAGCCGACTTTGCTTTTTCCTTAGCATTCTATATCCCCGCAGCAACTTAGATACCAAGTCGGCCCTTTGGCCTTCACCCGACCCTTCAAACCCGCGAGCCATATATCCCTCGCTCTCTTTCTCTTAATATATATAACATATATATATATGATTAGCTCTCCAAAACCCTAACCTAAAACTCCAGACTTCCCCTTCCCATCTAGAGCCGTCACCGCAGCCAGAGAAGCCTCCCTAAGCCATCCAACCATCCCGTCGACGCCGACATCGCGAACTGCAGTCTCCCACTCGAGGCACCTTCGCTCCGGCGTAATTTTCCGTTGACTCGCTCGACCAAACGCAGATCCGTTTTCATAGGTATGATCTTCCCTTAACCCTCTAAAATATTTGTTTTATAGTCAACCTCGGAAAACGTGTGTCCCTAGGTGAAAAACAGCCCCTAAGTCAGCGCGAGCAGACAGAATTCTGCAATCGCAGAAACTTGCGATGACCACCCATATTGTCGAGTTCGTATCTCCCACCACAGAGATCCGAATTCGACGATTCTTTTTTATACCTGTAGATTACATGACCTAGTTTATTTTCTGTATTATAACTTTGTGCTATTAGTTGCTGTGGACAAAATTGTAGTCGTCACAAAACTGCGCGCACCCACTTTTTCCGGTTTTCTAAAAGTGGGAGATCGGAGCGCGCCCCGCCAAACGGGACCGCTCCGTCGTGTGCCAAGTGTACCGAATGGTGCACGCAGCATAACGGGACACGTAAAAATTTGTGGGGACTGATTTGGACGCGTGTGCGCGCCGGAATCAGGCCGTATCCGCGAACACATTCCGTGTCGCCACTTTTGTGGAACTCGCGAGTATTTTGTACACGCTTGTCAGATTGAGACGAAACTTGCGCCAATGGACTCGTGGTAACACGCTGGTCCTGTGACCCAATTTTCACGTATTTCTGAGATGGTTGACCAGATCGCCAATTGGCGGGCCCCACAGTTGACTTTTTGGACCAAATTATGTTCGGCTCATCGGAATCCAAATTTGGACATACCGTTGGGATCGTATTGACATTTAGAGTTGTTTGACCCATAGTTTGTCCCATTTAGAGATTGTTACCCACGGCACGCTTTTCGGTGCAAAGTGGGCCATACGTGGAACCCGCTTTGGCCCGAAAATGACCTTTTTGCCCCTGTGTCCAAATTGGACGTAAGGACAGGCATTTCCAGCTATTTGACATCTTCTGAGACTGTTGGTGATATTTATTACAGCTTTCGGAGTAGTACCTACCGGATCCACCGATACCAGGACGACAGTTGACATTCAAACATCAGGCAAGTGTACCTTGCCAAACTCTGCAGCTTAGTTATTTCTTTTCCTTGCTTTATATATACTGCTGTGCATGCTTAACCTAGGACCGTGTGACGTACTTAGCGTCCGATTATTAGTCGGGTGCCGACACTGTGCGCAGTGTTGGGTACGGTCATTTAGATATGGATATACGTAACACTTTATATTCTCGTACTTGTCTTATCAAGTACCCTATGACCCAGGACACTTGACACTATTCATGAGACAGGATTTTCCCGAGATATTCGTGGTGATTCTGTATAGGATACAGGACTTGACATAGATTTTATATTCTATATACATTATGACTTGTTGCATTTAGCTATGATCGCGCTTGACATGGACATGAGACGTTATGGACATGATATGCGTGGTTACATTGGGTGGGGAGAGACACACAGGCTACAGGCTGATTATATATATATAAATCATAGTAAACACATAGTAAAACACATAGTTATTGCTGCTACCGGCTCCCAGACACAGAGCTTGTAGTGGTCTCAGCCTGAGTATTCGTGCTGCTCTCACTTGCATTTCACTTAGATGGTTACATATTTACCCCATTGTTTCATTTAGTTATTTATTTGCTGCACTGTTTATTTATTTATTGGCATGAGCTTTCTTGTACCTTGCTATGTCCCCTGAGGACCTGGATCCGGATTTTGTCCCCAGATTTTGCAGACGAGGTTTATCCCGAGGTTTACGGGACCGGAGCAAGAGCTGATCCAGGAGCTGTACCACCATCCGAGGACGAGGTCTTAGCTGAAGACTTCTCTTGAGCATCCATGTTTATGCTCAGCTTTCATCTATTTTTTTCAGTCTCTTATTTTCTGGTCAGATGAACCATTGTACTAGATATTTATCGGGTTGTTCCCCGAAGTACTTTGTGAGACTTGCTGATGATTTACAATCCTTATTTATTCTGTGGATCATATTTTATATCTTGTGTGGATGAGATTAGTTGTGCCTTGATTGTCGTAGACTTGTTTTACAGCTTAAGTATGCCCTGATGGATCCATTATATTGAGTTGGTCCATCGGTGCGTACTGCTGGCCATTGCCACGTGTCTGGTCCCACGGTATTTTGGGACTGGGGCGTGACATGGTTTTTGTGGTGGCCCATGCAGGTCTTCGACTAAATAGTTCGGTTTCAACTTAGGGACCGGACCAGCCTGCACCTAGGACTAGAATATAGGATCTCATCCACAATTGACTATGATTCATCTTCCTCCTCTCTGTTCTATTTCGAACAAATGCATCCTGCTTGATTCCTGTGCTTCCCTAATAGTTCTTTAAGTGTAGCCTTCTCCTATAATATAGAAGTTCCTATTGTTAGAGGATAATTAGAGTAGCACCCTTATTTAGAATACAACGAGATTATAGATACACCACTAAGTTTAGAATATCTAGTGAATCCTAGAACTCCTTATCTTTAGATTGGTATACCATTACCCTGATGTATTATGAAGACTTGAGAGTAGTATAGACACTACTAGAGTTAGTTAGAAGTTTTACCAAAATGTTTGACCCTAGTATTGAGGAACCTAACCTTTGTAGTTAGATAAGTATTGGAGAACTATAAATTTATATTCTTGTCTTGAGATAGGCAGACAGTACCTTAGAAAGCCAAGAGCAATGCATATAATATTTTTCTAATCATACCTCAAACATAGCAACCAACACCCCACTCCCCTTAGAGAACCATGATGCTATCTAGAGCCCTCTATCTTTATTTTATATATTATTTCCCTGCGACCATAGCACTCGCTATTTTGCGACGGCTAATTACGTTTCTTCTCTTCATCTTTCAACTCGTGCCGTCTGACACTTCGGATAGTAGGCCAAGTAATTTTACTCTTGGTTAAGGGCTCATAGTTTGCTAGGCTTATAGTTGTAGCCTTGAGTGTGAAATCTTTATGCTTGGTAGTTAGAACTTGATAAGTTTAAGTTGTTTTGTAGATTGTGACCAATGATTAACCCTTAATTTTTAAATCATGAAATTTGTACCCTCACTTCGATACAAGTTAGACCCTTTCTCCTTGACGGCCAGTAACTCTTCTATCCTTACCATTGACACTTGCTTGTAAGTGCTATGACTAAGACTTAGGATGACCATTACCTACATAAAAAGGATACCCTAATCAATACCAAGATTTTCCTCATATACCTTAATAAAGAGTTTCTATTTTATTTACATGTGCAAGATTATTGTGTAGGACCCTCTTAAGACTGTCACCGTATTAGTTTAATTCTTATAAGTTGGGTAGTATTACCTCACCACCTAGTATCATATAGCCCTTGTGATCCATTGATGAAGTGTAACTGAATGGCATTAATTGTATGCTAACATAAGATGATAGGGTTTATTCAGACTATAGAACTTAGAGGCTCATACCCCTACTTTGTCGACTATCGACTTAGACAAGGAATTAATATGATAACTGTAGAGATTGTAGAGTCTTTTGTTATTGTTGCTTATGTTATTTTGTTTTTGCAACTTGAATTATTTGTGACTTCTCTCATCATAATCCAGCGTTATATTTTCTGTGCTACCTTGATTTATGCTGCTATTATAGCCTAGTTTTTGCAAGCTTATCCTTTTATCGAGCTTGATCATGACATCTGTATTATTGGACGCGTACACTAATACAGTTGTCTATTCAGAATTAGTGTATTACGGTCTGATCAACCTTAGTGCATTTTGGTTCGCCCTTCGTAATACTACTTTACGTGGATTGAGATATATAGTTGACCAGTATACTAGCCTTCTAGATATGTCTGAGCATATCGTATCAGTTATATAACTGTACTAATACGATCATATGAATAGGTTTACCAGAATAGGATTTCAATCCACAACAACTTGACCATTTCCATTTGAATTCTTAAACGCCTTGATCCCGATACTTCTGTTCTATTACCTCACCCTTGAACTCTTTATTTTTGATCTTCGTCTTCCCTTATTTCGGAATGACGAAACCTCGTGTTGGGTATAAGTTTGATATATAGACAGTACTAGATACACCCCACAGGCCGGTCGCATTGTTGATGACCCTTTTATATATGATTTAGGGAATATCATAGGTGATATGTTTGGTGTTAAAGACTTGAGGATTCAATAATATGATTAAATGAGTTGGGGCATAGATTTATTAGATGAATAGTCTTAGATAATAGATGGGTAAATTCTAAGTTGGGTAGAGACCGTAATGCTCACTTGAGAGAAATTCTTAGACTATAATCAAGTGAGACTTGACAGAGAGAGCCCTACCCTAATTTAATTTCGAGGACGAAATTTTTATAAGTTGGGTAGAATGTAAAACCCCTTCCTAGAAAATCGTATATACCTTTTTATTTATTAATTATTAATTAAATTGCAGTAATTAGGTACAAATAGGAGAAATAGATTTTTAATAATTTTTATGTTAGGTGTTCGGGCACTTAGAGGACTTGTGGGACCATCAGGAATTTTTCGGAATTTATTCCATGTAGGAGACCCCTTGAGCAGTTGCTAGCCTAACGATGTGCAATACCCCATTATATAAATTTTCTTATGTGTGAAAATATTTATATATATATATAAACAAATATATATGTATATATATTTTAATTAAAGAAAGAAACAAAAGAAAGAATTAGATAAGTTAATAGAATAATAATAATAATAATAATAATAATAACTTGTGGTAGTATACTATTAGTATTAATACTAATAGTTTGTTGTTCCTTAGCAGCAACTTAGATTATCAGCCGACTTTGCTTTTTCCTTAGCATTCTATATCCCCGCAGCAACTTAGATACCAAGTCGGCCCTTTGGCCTTCACCCGACCCTTCAAACCCGCGAGCCATATATCTCTCTCTCTCTTTCTCTTAATATATATAACATATATATATACATGATTAGCTCTCCAAAACCCTAACCTAAAACTCCAGACTTCCCCTTCCCATCTAGAGCCGTCACCGTAGCCAGAGAAGCCTCCCCAAGCCATCCAACCATCCCATCGACGCCGACATCGCGAACTGCAGTCTCCCACTCGAGGCACCTTCGCTCCGGCGTAATTTTCCGTTGACTCGATCGACCAAACGCAGATCCGTTTTTATAGGTATGATCTTCCCTTAACCCTCTAAAATATTTGTTTTATAGTCAACCTCGGAAAACGTGTGTCCCTAGGTGAAAAACAGCGCCCAAGTCAGCGCGAGCAGACAGAATTCTGCAATCGCAGAAACTTGCGATGACCACCCATATTGTCGAGTTCGTATCTCCCACCACAGAGATCCGAATTCGACGATTCTTTTTGATACCTGTAGATTACATGACCTAGTTTATTTTCTGTATTATAACTTTGTGCTATTAGTTACTGTGGACAAAATTATAGTCGTCACAAAACTGCGCGCACCCACTTTTTCCGGTTTTCTAAAAGTGGGAGATCGGAGCGCGCCCCTCCAAACGGGACCGCCCCGCCGTGTGCCAAGTGTACCGAATGGTGCACGCAGCATAACGGGACACGTGAAAATTTGTGGGGACTGATTTGGACGCATGTGCGCGCCGAAATCAGGCCGTTTCCGCGAACACATTCCGTGTCGCCACTTTTGTGGAACTCGCGAGTATTTTGTGCACGCTTGTCAGATTGAGACAAAACTTGTGCCACTGGACTCGTGGTAACACGCTGGTCCTGTGACCCAATTTTCACGCATTTCTGAGACGGTTGACCAGATCGCCAATTGGCGGGCCCCACAGTTGACTTTTTGGACCAAATTATGTTCGGCTCATCGGAATCCAAATTTGGACATACCGTTGGGATCGTATTGACATTTAGAGTTGTTTGACCCATAGTTTGTCCTATTTAGAGACTGTTACCCTCGGCACGCTTTTCGGTGCAAAGTGGGCCATACGTGGAACCCGCTTTAGTCCGAAAATGACCTTTTTGCCCCTGTGTCCAAATTGGACGTAAGGACAGGCATTTCCAGCTATTTGACATCTTCTGAGACTGTTGGTGATATTTATTACAGCTTTCGGAGTAGTACCTACCGGATCCACCGATACCATGACGACAGTTGACATTCAAACATCAGGCAAGTGTACCTTGCCAAACTCTGCAGCTTAGTTATTTCTTTTCCTTGCTTTATATATACTGCTGTGCATGCTTAACCTAGGACCGTGTGACATACTTAGCGTCCGATTATTAGTCGGGTGCCGACACTGTGCGCAGTGTTGGGTACGGTCATTTAGATATGGATATACGTGACACTTTATATTCTCGTACTTGTCTTATCAAGTACCCTATGACCCAGGACACTTGACACTATTCATGAGACAGGATTTTCTCGAGATATTCGTGGTGATTCTGTATAGGATACAGGACTTGACATAGATTTTATATTCTATATACATTATGACTTGTTGCATTTAGCTATGATCGCGCTTGACATGGACATGAGACGTTATGGACATGATATGCGTGGTTACATTGGGTGGGGAGAGACACACAGGCTACAGGCTGATTATATATATATAAATCATAGTAAACACATAGTAAAACACATAGTTATTGCTGCTACCGGCTCCCAGACACAGAGCTTGTAGTGGTCTCAGCCTGAGTATTCGTGCTGCTCTCACTTGCATTTCACTTAGATGGTTACATATTTACCCCATTATTTCATTTAGTTATTTATTTGCTGCACTATTTATTTATTTATTGGCATGAGCTTTCTTGTACCTTGCTATGTCCCCTGAGGACCTGGATCCGAATTTTGTCCCCAGATTTTGCAGACGAGGTTTATCCCGAGGTTTACGGGACCGGAGCAAGAGCTGATCCAGGAGCTGTACCACCATCCGAGGACGAGGTCTTAGCTGAAGACTTCTCTTGAGCATCCATGTTTATGCTCAGCTTTCATCTATTTCTTTCAGTCTCTTATTTTCTGGTCAGATGAACCATTGTACTAGATATTTATCGGGTTGTTCCCCGAAGTACTTTGTGAGACTTGCTGATGATTTACAATCCTTATTTATTCTGTGGATCATATTTTATATCTTGTGTGGATGAGATTAGTTGTGCCTTGATTGTCGTAGACTTGTTTTACAGCTTAAGTATGCCCTGATGGATCCATTATATTGAGTTGGTCCATCGGTGCGTACTGCTGGCCATTGCCACGTGTCTGGTCCCACGGTATTTTGGGACTGGGGCGTGACATATTTCGTCGGCAAGCAGCCCATCAGTAATGTCCCTCAGGCCAGCTTGTATCCGGCATACCATGGCAGGGAGCAGGCCTAGTCTTGCCCCAAACACCAAACGCACTGCAGGCCATAAGGTGTTACGGTGAATGCGATCCGAAGATGCAATGTCAGGTACTACCAATCGGCGTAGCCATACAGAGAGAAAGCCATCCAGTTGAGCTTCCCTTGACAGAGGCCTGCGGCAATGCCTCATATAACTGTAGGTTTTAGTGCCTGCAGGATAATTCCCTATCCCTTCATCAAGAACTTGATCTGAAGCCCCAGCGTCTTCAATAAGATCATCAACTATTTGAGCATTGAGCACGCTCAGAAAGTTCAAAGGCTTAGCCCTGCTATCCACGACTTTATCTGGCTTAGCATCTCTGGCATGATGAAAGAAGAGATATGACGCCCATTTGTTGGTATGAGCCAAATCAGAGGGTTCATTATAAAAGGTGGTGCACGCTAGATAATGGCTCATTAGCTCCTGGTACACTGCCACTACCCGAGGGTTTGTATCCCCCAGCTCCCTGTTTGTAGGAACATACTCTTCATAAGGAGTATCCCCTATTGGCAGTCTTGAAATCTCTGCCATCTCGTGAAGGGCCAATCCCAACTCCCCTAGCGGAGTGGCAAAAGTCCCAGTAAGTGAGATATACCGCTCCATCAAAGCCAAAAACAGGTTGGGGTTGGGAGGCAGCCCAACACTGGTAGCACTCACAGCCGCGAACAGACAAATGCTCTCCAGCTCCGTCTGAAAATGCTTCAGGGCCCAGGCAGCTAAACGAGCCCATCGAAGATTTGATGGGGTAAGCCACCCATTGGTCCGAGGATTAACCTTGGGGTATACTCCTCCATGCCCCATGAAGTCATTGCAGAAAGTCGGTAATTGGACTGGTTGGAGCAGTGAAGTGTCTTCACTCGGGACACTGCCCAGAAATAATCCCCTGAAAGGCATTACAGGGCCTGAAGGGCTGCTCACAAATAATCCTTGGTCTGATCCTTTCTGATAAAATATCTTTTCCGGCTGGCCGTGAAGATTAGGGGTCAGGGTCCACGACATCCTCCTGTGATACGTGGCATGGAAGAATACCGAGATAGGATAATCTCTCGACATCCTGGGCAGGTACATAACCATGCCCCCAGCAGTAAAAACTCAGTTCTCCTTCTTGGGCTTCGTCTGGGATTGTTTATCAATCATATCCCCAAATAGGAAAGCTGGTTTTATATATTTGTCCCCATCTATATATGTCAGGGGCTTCCCGTTGATCATACTCAACAGCATCCGTTCTCCCTGAGACGATATCAGAATTTCCCTTCCTTCAGGATACTGGATTCCAGAAATAGGGAATGTCACATGGGACAAATCCTCCAGGTAATTGGAATTCAACATCCCAGCAGCAGAACCCATCACCTCAGCCAACGGAGGTATCTGCAAGTTAACTACAAAATACAAGAAGAACATGTCAGTTTCTATACTAGACATTACAGTCTTGCAGCTTATGCCAAAGATCAACAGTCTGTGCTTTTACGCCAAGACAGTAAAAACTTGAGTTTTTACAATGGAACCTATTTCCTAGGCGTAAAATTCAAGATTGGCAGTATACACAAAAATCTGACAGTCTGTATTTTACGTCAGATTGCTAAAATTTGCGTTGTTACACCGAAATTTTCATCCAGAGCGTAACACCCAAAATTTGTAGTATATGCCAAATTTCGACAGTCAAAGCTTTTACGCCAAACTGCAAAAATATGGAGTTTTTACGCTAACACATTAAGAATGTGGGCATAAATGATAAAACATCTCTGTGCATCATCTTCCTCGAAGAGGCTCTCAGCACAGAAGATGACCTAGCGCGTTCACGTACAACGTGTGCGAAGGATTTTTTTTATTTTTGTCATCCCAAAAGCTTTACCTATAACGCCCGGTGCATAGCTTGACGGTGGGATACTTCGTTCAGAGCGAGGTTCGCTCAGCCCAATGGGAGTCGCTCGTGCTTGAGCAAAGGAGCGAGAAGAGGAGGCAGCTTTCTTTTCCTTAGCGGTGGAAGGTTGTTTCGGTGCCATTGCTAAAACTCAGAGTGCTCCGAGAAAGAGACGAAGAAGAGTTCTCAAAGAGACGAAGGTTTTTGCAAAAGACAGATGAAGAGTTTCTTCTATGAAGGCTTTGGGGTATTTATATAATTCAGATAAACGCTTCGAATCCCTAACCAAATCCGATATATAATATTCGGTTATGATTGGGGACCACATCAGCCTATCATTTAGGGAAGACGGACAGTCAGCGAATTCAAAAAGTTTTTTGTACAGAGCGGATCTAGGATTTTACGCTAAAGGAGATTTTACGCTCGAGAGGCTACAAATCTACGATTTTACGCTCAGAGGTTATATGTCTACGGTTTTACGCTGGATGCTTTTACGCTCGGTAGCTTTTACGCTCGAGAGGCTACAAACCTACGACTTCACGCTCAGAAGCTACAAATCTATGATTTCACGCTCAGAAGCTTTTTACGCTCAGAGGCTACAAATCTACGACTGCACGCTCGGAAGTTTTCTTTTCAGAGGCTATAAATCTACGGTTTTACGCCCGGATGCTCTTATGCTCAGCAGCTTTTACGCTCGAGAGGCTACAAACCTATGATTTTATGCTCATCTACACTATGGATCTATGACTTTCCGCATATCTTAAAATACGCAGGCCAGAGTATGCGTATATCTGAACAATTCTCAAGATGGCCAATTACAAGGGTTCACGCAGAAGTTGCTCCTTCTTGGCCTCAAAATATCCCAAGTACCCAAAGCATACAGAGTTCAGCATTGAAAATGACTCTTCTTCTTGGGTCGATTGAAAGTTCATCCAAAATCCAGTCAGAATCTTTTCTCAGTTCAAGCATGGTCAATTTTGACAGCCATTTCTCGCCCTACTTCAAGGGATTTTCGGGAAATCATTCTTGAAGATGATGATCTGAACAAGAATTTTTCTTATCAGAGAAGTGACAGTTCAGAATTCTACGCAATTCCTCGTTCAAAACAACAGGACAGTTCAAATATTCGACTTAAATGCTAAGCAGCTTTCTACGCGTCTTCAGTTACGCGTAAAAGACGGGACGAGACCAGACACTATTTTTATCAGAGTCGGCATAAAGTTATTCAGACGTGTCGAAGCTACACATATTCAGACTTTATCACAGCAAAAAATATGGCAAATCATCAGATGCGTAAAAGAAGACAATTTTATTAATCATGATTACATATGATAGAAATCCTTGTTCTACCAAGGGTTTCTCATTTTCACTTAGGATTGCACCAAGAGTCTGTTCTGTCAGGTTCTCGTATTGGTGGAGATTTTTTTCGACTTCTTCAGCAGCTAGTCTGTTTCTGCGCCGATTAACAAGAAAATGATTAATGGCGGGAGGATACAAAACTGGGCATGTATAAATTATTCAAGAGCCCACCCTCCGTACGCCATGACAGATTGAGTTGGGATTCAGACCCAACTCAATACTGGAAGACATGGCCAGTTTGTCTGCCCTCGTCCACCGTCGTAACGGGAGAAAATACAGTCTACAAGCTGTGTGGTCGAATATGACCCTTCCTCTCTCCTGGACGAATCGCCATATGAAATTGCTGATCATCCCGAGCAAAGGAAGCTATGATATCCTTCCATGATCCATCGTTGTAGAGGACATTTGCTCGAGGACGCCTTCTTTTTCGGCTCCTTACATGCTGGAAGAACATGATCTTCTTCTTCCTCAAGTCAGCAAGACAAACCTCGGCAACCATCTCTGTATGGTGAAGGAAATATGGGAAGAACAGGTTAACTCATCAGCCTTTATATAGGCAAAAAAGAACATACTGAATTCCAACAAACTCCCAAAAATTCACCAAGAAATTAGCCTCGAGGAACGAGTCAGACTTGACCGTTTTATGCTTCATTCAAAGTGGTTCAAATTACGAGAAATTTAAAAACTTTGAAGGGGGTCTTGTAGAAGCATGAAAGATACGCTGCAAAGTTATACACAGTATGCAGGAAACCCACGTAAAACAGAGTTTCAGCACTGTGTGGCGTAAGACATGACTTCAGAGCCATTAGCGTACAGCAGAGCTTCAAAGCTAGTACAGCGTAAAATATAGCTCCAGAACAACCCGCGTAATGCAGTATTTCAGACTGCTTCAGCGTAAAAAGGTTGCTACCTCGCCTTTATGGCGTAAACCCATCTGCTTTTAATGCAGTATGGGAGTGTACGAGGAACTCTTCGTATTCCTCGAATGAACCTGTCAGATCATGCAGTGAACCTGACTCCTGACAAAGAGTACTGCACAAATATCCAGAAGATGGTTGTAATGATGGTTCGACATAGAGACCCAGACCGTTGTTTAGTGACATATCCTTAATACAAATTGCTTTTACGCACTCAAGGGAATACGCTGCCTAGTTTTATACAGGTAGATGTGAGCTTTTACGCTCAGCAAAAGACGAAATAAACTGCCACGTCAAAAGCTGCTCTTCGTACAGATCTCGAGGCACGTCTCTGCAGTTAATGCGCGTGATGAGGGAAGATCTCTGCATTTAATGCACGAGATTTGGTTCTACTTCCAAAGACTGGGTGAACCATAATTACAGCTAATACGTCTATATCAGCATCTCTGCATATTACGCCACCTGACAATTTTCAACTATAGGAGTACGCCGTATGCTATCTCATCAGAATACGCCAACTCAGGTTATATTTGCATTGGTGCGTGATAAGGCTATTTGGTCTAGAATACGCTTAAAATCTCAGTCAAGGAAGGAGGATCGGCTATCTTTTACGCTAGCTACCTATCCATACAGCATCAGGCTTCTACGCCTACTTGGCTTCTATGCCAACCTGAGAGCTATTGGGCTTCTACGCCTATATGTCAGCTATTGGGCTTCTATGCCTGCTAGGCTTCTACGCCTACCTGGCTTCTACATCAGTTTGACAACTATTTGGCTTCTACGCCATGGTGACAGTCATTGGCTTCTACACCAACCTTTTCTATGCGAGGGGCAGTTACCTACGTGGCTTGCATGTCGTGATCTTTACAGCAGTTATACGCGTCACCTCATAATGGGACACACGTCACACGCAGATTCAGAAGATCATTTGTACGTGGGTGGCAGTTATTATAACCTCCGCGTAAAAAGTGCCACATTCTCCATTGTCCGGCTTCTACGCCGACTGGACGGTTACTGTCACTAAACCCTATAAATAGAGACCTCCGTCCACGGAGGTCCAAGGTCAAAAACTCGGAGAACAAAAGTCGTAAAATCGAAGAGAGAAGAGTACAGACAGAGAGTAGTGATCGACGATTTTGGCATCAAGCATCCACTCTCTCTTGCAATCTTTGAAGCTATTCCTTCTTCTACAGCACTTCTTCATCATCGTGTGGTCCAAGGGACAAAGTGATCGACCGCAGATCAGACTCCTATAGCAATATTTACCCAGATTAAATTTTGTACTTAACATCCTCGTATAGGATTAATTGTACTTCTTGTTTGTAAACCAAAGGAAGGGTTTCGTATAAACCTAGTTTCATTTCTTTCGTTTATTATCAAACAATATATTACCACACATACACACAAACCCATATCCATATATATATCAAACTACATATATATATCTATATTTATATACTCATGTATATATATATATATATATATATATATATATATATATATATATATATATATATATATAGCTCTCTCACCTCCCTCTCACTACTAGCTGCTACTGCCGCTGCGCTACCGCTGCTACCACCCTGCTGCAAATGCTGCTACTGCTGCTGCTAACACTGCTGCTTCATGCAGCTCTGCCGCTGCTGCAGCGCTTGGATGCCTCGCCCTCCCAGCTCTCGATACACCACACACACAGACACACAAGCACACACACACACACACACACACACACACACACACACACATATATATATATATATATATATATATATATATATATATATATATATATATATATATATATATATATATATATATATATACACACACACATATATACATATATATATATATATATATATATATATATATATATATATATATATATATATATATATACACACACACATATATACATATATATATACACACACAACCATATATCTATATATACACACTTACACATATGTATATAGGTACACACACATATATACAATCACACACACGTATACATATATATATAAACTCATACATACACACACACACACACACACACACACATATATATATATATATATATATATATATATATATATATATATATATATATATATATATATATATATATATATATATATAAACACATACAACACACACAACACCCCACCAACGTACGCCCAACGACCCCTATACCTATAAACACATATAAATATAGAAAATACAACCCAAGAACTCTAGCACACACTCCTCGAAGCTAATCCAACGCGCGCACTAGCCCGAAACCAAGAAACTAAGTCGAAATGGCCGTTCGGTCATTTCGACGAACACGTGGTGTGCGGTTCGCAAAATCTCCTGAAACGCACACCAAACCTACTCGGAATCGGCCCCAAATTTATCCACGGATTCTAAACGATGTCTAGATCCTAGAAAAAATGCTAACTCATCGATTCTAGGTCCGTGGCAAAAATGCGTATGCACATAGAACCTACAAGACGAAAACCCCCAAAACACCCGAAACATCCATTTCTCCGCGATACGACTTCACGTGTCCGAACAGAGACACTTACTAACCCTCAAGACACCCAACAACGTCTACCTAGGTCTGTCTAACCTAGGGCATTACCCAAAATTGGATCAATCTCAGATTTCACCCAAAATTGACACAAAACCTAATGTCAAAGTCTCCAAACACAATCAAACTAGTTCTAACTTCCTCCTACGGGTAGCCTTAGGGTCTAGAAAGGTTCTAAACTACTAATTACACTATATAAGAGTAATCACTAAGAGAAAAGTTAGGTTTTACCTCTTGAGAGTTGGAATCCCAAGGCCAAAGTCTCCAAAATACTTGAAATCACCACCCTCAAGCTCCAAGCCTCCAAATCAAGCCTCCATACTAAGTTTATGCTCTAAACACCTAGGTTAGAGAAAATCAAATGGTTAGGGTTCACATCCATGAAGAATAGAAGAAGAAAGAGAAGAAATGACTTACTTACTTGCTTGAAATAGGAAGTGGGAAGAAGAAAAGAAGAAGGTGTGGAGAAGATGAAGAAGAAGTGAAATGAGAATGAAGAATTGGGGGGGGGGGGGCTGCTGGTTTCGGTCTGGGTGAGTAGGGAAGGGCCGGCCACACAAGTACAAATAGGTTTACATTAATCCAAATGACTAAAACACCTTCTACTTTAGTCATGCAACTTGGGTTTTGGGTTTGGGGTTCCAAATGCACTCAAACTAACTCCTAATCACTCCAACTAAGCTTATTAAAATATAATAATAATTCTAAACCCATAAATAAGCCTCACAAGGGTGTTGGTTGGGTCGGACATGGGTCCACTTGGGTCTGACATGGGTCCAGACTAGCCAAAACCCTAAAATAATCAATAAAAAAATAATACAATCAACAATTAAATATAAATATAAATATTTATAAACAATACACAATTTACCAAATAAAAATAAAAAAATAATCCTATTTTCTAGAATTGGGTAGTGACAATAATCCCAACTTGTATTGCTTGTGTTAGAACATAGAATTAAAATATTGCTTATATTCAGACCCTCGCATGCTACCCTAGATCATGTAGCACAGAAAGACCCTTACGATTTCACTCCTCGTCTTACCTTCGGGCCCAAGCCAACGCGATTACTTAAGTTCTTAATATTGCCTTGCCTCAATATTTTCCATACGAAATCATGCCACAATCAAGAACACTATCGCATATCGTGCATGCATTCGACTCAACCAGAAGACTATCAAATGGTTCTTCTGTGCAAAATAAACCTGCAAGTATCCGGGACCATAGGGTCGCTAAGGCAGTCCCCGCACCAGGGGAATGCATCAAGGCAAAGTCTAACTCTGAATGAAGATCATGTAAAGTTTACACCTGAATGATAATCACATCAAGTTACATCTGAACAAGAATCACGTCAAGCAAATCATGGATTATCATGTCAAGTTGTGTGAAATTGGAAAACTCAAGACTTGCGTGTCATGGACAACTTGTGCACAAGGTCAATGGTTCCGCGGACGGGCACTGGGGCACTGGCACCGATCTGATCCGGGCGGAACTTCACGATAGTCTCACGTGCTGGACGGGATGGCTTACGGTGCCTCACGCGTACTATAGTTGCAATTCTATCTTCGTTCAAGACTATAACTCGTCCTTTATGACTATGCCAGCGACAAATATTCATATAGATAAGTCATCCTCGCTTAGCGGCTATCTGTGTATGAGTTATTGCATCCCATCAAAAGAACAACTGAACACCTGAACGATCATGATATAACAGCACTCGTGTTTGCATATGCTATTGCCTTGGTTTTTATTATGAATGCTCGTGCTTGAATTAACTTAGTTTGCCTTGGACAGGGAAGGTCAGATGGTAAGTTGGTAAGTCTCGTCGTATTTTCTCTTATATCGTACGACGCACTGCCACACGAGTTAGGCTATTCAATCTTTGCCATAAAACTGATCCTAAGGCAACTAGAAAGACAACATAATAGTTGGTGCACGGAACCTATATTACGTATTTGGATTTGTCGAGCGGGCGAGTAGCCTCCCTACCAGTGCATTTATGTACTGATAATCCACCAGGTTGTTTGTAGGGTGCGGAAGAATCTCGTTCGGTACGGATGTCTCCTTCGTGCGTGCTAAGGCATGGAGTCAAATCCGAAGCCTTGGAGCGTTGCGTCCGGAACTGAAGTATATATACAAGACATAATATTGGAACATCGCCTGTACATCATTCTACAAATGTAGCCATTTGGCACACTTTTATTATTTCAGAGAGAGAGGCTTGAGCGACTTGTAATCTCGACTATGCGCCGCCTGTAACACTTGTTTATATCAATAAAGAGTTTTACTTCAATTTGTGTTATTCAATGCTTCCGTTATTGTCAACTCAATAAACTTGCTACCAAATTGCCTATGTGTTTATATTCTGCTGCACTCGGACAATCTGTGTGACTCTGTGGCTTAGATCTCTTACCGCCAGCCAATAAACCATGGTCTTGCACTGGCGTGGATCACACTCGTACGGCATCACGCCCGGATGGGTCAAAGCGATCGTCCTGCGGGAGCGCTGGCGCGGTGATCCTCATCTAACGGGGACGGCCGATTAGCTTGCGGGAGATCGGGGCATAACATATTGGTATCAGAGCCTGGCTATACGCCTTTGGACTTTGTTTCGATTATCTCAGTTTCGAAAGCTCATTCGTGGGTTTTTGTGCCTCTCTCTCTCAATGTCCCAAATGTAATATTCCAATAATGAGTCTAAATACTTTCAAAAAGTGCATTTGGATGATGTGATTGCTTATATGAAATCATGATGCTAAGGCCTTTATGCCGACCTGTACAAACCCTTGAGATGTTCGTAAGTAGCTTGTCCGATTTCACTATCTCTCAGTTTGGTTGAATGTATATGTTTGAGGGATAGCTTAAACATGTGCACAATCTAAGACTCAAGGAGATATGAAACTCGAGTGCTAAGACTTCGCTATCGCCGAGCTGGTTGACATGCATATGTTTGAGGGGCACTTCGAATATGTGCACGATCCAGACTCGCGATATGCTGATCTCAATGCTAGTGCAAGTGAATATCCAAATGAACAAGTATAACGACTTGTATAGGTTTGCCTCAGCCTTAGATCATAAATCAAGATCAATTGAAACGTACTCCGCGTTAAGCAATATGTCCCGCGCTAAGGCGCAAAAGTGACTGACTCAACATACACGCGACACGACGTAAGAACCGAGTAGGAAATTATGTTCAATTTGATTTAGTGGTACCGATTGCTATGCTTGGGATAGATTCCATGATGCGATAGTACGGCTTGCCCTCAATAAGTCTCGAGGATGAGACTTTTTCTGAGTTGAGTATGATGTAACACCCCATTTTGCTCAAGCGGACTGCCGATTCAAACAACAAAAGTACAATGTCCCAACCCACTTTGCTCAGGCGAGAATACTCGTTTGATGCAAAGAATATCTAGACTTGTCCCTACAGGAGTTCGGCTTAGGCTTTCAGATGCTCGCTCGAAGTATCACTCAACCGAGGCAAATCATCGCTAAGGTGGGTGGCTACGGTGAACTTGTCTTTGCTTAACCAACATACTTAAAATATACAATAATACATGCTAGTCGATAGGTGAATCACCCCATGCATGCTAATAAGAATATAACGCACCTAGCTAAGGGAATAATTCCAACTTGTATTGCTTGTGTTAGAACATGGAATTAAAATATTGCTTATATTCAGACCCTCGTATGCTACCCTAGATCATGTAGCTCGAAAAGTCCCTTACGGTTTCACTCCTTGCATTACCTTCGGGCCCGAGCCAACGCTATTACTTAAGTTCTTAATGTTGCCTTGCCTCAATGTTTTCCACACGAAATCATGCCACAATCAAGAACACTATCGCATATCGTGCATGCATTCAACTCAACCAAAAGACTATCAAATGGTTCTTCTGTGCAAAATGAACCTGCAAGTATCCGGGACTGTAGGGTCGCTAAGGCAGTCCCGCACCAGGGGAATACATCAAGGCAAAGTCTAACTCTGAATAAAGATCATGTAAATTTACATCTGAATGATAATCACATCAAGTTACATCGGAACGAGAATCACGTCAAACAAATCATGGATTATCATGTCAAGTTGTGTAAAATTGGAAAATCCAAGACTTGCGTGTCATGGACAACTTGTGCACAAGGTCAATGGTTCCGCGGACGGTCGCTGGGGCACTGGCACCGATCCGATCCGGGCAAAACTTTACGATAGTCTCACGTGGTAGACGGGATGGCTTGCGGCACCTCTCACGTACTTTAGTTGTAATTCCATCTTCGTTCAAGACTATAACTCGTCCTTTATAGCTATGCCAGCGACAAATATTCATATAGATAAGTCATCCTCTCTTAGCGGCTATCCACATGCGAGTCATTGCATCGCATCAAAAGAATAACTGAACACCTGAACGATCATGATATAACAACACTCGTGTTTGCATATGTTATTGCCTTAGTTTTTATTATGAATGCCCGTGCTTGAATTAACTTGGTTTACCTTGGACAGGGAAGGTCAAATGGTAAATTGGTAAGTCACGCCATGTTTCCTCTTATATCGTATGGTGCACTGCCACACGAGTTAGGCTATTCAATCTTTGCCATGAAACTGATCCTAAGGCAACTAGAAAGACAACATAATAGTTGGTGCACGGAACCTATATTACGTGTTTGGATTTATCGAGCGGGCGAGTAGCCTCCCCACCAGTGCATTCGTGTACTGATAATCCACCAGGTTGTTTGTAGGGTACGGGAGAACCTCGTTCGGTGCGGATGCCTCCTTCGTACGTGCTAAGACGTAGAGTCAAATCCGAAGCCATGGAGCGTTGCGTCCAGAACTGAAGCACATATACAAGACATAATATTGGAACATCGCCTGTACATCATTCTACAAATGTAGCCACTTGGCACGCTTTTATATTTTCAGAGAGAGAGGCTTGAGCGACTTGTAATCTCGGCTATGCGCCGCCTGTAACACTTGTTTATATCAATGAAGAGTTTTACTTCTACTTGTGTTATTCAATACTTTCATTATTGTCGGCTTAGTGAACTTGTTACCAAACCGTCTATGTATTTATATTCTGCTGAACTTGGACAATGTGTGCGACTCTGTGGCTTAGATCTCTTATCGCCAGCCAATGAACCACGGCCTTGCACGGACGTGGCTCACGGTCGTGCGACATCACGCCCGGATGGGTCAAAGCGATCGTCCCTCGGGAGCGCTGGCGCGCTGATCCTCGTCTAGCGGGGATGGCCGATTAGCCTGCGAGAGATCGGGGCATGACAAAAGAAGCGTCTGACGACATCACCGATCTTGACACTTTTTTCCAAATCTGGTAGATTTGTAGTGTATAGCGATGCATCTGGGAGCGGACTAGGATGTGTACTGATGCAGCACGACAAGGTGATAGCTTACGCATTGAGACAACTGAGGGTTCATGAGAAGAATTATTCGACACATGATCTAGAGCTAGCTGCGGTGATATTTGCACTAAAGCTATTGAGGCACTACCTTTATGGAGAGTGGGTTGAGATTTACACAGATCACAAAAGTCTAAAGTATGTCTACACTTAGAAGGAACTGTCACTACCCAATTCTAGAAAATAGGATATTTTTTTTATTTGATAAATAGTGGATTGTATTTAATTAATTATATTTATATTTATTTAGTGCTTGTATTATTTTTTTAATGATTGTTTTAGGGTTTTGGCTAGCCTGGACCCATGTCAGACCCTAGTGGACCCATGTTCGACCCAGCCCACACCCTTGTGAGAATTATTTTGGGGCTTAGATTTATTATTTTATTTTTAGGAGGTTAGTGGGAGAGATTTGGAGCTAGTTTGAGTGTTTTTGGAACCCAAAACCCAAAACCAATTTAGGGAAGGGTATTTTGGGCATTTGGAGCTTGGAGAACCCCCTTTAATTCTCATAGCCGGCCCCTACCTACCCCCCATTCCTGAATTCCAGCTTTGTATTCTTCTTCATTTTCCACTTCTTCTTCTTTATTTCTTCTTCTCCATTTCTTCTTCCTTCTTCCTTCTTCTCCAAGGTGAGTTCTTTCTTCCATTTTTCTTCTTTCTTCTTTCATTCCTTCTCCTTATGCTAGCCCTCACCTTGCATTTTCCCTAACCTAGGTGTGAGGAGCTTAGATCTAGTGTGGAAGCTAGAGTTGGTGGCTTGGAGCTTGAGGGAGGTGATTTCTAGGGGTTGTGAGACTTTGGCCTTGGAATTTCAACTCCCAAGAGGTAAAACCTAACTTTCCCCTTCCTAATTATTTTTGTGTAGTGTAATTAGTGTTGTAGAACCTTCCTAGACCCTAAGCCTACCCGTAGGAGGAAGTTGGAACTAGTTTGGTTGAGTTTAGAGACTTTGACATTAGGTTTTGTGTCGAATTCGGGTGGAATCCGAATTTGGCCCAATTTTGGATGATGCCCTAGGTTAGACGGACCTAGGTAGACGTTTTCGGGTGTCTTGAGGGTGAGTGCGTGTCTCCGTTCAGACACGGGAAGCCGCGTCGCGGAGAAACGGGCGTTTCAGGCAAATTTGGGGCTTTTCGTTGTCGCCGATTCTAAGTGCGTGCGCGTTTCCGCCACGGACCTAGAATCGACACGGGAGTAGATTTTCTAGGATCTAGGCATCGTTTAGACCGCGTGGGTAAATTTTGGGCCAATTCAGAGTTCGTTTGGTGTGCGTTTCAGGAGGTTTTCCGAACCGCGCACCACGTGTTCGTCGAAATGACCGAACGGCCATTTCGACTTGGTTTCCTCGTTTCGGGCTTCTGCGCGCATTGGGTTAGTATCGGAGAGTGTGTGCTAGAGTTTTTAAGTTATATTTTATATATTTTAGGGTATTGGTGAGTGTCGGGGTCGTTGGGCGTGAGTGGGGCGTGTGGTTTGTGTGTTGTTGTGTGTTGTGTTGTGCTAGTGTATATGTGTCTATATATATATATATATATATATATATATATATATATATATATATATGTATATATTTATATGTATGTGTGTTTATGTATATATATTTATATATATATAGGTGTGTGTATTTATATTAGTGTGCTTGTGTGTGTGTATGTATATATATATATATATATATATATATCTTAGAGTGTGTGTGTGTG